>BLSH010345393.1:170776-181753 GCA_018402905.1 Glandirana rugosa | reverse complement strand
CGTCCCTAATCTATACCCAAGATGACTATCTCTATGTTCTGGTTTTACCAAACCGTCACTTACAGTTGGTAGTAAACACCTTGAAGAGACGGCTGAGAGACTGTTACCGGTGCCAAAGGAGGTAGTAAGTGTCTGGCGTTGGTGAGTCCATGGCATCCACGTAGGAAACTAAAGGTTACAGACTCCTATTCCTAAAAGCACCGTAACTCCTCTACGGACCATTCTCTGAGGGCCCGCAAAGCGGCGAAAACAAGAGGACGTAATATTACGTCCACTTAGGATGGGGAGTCCACCTTGCCGGCGTATTTTTACAATACGCCGGTAAGGAAGTGGTTAGTCTAAGCGTCCCATTGAGATGTGAAACGCGTTAGCCTGTCCTGTCTTGGGATCTGTCCATGTCACTTTGTGATACTTTGACTTGATTTTATTCCTCAAATAAATGGTGTGGCTGTCCAGGATTTTTCCTTCCTAACCCCTTTTTGCTTCATGCTGTATTTTACACATAGCTGATTGCTCCATGAAGCGTTACAAGAAGTCTCTTACCAGGCATCTCCTCAATGCCACGAAAATCCTTATCCTCAGACATTGGAAATCAAAGGATGCACCTACGGTACCTGAGTGGTTGCGGTCTGTGAATGATGGAGGAAACCGTGGCCATTGTCAGAGAGTCGGCAGAGAAGTTCCACAAATGATGGTTGACATTCACTGCCAAACCATTTTGGTCTTGTATCTCTATCAGTAGAACCCATATCTAATCCCTGCTCTTCCCTTACAACAGCGTTTCTCAATTCCAGACCCACCAACAGGCCAGATTTTCAGTATTACCTTGGGGAGATGCAGACTAGAATACTGCAATCACTGAGCAGCAAATTATATTACCTGTGATGCATTTCAGTTATCCTGCAAACCTGGCCTGTTAGTGGGTGCCGAGGACAGGAGTTGAGAACTACTGCCTTACAACATTCCTTTTACCCTGTGATCCCCTAACTTGTGTTCATATAATGTACTTTTACATAAATTACATGAGGCTTAGTGCCCGTTCACACAGGGGCGACTTGCCATCCGACTTGAGTTGCCTCAAGTCGCTTGACATTTGAAATCCCATTGAAATGAATGGGAACCGTCTTAATATACACGACTGAAGTCGCTCCGACTTCAAGGCGACTTCTGAAAAGGTTCCTGTACTACTTCTAGGCGACTTCTATCCGACTTGTGCCCATAGGATTCAATAGAAGTCGCCTCCAAGTCGGATCCCCATCTACATGGAAGCGACTTTACAGTTAAAAGAATAGAATTTATTTTTAGTCAGCCCCCTCCCTCCCTTCTCTGATTGGTCAAGGCAAAGTCGCCTGGCAAAAGTCGTGTTGTAAAGTCGCCTGAGGTCCTTGAAGTCGCACTGGAAGTCGCGCTGAAGTCGCCTAGCGAAATCGCACCGAAGTCGGGTCGCCCCTATGTGAATGCAGGCTTAAGCTTTCCTAGCTGACATAACTGCTCCTTAAATACGTCTTGTTCAGCTGTATAACTGTATGCTCACCTTGCTTGTATTCTTATATAATTGTATACATGTACTCCGTTTTGCACTCTCAATAAAACTTTATTGAATAAAAAAAAATAACAAAATGTGGAAAAAGTGAATACTTTCCGGATGCACGGTGATAAAGTTTATTGAGATACAACTCAGAATGTGGCACCACATCCAAATAAAAGTAACAAAGAAACGTGGAGTGATACTGGACTATAAATTAATAGCCACTCGTAGACCCGGATGCACTGTACTTAGTAGGAAGCGTGCCATGGGGTCCCTCTCAGGCTCCAGAAGATCGCCGGCTTGGAAGGGTTAATAAATATAGGACTGCATGTGGTCTTTTTTTATATACCTGTTGGGGGGGGGGGGTCACCTTTAAAAATTCCTAAAACTGCGATGGAAAAGTTAAAAAAATATGAAGCCGGCCCGAGCGGTTAGAGTAACTTCCCAGCGAGGAAGGATGTTGCAGGCATTTCCGGCTAGCCCTGAGCTCAGCGGTGCAGGATGGCGCGGTGATAGATCAGACCCCGCTGTCACACTGCAGAAAAGACGCATTGAGGGCCACAAGCTGACTTTTCAGGCTCACCGCTGTTCTCTCCCAATAAACAGAGCGGGGTCATCTGTCAGGGGCCCCTGGGGGCCCCCGCAGATGTTGAAATGCTTGTTTGCCAAAGAGGGCAGCGCTGTCTTCCACATATCCATCCCCGTCCCCCGGGGGGGTCAAAGAAATCTTAAGTCTCTCAATCTGCATTTTTTTTTTAAATAAAAGAAAGCATTCCTTATTTTACTCAATTATTCTTTTTTTTCACCATCTGCTTTAAAGCTAAACTCCAGCTAGATAAAAAAAGCAACAATTAATCTTTTCACTAACAATAAAAATAAGAAATATTCTTCAGCTCATTTACTAGCAATAGACAAGATATGCCCTTGCAGTGCCCCCCCAACACTGCAAAGGTTGGGCTTAAGGGCTCATTCACATATGAGGCTGAAGGGCGGTAAAACCCTGTAGTTGATCCGTGGATTTACCACTCCCTAATGCCTACCTCTTATGCTCCAGAGGCGGAGGTGTACGCATGCCACGACCCTGTAGCTACTGCTACCCAGGGCCGGGAACAAGGGGTGGGCAGAAGGGTCGGCTGCCCTGGGCGCAGCATTTGTTGTAGGGATGGAGACTCCCCAAGTTCCATCTACTATAAGGCTGACAGGAGCAGTGTTAGCAGCATCACCACTTCTGTCAGCTCAGAGCTGAAAGCTGCAAGGAGAGGAGGAGAGAGCCGGGAGGAGGTGCGGGCTGTGCTTTCTCTCTCCCACTCCTCCACATAAGCTCACACATAACGGTGGGAGGGGCGCTATTTAGCATCTATGCCTTGGGCATTAGATGATCTAGTCCCGGCACTGCTGCTACCATCTGCCACTTGCGACTCATTCAAGAGAAGGGGGGTACTCTGCAGGCACATTGCATGAGGTTGCGGCAGGGTGGTGCAGTGTCCAAGGGGTTAAAGTAGACCACCTGTCAAATGTGCTCTGAAGAGCGATCCAAGCACGTAGCACTCTTCGGAGAAGCACTGCCCAACGAGTTCTTATACTTACCTTATTCCGTGCTCCAGTAGGCTTCCTCCATCCATGCAAACAGTCCAGTACTGTACTTTCAGCCACGGTCAAATGTTTTCTTCTTCCATGCACAATGGAGGATGATGACGCAGAGAGACTGCCCACAGCCCACCCACGGACTTCAGATCTGGGTAGAAGGGAACACCACTGGAGCATACAGGACCAAGGGATAGGGTAAGTAATGCACCTTACCCAAGGACAAGGGGTGGGCGAGAGGAGAAGTTGCCCTGGGCGTAATGGTTTCTTGTAGGGATGGGGGCGCCATCCTTCTGTTACAAGGCTGACAGGAGTAGTGACAACAGCAGTGATTTGACAAGCAAGTGACTGCTGGGTGTAGGATCCCCTAAGCTTGCACATCATGAACAGAGGAGGGGGGGGGGTACAGTTTTAGAATCTTTGCCCTGGGTGCTGGATGACCTTGTCCTGGCACTGACCTTACCCCTGAACCCCTAGACTAAACCAGCATTTAACCCATGCAATGCAGGGGTGCCCCATTGATCCCCCCTCAATTGTGCAGGGGTGCCCCACTGATTCCCCCCAATACCCCCTCCCCCAAAAGTCCAGCTTTAAAAATAGCAAGTATAAGTACCTGAATTTCACTTTATATCAGCTTCCTGTGATCACTCAGGGGCGCTATCAATTTTTTTTTTTATTATGATTATTTATTTTATACAAAACGTTTTTTTTTTTTTTACACTTTTTTACATTTTTTTTTTGATTAACTTTATTGCTATCACAAGGGATAAACAACATCCCTTGTGGCAGGTCCTCGTTGAGGAGAGATCTGGGGTCTATTAGACCCCAGATCTCTCCTCTGGCCTGCAATTCAGCTGATCAGATACAAATCGGTCAGATCGGCTGCTTTCCTGGCCGTTAGCAAAAGAGGCAGAACCAAAAGTGACGATATTACTCGCTGCTCCCGCTTTCCGGGGTCACAGAGAGAGAGGAACAACGTCAGTTCCTCTCTCTCTCTCTGTTCCGTGCAGCCATCGCCGCCGGTCCCATCGCTCCCAGGCTCCGCGATCAGTCGGTGGGAGCTCCTTCCGACACCAGCAGAAGTAATTGAGTGGCTATTTAACCATTCGAATTACTTCTGCAAAAAATGGAGTCACCGGCTAAAAAATTCAATACCGGGATGATGCCTGTAGGTGCAAACTGAGGATGCCCATGGACATCCTACGGGTGGGAGCAGGGGTCTCCAAACTATGGCCCACCAGTTGTTCAGGAACTACAATTCCCATCATGCCTAGTCATGTCTGTGAATATCAGAATTTTACAATGCCTCATGGGAAGTGTAGTTCCACAACAGCTAGAAGGCCATAGTTTGGAGATCCCTGAGTTAAAGCGTTACTAAACCCACAACAGTAAAATCAGTCTGTATATGCAGTAAAGCATGCTTGTTATACTCACTATGGAACCTAAGGGGTTAATCCTCTGCATTGTGTAAAAAGGTTGTTTGATCCTGTCTTCTCTGATCCTCCCCTTCTTCCACTGTCCCCAGAACAGGTCCGAGTAACACAGAGTCTATGGAGTCAGGCTGCACATGCTCAGTTTGGTGTGTATTGCTAGAGATTTTTTTTTTCTTGGGAGAGTGCATGTGATCAGCACAGGGCCAATCAGCACTATCCAGACAGAGGGTCAGGGGTCCTGCAGCCTCATAGGGCAGTCAGAGGATAATGATATCTCCTCCTACGAGCTTTAACCAGACACTGATAGAAGTCAAAAGACTGCTATACAGTGGAACCTCGGATTACAAGCATAATCCGTTCCAGGAGAAAGCTTGTAATCCAAAGCACTCGTATATCAAAGCATGTTTCCCCATAGGAAACAATGGAAACTCAGATGATTCTTTCCACAATGACTGCTTTTCTATGCAGTACAGCATGTGGCCAGAGGTGCGGGGGGCGCTGGTGAGGCTTGGAGATACTTGGAAACACTTTGGGGTTCTCTGATTATTTCCGAGTGTTTCCGAGCCTCACCACCGCCCCCGCACCTCTGGCCACATATGGTATTGCATACACAGAGGCTTGAATCCTTGCGAGACATCGCTCGCTAACCGAGTCAGGATTAAAAAATAGAAAAAGCTTGTATTGCGAAACACTCGTATACCGCGCTACTCGCAATCCAAGGTTCCACTATATACTGCTGATGAGAAAAGGTATTTAGCAGTTTATATTTATTAAAATAATTGCATTTCCATGTTCTGTGTACTGTGGAAGACCAGATATAGTGACTGCAGGCTCCTGGGTTTAGTAACTCTTTAAATGTAGAAGTGAAAAGTCCGGTCACCAGCCTGGCTCTACTGTCTGTCAGAGGCAAATCTCAGGACTGGATGGACAGTAGACATGCGCAGAGCGAAAAAATTCATTTCGTTTCGTTTTGTTTCGATTCGTTATTTACATAAGTTCGTTTAGTTAAATTCGTTTCATTTGTTTAATTCGTTTTCAGAATTTGTTTAGTTTATTCGTTTTCGAATTGATTTCGAATAGTTTTCTAATTCAAAAAGTTTTCGGATTCGAATCGTTTTCCAATTTCCAAGGAGAATGGGGTGGAGTGGAAAGAGGAGCAATAGAATGGAAAAAGATAGAATACAATAGAGGGGAATATAACAGAAAATGAAAGAATAGAATGTGGTGGAGGGGGACAGAGCTGTTGTATTCTATGCTTTTGTTTTCTGTTATATTCTTTTGTGGTCTATTGTTTTTTTTTCTGTTTTATTCCTTTGTTTTCTATTCTATTTTGTTCTCTTTGGATATTGGAAAACGATTCAAATTCAAGGACTTTTCGAACTGGAATTTGAAAACTATTGGAATTTGAAAACTATTCGAATAAAAAAACGATTTTGAAAATGATTCAAATTCGAATTTCGTCCGAATTTTCTTTTTCGTTATTCGGATTCGTTTAAATTCAGTACAATTGTAATTCGGAAATTCGGATACATCCGAGTTTACGAAAATTTGTGCGAATTTTAATTCAGAACGAAACTAACTGCACACATGTCTAATGGACAGAAATACAAATCGTTCGGCATGTAAAACAACTCCCATATGTGTACTTTGGGTGAGAATGTATCTGTCAGCCTGGAGCTCAGCTGTGCAGCCAATCTATCACTATGCAGAGTACCTGTTCCATGCCAAGAAGGGAAAAAAATCGCACATCTTCATTTCATTATACAGCGAGCCTAGACGACTCCGATCACATGGGCTCCGAATAGCGGGAACACTGCAAGCAGCTAGAGGAATGCAATGGGGGGCAGCACAGGGGGCTTGGTGGTTGTTAGCACCGGGGTCCTCAGTTCAAGTCCCAGCAAGGAGACTATCTACATGGAGTTTGCATGCTCCCTGACTTCATGTCTCTTCCCACACTACAAAGTAGGTTCTGGGAAGTTATTGTCCCCAGTATGTGTCTGTGTGCACACTGGACGTTTCTAACGCTGCTCCAGGGGCGCCTGGTGTTTTTTTTTTTCTGCCGCTAAATCAGGGTTGCACCATTTTTTTTATCGGCGAGTACAAGTACCGACACTTTGCGGTGCGATTTGCATCAATACAAAATAAATGGGAAAGAATAGCATGCGATTTGAACTGGAATGCAGTGCGATTCCTGTCTCAATCGCATGCGATTTCCCCCACCGCCCCTGTGTGTGAACCCAGCATAGAAAGGGAAGCGCCATCTAGTGGGCAGTTTATTAAAAATGCTATAAGTCGTATTTACCACTTCAGCTCCATTCTGGACCAGGCCACTTTTGGCGATATGGCACTGCGTTGCTTTAACTGGCAATTGCGCAGTCGTGCGACGCTGTACCCAAATAAAATTGACATATTTTTTCCCACAAATGGAGCTTTCTCTTGGTGGTATTCGATAACATCTGCATTTTTTATTTTTTGCGCTATAAACAAAAAAGAGCGACAATATTGAAAAAAAAAAACAATATTTTTTACTTTCTGCTATAAAACATATCTAATAAAAAAATGTAAAAAATAAAATTTCTTCACCAGTTTAGGCTGATATGCATTCTGCTACATGTTTTTGGTTAAAAAACCCAATAAGCGTATATTGATTGGTTTGCACTAAAGCTATCGCGTCTACAAACTATGGAATATGTACTGGAATTTTTACAATTTTTTTTTTTTTTTACTAGTAATGGCAGTGATCAGCGACTTATAGCGGGACTGCGACATTGCGGCGGACAAATCCGGCGCTAAGTGACACCTTTGACACTTTTTTGGGGACCACTGACACTAATACAGTGATCAGAGCTAAAAATATGCACTGTCACTGTACTAATAACACTGGCTGGGAAGGAGTTAACATCAGGGGAGATCAAAGGGTAAAATGTGTCCCTAGGGAGTGCTTACTAACCGTGGGGGGTGCTTGTACCGTAAGAAGACAGATCCGTGTTCCTGCTTAGCAGAAACACAAGATCTCTGTCTTCTCCCCTGTCAGAATGGCGATCTGCCTTGTTTACATAGGCAAACCGACGTTCTGTCTGCCTCGGGAACGATCGGCGGGTCCAATGACAGCGGTAGCTGGTCGCCAGAGGCGTGCATGGGAACCCCAGGCCCAAAAAACGAAATGACATACAGGTACGTGATTTTGCGCTGAAGGGCTGCCCTGCTGCAGTACATATGCATGGGGCAGCCCGGAAGAGGTTAAAGTACATATCTGGTCAAATCCAACTCTGCTTAGTGTCCCCACCCCGCCGATGATAGAAAACCACGGCCGTTGGAGGTGCTCACAGGGCTTGAGGTGCTGTATAGGCGGTCCGCCCCCTAAGCTGGCATTACTTCTGCCATATACCCACAGGGGTTCCGTAACGTCTCCTCCAGCCCTGTGAGCACCTCCAGCGGCCATGGTTTTCTATCATCGGCGGGACGGGGGCACAGAGTTGGATTTGACCAGATATGTACTTTAAAATGAGTTAGAATCGCTCATGTCATTCTTTGCAGTGCGATTTGCACCTCATTTTGAACTGACGCAAATCGCACCGCAAAGTATCAGTTTTGATATCGGGAGCATTTTTATAATACCCAGTATCGGTGCATGCCTACTCTAAATGCCCCTGTGTGTTAGCCTATGTGTCCCTGCACACATAGGCGTTTAGAGGCAGAAAAAACCCCACTGCCAACGCATCCTGGAGCAGCAGCATTTTGTCAGAAAAAAAACGATTGACGCATGTAAACGTCTGTTAACGCCACGTGCGTATACTGTTGAGCGTTAATTCATTTCAATGGCCAGAATACATTTTAGAGCGCTTTCTCTGCCAAAACTCTGCTGCCAGGAGGAAAGGTGGCTAGGAGAGATTGCAAAACGTCCACCCACTACAGGCTGCCTGCAGAAGACTAGAGGAGGGGGCGGAGACAAGACCAGTCACCCTGCACAAGGAGAGAGCAGAGCTGTGGGAGGGGCCCAGCAGGCTCCACCCATTACAGGCCGCCTGCAAAAAACTACAGGAGGGGGCGGAGGCAAGACCAGTCACCCTGCACAAGGAGAGAGCAGAGCTGTGGGAGGGGCCCAGCAGGCCCCACCCACTACAAGCTGCTTGCAAAAAACCACAGGAGGGGGCGGAGGCAAGACCAGTCACCCTGCACAAGGAGAGAGCAGAGCTGTGGGAGGGGCCTAGCAGCTCCACCCACTACAGGCTGCCTGCAGAAAACTACAGGAGGGGGCGGAGACAAGACCAGTCACCCTGCACAAGGAGAGAGAGCAGAGCTGTGGGAGGGGCCTAGCAGCTCCACCCACTATATGCTGCCTGCAGAAAACTACAGGAGGGGCGGAGACAAGACCAGTCACCCTGCACAAGGAGAGAGAGCAGAACTGTGGGAGGGGCCTAGCAGCTCCACCCACTACAGACTGGCTGCAGAAAACTACAGGAGGGCAGGGTTGCCAACCGTCAGTAAATTTACTGACAGTTTGTAAAAATCTGTGATTTTTACAACTGTCTATAAATATCAGGGTCTGATAATTTGTCATGCTGTGCTGATTTTTTAAGTGTAAACCAGGCAAACTACTTGATATGGGTATTGTCAGTGTTTCCATGTTGTGTTTAAATATCAATTGTCTTAGTTTTTCATAGGAGTTCTGTTATTTTGCAAGGTGCCATTAAAAAATGTGCTCTGCCAGTAAATGTTCCATGTTTTGCCAGTAAAAAATGCTGCGAGAGATTGGCAACACTGCAGGAGGGGGCGGAGACAAGACCAGTCACCCTGCACAAGGAGAGAGAGCAGAGCTGTGGGAGGGGCCCATCAGGCTCCACCCACTACAGACTGCCTGCAGAAAACTACAGAAAGGGGCGGAGACAAGACCAGTCACCCTGCACAAGGAGAGAGAGCAGAGCTGTGGGAGGGGCCTAGCAGCTCCACCCACTACATGATGGCTGCAGAAAACTACAGGAGGGGGCGGAGACCAGACCAGCCACCCTGCACAAGGAGAGAGAGCAGAGGTGAGCGGTCTTTATTACAGGAAGTCTCACACTGGATTACTGCACAGATCTGGAAGAAACACAAAAAGAACACTGAGATGCAAGGAAATTTCACATGACGAACTGATTTAGATGATATTTTCTTATTTCAATGCAGCTTTTAAATGTGAAAATACATTTTATTATAATGCTTATGATTTGGAGGAAAAGGAGTATTTTAAATCAGTATAAATTAAGAATATATTCTAAAAAAAAAAAAAAAAATGTTTCGGTGTTTAAAAAAACGTCACCGAGAAACAGTATCCTTGATCCTTGGAGGGAAAAAAAATAAACACTGGGCAGACATTGTAAGAAGTGACATGTGTTTACACACAGAGATCTCCAGCTACAAGATATTCCTCTACGCTCCCCGCATACAAACACTGCGAAGTTTAGACAAAGCTACCACAGCAAGGGCTGCTAACAAATGAAGGAGGCTGAGATCCATCAAACAATGTTGTTCGCTTGTATCGGCGTCCATAAATCATGACGTAGTGTTTACTGAACGCCAGTCACATGACAGCGCAGGCTTACCTCTGAACAGAAGTGCTGCAGTGTGTCTAGCAGTCATTAGTCTTAATGATGCTGTTAATGATGCTAAATGGTGCAAGGGGCCTGCTCCCGGGCTCTGCTCAATGTAACGCGCCAGGAAATGGCCGGGTGGTATTAAGCGCTACCTAGATTCCAGAGCGGCATCATTTATTAAGGCAAAAAGTTTGTGTAAGTATTATACAACTTTTGACTCATAAATACATCATATACTCCCCGAGCTTCATATTACTGGTTGTTATACAAACAGGATGTCTACACTGCCTGACCACTTTATACATAGAACACTACAACCCCCAACATGACCCACCACTGGACATGACCATCATACAATTCTATTACACTCTATACATGGAAAACTACAACCCCAACATGGCCGCCCACTGGACATGATCATAATATAATTCTATTACACTCTATACATAGAACACTACACTCCCAACATGACCACCACTGGACATGACCATCATACAATTCTATTACACTCTATACATAGAACACTACACCCCCCAACATGACCCACCACTGGACACGACCATCATACAATTCTATTACACTCTATACATAGAACACTACAACCCCCAACATGACCCACCACTGGACATGATCATAATACAATTCTATTACACTCTATACATAGAACACTACACCCCCCAACATGACCCACCAATGGACATGACCATAATACTATTTCATTACACTCTATACATAGAACACTACAACCCCAACATGACCCACCACTGGACATGACCATAATACTATTTTATTACACTCTATGCATAATACCAGTACAGGTCACCACCCAGTACAACCCCAACATCACAAGATACATATC
>BLSH010345393.1:121192-134359 GCA_018402905.1 Glandirana rugosa | reverse complement strand
GCGTTTAACACTTTAACAATAAAGGGGTTTAGTTTAATGTCTCCAAATAACAAATGACTTCAGGGGGATTATAGTAAACGGTTTCGTCAATTCTAACCGGACCATTTGTGGGAGTTTTCCCCGGATATCGAGGTGGACGACCGACCTTTTTTATTTATTGTTTACGAATCTTCATTATAAATTAAAAAAAAAAATTAGTCTTTTTATAAATTAAAAATTGTCTGATTTTTTTATGTGAATTTTTTTTATTTATTTATTTATTATAAAGAACCTACAATGGTATTGCATGCAGAATCTTTATTTATTATATTCAGGAATATCGATTATTTATTTATTTATTTTTTTTAAGTGTATTTTTTTAGTCTGTTAAAAATTAAATATTTTTCTGATTAAAAAAAAAAATTAAATATTACTTCTAAGCATTTGTTATTTATTTTTTCCAGCCAGCAGGTGGAGCTATAGGCCCCTTTTGAGGGTGTTTACCAGGCCAATCTTAACTGCTTTGGCAAATGATATTAGGGGGACTTCAGTAAACAATAAACCTCTGTAATTTGATTTGGGGAAATAACAATTTCACAATTTGCGCACCCCTCTTAAAGAACCTACAATGGTATTGCATGAAGAATCTTTATTTATTATATTCAGGAATATCGATTATTTATTTATTTATTTTTTTTTAAGTGTATTTTTTTAGTCTGTTAAAAATTAAATATTTTTCTGATTTAAAAAAAAAATAATTAAATATTACTTCTAAGCATTTGTTATTTATTTTTTCCAGCCAGCAGGTGGAGCTATAGGTCCCTTTTGAGGGTGTTTACCAGGCTAATCTTAATTGCTTTGGTCTTTTTAGTCTGTTAAAAATTAAATATTACTTCTAAGCATTTGTTATTTATTTTATCCAGCCAGCAGGTGGAGCTATAGGCTCCTTTGTTTACCAGGCTAATCTTAACTGCTTTGGCAAAGGATATTAGGGGGGCTTCAGTAAACAATAAACTTCTGTAATTTGGTCCCTTTCAGCCTGTCAACTATACTACTGAAAGCGTTCATCATATATAGATTTAAAATGTTCGAAAAAAATACCCGTTGGGCCCACCAGCAATCCTCTGAGCTCCTAAATCAGACCTTTCAATACAATTCAAGATCTGCTCATAATATCCAAGCACCTCCCTCTAAGTTTATTGACTTTAGATAAACTTCAAAGTATATATAAAAAAAATGTTTTAGCTCCTGGAAAGAAGAGGTAATGGTTGGAACCTTCCTCATTTTTTCCCCTTGCAACATGCGGACACCTGGAGGGATTTCCCTTCACTTCCTGTTAAAAAGACAAAACAGGAAGTGAGAGGAAATCTCTTCAAAGTTAATGGTAAAAAAAAAAATAGAAAAATAAAATAATGAAAAAAAAAGCAACAGAAAAATGTTTTATTTTTTTTTTAAATACCAATTATATATTTTTATTTTTTGTAAAGAGAAGGTAATAGAACCTTCAACATTTTTCTCCCTTGCAACATGAGGACAACTGGAGGGATTTCCCTTCACTTCCAGAAGACAAAACAGGAAGTGAGGGGAAATCTCTTCAAAGTTAAAGATTAAAAAATAAATAAATAAATAAATAAAATAGAAAAACAAAATAAAATAATGAAGAAAAGCAACAGAAAAAAATGTTTTTTTTTTTTTTAAATATCAACTATATATTTTTTTTTGTAAAGAGTAGGTAATAGAGCCTTCATAATTTTTTTCCCTTGCAATAAGCGGACAACTGGAGATATTTCCCTTCACTTCCTGAACACAAAACAGAAAGTGAGAGGAAATCTCTTCAAAGTTAAAGATACAATAAAAAAAAGAAAATAATAAAATAGAAAAATAAAATAATGAAAAAAGCAACCAATAAGTTTTTTTTTTTTAAATACCAATTATATTTTTTATTTTTGTAAATAGTAGGTAATAGTTAGAACTTTCAACATTTTTTTTCTCTTGCAACATGCGGACAACTGGAGAGATTTCCCTTCACTTCCTGTTCAGAAGACAAAACAGGAAGTGAGAGGAAATCTCTACAAAGTTAAAGATAAAAAAATATATAAAATAGAAAAATAAAAGAATGAAGAAAAGCAACAGAAAAAAATGATTTTTTTTTTAAACAATCAACTATTTTTTTTATTTTTGTAAAGAGTAGGTAATAGTTAGAACCTTTATCATTTTTTTTACCTTGCAATATGTGGACAACTGGAGAGATTTCCCTTCACTTCCTGTTCAGAGGACAAAAAAGGAAGTGAGAGGAAATTCTCTTTAAAGTTAAAGATAAAATGAAAAAAAAAGAAAAAAAGAAAATAATAAAATAGAAAAATAAAATAATGAAAAAAGCAGCAGAAAAAATAGTTTTTTTTAAAAAAATATCAATTATATTTTTTATTTTTGTAAAGAGTAGGTAATAGTTAGATCCGTCATCATTTTTTTTACGAATATGCAATATGCTGAAAACTGGAGAGATTTCCCTTCAATTCCCGTTCAGAAGACAAAACAGGAAGTGAGAGGAAATTCTCTTTAAAGTTAAAGATAAAATAAAGAAAATAATAAAATAGAAAAATAAAATAATGAAAAAAAGCAACAGAATTTTTTTTTTTTAAAGAAATATCAATTATATTTTTTATTTTTGCAAAGAGTAGGTAATAGTTAGAAAAAATGTAGATACTGTACATGTGACAAAAGTGACATTTTTCGGCTGAGCAGAGAACTCGTGAGGAAATTACCTGTTCTGGGTCACCGATTCGCTGAAGCTTCATCTTTGTCGCGTACCGTGGAGCGCAGTAATCTCCCTTTTAAAGTCGCGGCACAATCCGCAGACCGCTGCGTTTACAGGGAGCAGCCCCGCATTTCTCACAAAGGGATTAATAATGACCTTGAATTCTAAACATATTAAACTCCAGAAGAAAGAACCGGGGTCTCGGGGCAATTATACCAACGCCATTATTAAATCGAATCCACACAAGGCTATCTCTGGAATGTTAACTATTTTTTTTTTTTTTTCAAGTGTGCGTCCCAATAGGGGAACGCGATTTTGTCGGGGATTACTCGACAGGAAGTACTCTTTAAAAATAAAATAACCCCACCATACAAATTTAATTTTATAATATTCTGCTGAGATAATCTCCTGAAATATTCACACAATTAACTATCTTTATTAAAAACCGTCTACTATGAACATTATATTGTTTGTCCCTGTTAGAGTTTTAATTTAGGGGTGTATTTAGGATAATTAAGGTTATTTAATTTAGTTTTTGTTGTATTTTTTTCCCCTTATTCATGCAATTTTTTATTTTATTTTTTCCTTTTATTTTTTTTACCACTTTCTTTCTGGGGAAAAAATAAAATAGTAAGGCTAACAAGGGATTGCTTTTCTGGCACAAGAACAGGTCCAGAATAGTTGAAAGGATCTTCTGTCAGGAGACCTCTACCCTAGGTTTACATAGCTGGCTGTTATGGAGTCGGCCGCCGCTTCCTTAACAACCAATGAGCCATCAGCTGTCAGCGGGATTCCCCGCTGGCAGCTGAATGTAAAAAAAAAAAGAATTGCAACTTCATTTCACCATCCCTATGAACTTCTGTCATTTATATAATATAATCATAATAGCAAAATGTTTAAATTGTTTTTTCATCTTTCCATCTATTAAATCTTCTGCCCTTGTTGTTTTAACTTTGGATAGTAAAACTATTTTTCTTTCTGCCAGTAAATACCTTATACAGCCCACTTCCTGTTTGGTAAAATGCCTCAGCGTTTGACATCATGCACAGCTCTCTGCCAGGAAGGGAGGGGGGGGTGAGTCATAAGAGGGCCAATGAAAGCTGCAGAGCTGGAGGTGTGCCTCTGTGTGTCTGTGTAAATCCAGCTTCAGCTGCCCACAGTTAAAATGGCTGCAGGCAGACTCAGTGGAGGGAGATTTCTGCAGCATATTTGGCAAGTACAGAATCACAGTATATATAAAATAATATGCAACGTGGTTGGAGGGAAGCTTCAGAATGGCAAAGATGTTTTTATTACAAATTATGTGAGCAGACTGCAGTTCCTCTTTAAAATGTTACTAAATCAACAACAGTAAAAACAGTTTGTATATGCAGCGTAGTATGCTTGTTATACTCACTGTGGAACTTAAGGGGTTAATTCTTAGCATTGTGTAGAGAAGGCTGTTTTATCCTGAATGCATAGATTCTTCCCTCCTGCACAGTCTATCTGGGCAAGACCATATTACAGCAAGGTGGTAAAGTTGCACATGCTCAGTTTGGTCTCTTATGCTGGATAGAACATTTCCTGTTTCTGTTGAACTGTTCAGGTCACACAACATTGACATCACATATGTGGGCGTGTCAAACGATGGCGGGCGGTGCGGCTCTTTTTCTGGGAAGACGTCATATGATGTCGCCCAGAAAGCGCGCTCCCGTGTCCCCGGGGGCGTGCAGCGCACCGATCGCAGTCGTGCCGTGTTGCCAGGACACCGTGCGACCCCGATCTGTGTAGAGAGCCGCGGCTCTTTAACCATGTGATTGGCAGTGACCAATCACATGTAAACAAGGAAGTGCCGGTAAACAGCGATTCTCGCCTTACACTGACAGAGTGTGCGCCGAGGAGAGCCGATCAGTGGCATCTCCTCTCACAGAGGACGTCTAGGGATGTAATCAGGGCACTGATCATCAGTGCCCTGATTACAATTGACCACCAGTGCCAGCAACCAGTGCCCACCCCAGTGCCAGCACTAAGTGCCCACCAGTGCCAGCAGTCAGTGCCCACAAGTGCCTGCCAGTAACAGCAGTCAGTGCCCACAAGTGCCTGCCAGTGCCAGCAGTCAGTGCCCACAAGTGCCCCGGCAGTGGCACCAATAATTGCCCATTAGGGATGCCTGTCAGTGCTGGCTAACAGTGCTGCCCATCAATGCCCATTACTGCTGCCCATCAATGCCGCCCATCAATTCCCATCAGTGCCACCCATCAATGCCCATCTGTGTAACCTATCTGTGCCGCCTATCTGTGCCCACCAGTGCTGCCTATCAGTGCCCATCAGTGCCACCTATCAGTGCCCACCAGGTCCACTTATCAGTGTCCGCCAGTGCTACCTATCAGTGCCCACCATTGCCACCCATTATATCAGTATAAGTGATGCATATTAGGGCCTCCTCATCAGTGCCACCTAATCAGTGCCCATCGGTGCAGTCTATCAGTGCCCATCAGTGCCACCTCATCAGCACACATCAGTGAAGGAGAAAAATTACTTATTTACAAAATTTACTGACAAAAACTAAGAAAACTTTTTTTTTTCAAAATTTTCGGTCTTTTTTTTTTTTTTATTTTAGTAAAAGATAAAAAACCCAGCAGTGATTAAATATCACCAAAGGAAAGCTCTATTTGGGTGAAGAAAATGATAAAAAAAATTTCACATGAGTACAGTGTAGCATGACTGCGCAATTGTCATTCAAAGTGTGACAGCGCTGAAAGCTGATAAATGGCCTGGACAGGAGAGGGTGAAAGTGCCCGGTATTGAGGTGGTTAATGTAAAAGGATGATTTATAAGCTGTGGGCACTGTGGGGGGGGGGGGGGGGGGCATATGAACTATTTTCATATTACTGGGTTTAGTAACACTTTAAATTGTTGGCATAATTTTGGGGAAATAAAAAAATCTCAACTTCACCTCCCAAAATATGCTGACCTATGTTTGACCTATAATTTATTTTTAGAAAAAAATAATAATAAATCGGACACTTTGGGTATATTATATACATATCAAGTCAACAGCCACATTTTTTTCAACTTTTTGGATTTTTTCCAAATATTCCTGAATTCCAACCACCGCTCTCTCCCAACCCACTCTCGGACCCTCCCAGAGGCACTGTGAAAAGCCTGTTTAACCTGGCTGCATTGAAGAACACACAACGACTAGGGATGAGCGAAATCTAACATTTTCATTTGCAGCAAAACTCTACAGCAACATTTTGCCATTTTTGAGTCAATACTGAAGGCGGAATAAGACCTGTTGATCTGTCATAAAATGTACTCAATTCTTAATTTCCTATTATGGACTGACAACCTAGCTCCCACCTGTCCCGGATTTCGAGAGACTGTCCCAGATTTCGAGAGACTGTCCCAGATTTCGAGAGACTGTCCCGGATTCTGAGAGACTGTCCCGGATTCTGAGAGACTGCCTCAGACTTCGAGAGACTGCCCCCGGATTTTGAGGGACTGTCCCGGATTTTGAGGTACTGTCCCGGATTTCGCGAGACTGTCCTGGATTTCGAGGGACTGTCCCGGATTTGAAACAAGGTCCCTCTGCCCCTCTTTCCTCCTCCTTTGTCCCTCATTTTGGTCTGATCTATATAGTTGTATATAAAATGCACTTTTTATCTTTCAAAAAGTGTTTCCCAGTGCTAAACCTTTCATCCAATTTCTAAATTGCTGCATTTGTAAATTTCAAAAGCCAATATAAAGGAATAGTAGTGGTAAAAAAAGCCCTTGTGGGGGTTAACCAATCATTTTTTTTGTATAATTCTCCTTTGAGGGGGCGTGGCAGGGGGCGGGTCCTATGCCTACATACTTTTGCTAATAGGTGTCCCTCGTTCCCATCTCAAAAAGTTTGGAGGTATGTGACAACGCACAGCATTTTTGTGAATGGAGTGGTGTCAGCCCTGCCCATTGTCTTTTGCTAATCTACTCAGCCACTCACAGGGGTGATATAGGGTCCTTTCACACTGATAGGTTTTTTTTTTTTTTTTCTTGCATTTTTAACCTGCAAGAAAAATGCAGGAAAAATGTTTCCTTTTAAATCCAATGGGACTTTTCACACCACCATGCTGTGGGTGCGATGCGTTTTGAAAAGTCCTCCATGCTGCATCTATGGTGCAGTTTTGAAAAATAGACCAAAAATACTCATTGAAATGATTGGAAATTGCCGTAAAATCGTGGTAAAAAAAATTGCGGTAGTATATGGACAGGCTAGGGTAGTATATGGACAGGCTAGGGTAGTATAGGGACAGGCTAGGGTAGTATATAGACAGGCTAGGGTAGTATGCTAGGGTAGTATATAGACAGGCTATGGTAGTATAGGGACAGGCTAGGGTAGTATATGGACAGGCTAGGGTAGTATATAGACAGGCTAGGGTAGTATAGGGACAGGCTAGGGCAGTATAGGGACAGGCTAGGGTAGTATAGGGACAGGCTAGGGTAGTATATGGACAGGCTAGGGTAGTATATAGACAAGCTAGGGCAGTATAGGGACAGGCTAGGGTAGTATAGGGACAGGCTAGGGTTGTATATGGACAGGCTAGGGTAGTATGCTAGGGTAGTATATGGACAGGCTAGGGTAGTATATAGACAGGCTATGGTAGTATAGGGACAGGCTAGGGTAGTATATAGACAGGCTAGGGCAGTATAGGGACAGGCTAGGGTAGTATAGGGACAGGCTAGGGTGGTATATGGACAGGCTAGGGTAGTATGCTAGGGTAGTATAGGGCCAGGCTAGGGTAGTATATAGACAGGCTATAGTAGTATAGGGACAGGCTAGGGTAGTATATAGACAGGCTAGGGTAGTATAGGGACAGGCTAGGGCAGTATAGGGACAGGCTAGGGTAGTACAGGCAGTCCCCTAGTTATGAACATCCGACTTATGAACGACTCCTACTTACAAACGGAGGGAGACAACAGGAAGTGAGAGGAAATCTCCCCCTAGGTAGGGAAACTCACTCCTGTAAGAGTTATTATGGGAAAAAGGGGTCTCCACTGAAGCTTTATCACCAAGGACTGTTTCCACAACAACCCAAAATTTTCAAAATCCAATTACCATTGGGACAGGAAGTGAGGTGAAATCTTCTGAACAGAAACATAGACAGCAAAACAAACATTACAGGGGTGTTAACCCTCCCCTATGCTATCCAAAAAGATTAAAAATATTTGTTTTGGCTGAAGCTACACTTAAAAAATTTACCTGTTCCCACTTACAAACAAATTCGACTTATGAACAAACCTACAGTCCCTATCTTGTTTGTAACCCGGGGACAGCCTGTATATGGACAGGCTAGGGTAATATATGGACAGGCTAGGGTAGTATAGGGACAGGCTAGGGTAGTATATGGACAGGCTAGGGTAGTATATAGACAGGCTATGGTAGTATAGGGACAGGCTAGGGTAGTATATGGACAGGCTAGGGTAGTATGCTAGGGTAGTATATAGACAGGCTATGGTAGTATAGGGACAGGCTAGGGTAGTATATGGACAGACTAGGGTAGTATATGGACAGGCAAGGGTAGTATATAGACAGGCTAGGGTAGTATATAGACAGGCTAGGGTAGTATAAGGACAGACTAGGGTAGTATATGGACAGGCTAGGGTAGTATGCTAGGGTAGTATATAGACAGGCTATGGTAGTATAGGGACAGGCTAGGGTAGTATATGGACAGGCTAGGGTTGTATAGGGACAGGCTAGGGTAGTATATGGACAGGCTAGGGTAGTATAGGGACAGGCTAGGGTAGTATATGGACAGGCTAGGGTAGTATAGGGGCAGGCTAGGGTAGTATAGGGACAGGCTAGGGTAGTATAGGGACAGGCTAGGGTAGTATATGGACAGGTTAGGGTAGTATAGGGGCAGGCTAGGGTAGTATAGGGACAGGCTAGGGTAGTATAGGGACAGGCTAGGGTAGTATAGAGGCAGGCTAGGGTAGTATAGGGACAGGCTAGGGTAATATATAGACAGGCTGGGTAATATATAGACAGGCTGGGTAGTATATAGACAGACTGGGTAATATAGGGACAGGCTAGGGTAGGATATAGACAGGCTAGGGCAGTATAGGGACAGGTGGAGCAGCCAGGGGGGCAGTTGCCATCATGATGCACAAAACTGCTGGAAAATGAATCCTGGTTGTCAATTTGCTGGGTAAATAGAAGAGAAGGAGGGGCGGCTGTGGTTCAATTTGATGCCCCTCTCATTGTGCTGCCTGAGTCCAATGGACCCACTGGTACCCATGGTAGGGCCGGCCCTGGAAAATGCTTTATGCGATTTGATATGCTATTTCTATTTCAATAAAAATTTCGAAAAATAAAATACATTGATGAGTGGATGGCAGTCTGGAGAAGTGGGCGTTCCTGTGCAGACCGCCCTAGGTAACACCCACATATAATGCTGAGCCTCCATGACTGGATGGATGAAAGAGGCGGGTCAGGAACAGTCAGACTGGGGAGGAAAGGACTAGATGATGCTGGGCGTCCTCCAACCAGAAAATGAGGCGGGGCTCCATCTGACTTGCTGCAGCTTCTAATGCACATTGTGAGAAGCTCACAGTGTGCAGTGAAATCAGAGAGAGACGTTTCGGTCCAAGAGAGGAGCCGCTACAACTGTGCAAGACTAAGGCTGGAGTTCTGCTTTAACAAACCAAAAGGGAGCAAATAAGAGAGGTCGTTTGCTCGGGTTTCAGTCCCCTTTAAACAGGTTTAGCGCAGTCGCGGCGTCTCCTGGATACGCTAACCGCTTTTACATGTTGCCTGGAATTGCTCTTTCACACTCCGGCCTCTCTGCGCTGACAGCGTGCGATGAGCGGTGAAGTGTACGACCCGTACCGCGACCAGCTGACTCACCGAAGAAAGGGACTATTGATGGCCGACATGACTGCCTCATTGTCCTCCCCTCACGCCAGGACCTGCAATTATCCTCATTGCTTCAAAGGCCCCGGAGTCATTCAAGCTCGCAATCTTATCATTATGATGTCAAATTATATCGCAGGAATCATCTCCGGCAAGAAAGGGCCTTTATACGCAGGCACAACCCCGCCATCCCGCCAGCAGGGGCTTCAGACGCTTCCTGATTGGGGGGGGATTCCCTCTCCGCACATTTATTTGCAATTCCCCCTATACGCTATTGGTATCTAAAAAATATCCAAAAACACCTGAGGCCTACAAATAAAAAAAAATTACATTGTATTTGATCCCTCACTCATTAAGGCTATGTGTAGACTTTTTTTTTTAATTACTGGGAAAAAATTGTCCTAATGGGGTGACTTCCCCTCACTTCCTGCCCCAGGGACGGGGCACAGAAAGTTTCTCAAAGTAAGGGGAATACCCTATACCAGTGATGGCGAACCTTGGCACCCCAGGTGTTTTGGAACTAAATTTCCCACGATGATCAGGTTGAGCATCGTGGGAAATGCAGTTCCAAAACACCTGGGATGCCAAGGTTCGCCATCACTGCCCTGTACAGTTGCCCCTCGAGTAGGTGTCCCCATTGGAAGATATCCCATTACCCCTTGTTCTGGGGACAACTCTAAATTTTTTTTTGGTGACAATTTTTTTTTTTTTTTTTTGCTGTGTGCCCCATCGAGGTGACTTCCCTTCACTTCCTGTCCCAGAAAGGCAACAGGAAGTTCTTCAAAGTGAAGGAAATTCCCCTGCTTGAGCAGGTGTCCCCGCTAGAATATTTCCCCTTACCCCTTGGTCTGGGGACAGCTCTAAATTTTTGGATTTCCCTTTTTGGTGACAATTTTTTAAATTTTTTTTCTGTCTATGTCCCACTGGGGTGGCTTCTAGGGCTGCCACCTCATCCCTTTAAACCCGAACACATATGAATTACACAGGTTCTGTGGCTGATTAAGGTGGTAATTAAACGCACTTGGTGCCTTATCTGCGTTAAATTAGCCTCAGAACAACCTGTGTTATTCATATGTGTTCGGGTTTAAAGGGATGAGGTGGCAACCCCAGTGACTTCCCTTCACTTCCTGTCCCAGAGACACTACAGGAAGTTTCTCAAAATGAAGGGAATTCCCCTTCTTGAGCAGGTGTCCCCATAGGGATATTTCCCCTTGTCCCATTGGGGTGACATCCCAGAGGCACAACAGGAAGTTTCTTAAAGTGAGGACAATTTCCCTCTTATTTGCTACAGGAACAGGTCTCCCCATTGGAAGATTCCCGCTTACTCTTTGTTCTGGAGAGAACTCTAAATTTTTGCATTTCCATTTTCAGTGACAATGATTTTTTATTTTTTTTGTTTTCCCTTTGCTTCCTGTCCCAGAAAGGCAACAGGAAGTTTCTCAAAGTGAAGGGAATTACCCTCCTTGAGCAGGTGTCCCCGTGGGAATATTTCCCCTTACCCCTTGTTCTGGGGACAACTCTAAATTTTTTGATTTCTCTTTTTGGTGACAATGTTTTTTTTTTATTTTTGCTGTCTGCGTCCCATTGGGGTGACTTCCCTTCACTTCCTGTCCCAGAGACGCGACAGGAATGTTCTCAAAGTTGAGGGAATTCCCCTCTTATACAGTTGCCCCTTGAATGGGTGACCCCATTGGAAAATTTCCCCTTACCCCCTGTTCCGGGGACAACTCTAAATGTTTGGGTTTCCTTTTTTTGGTGACAATGATTTTTTATTTTTTGCTGTCTGTGTCCCATTGGTGTAACTTCCCTTCACTTCCTGTCCCAAAGGCACAACAAGATTTCCCCATACCTCCCATTCTGGGGACAACTCTAAATTTTTGGTTTTCCCTTTTTGGTGGCAATGTTATTTTTATTTTTTGCCGTGTGTCCCATTGGGGTGACTTCCCTTCACTTCCTGTCTCAGAGATGAAACAGGACATTTCTCAAAGTGAAGGGAATTCTCTTCTTATACAGTTGCTTATTGAGGAGTCCCTATTGGAAGGCTTCCCTTTACCCCCTGTTCTGGGGACAACTCTACATTTTTGCATTTCCCTTTTTTGGTGACAATGTTTTTTATTTTTTGCCATCTGTGTCTCGTTGGGGTGACTTCCCTTTACTTCCTGTCCCTGAGATGCAACAGGAAGTTTCTCAAAGTGAAGGGAATTCCCCTTCTTGAGTAGGTGTCCCCATTGGTATATTTCACCCCCTGTTCTGGGGACAACTCTAAAATTTTTGGATTTCCCTTTTCAGTGACGTTTTTTTGTTTTGCTGTCTGTGTCCCATTGGAGTTACTTCCCTTCACTTCCTGTCTCAGAGATGCAACAGGAAGTTTCTCAAAGTGAGAGGAAGTTCCCTTTCATACAATAGCCTCTGGAACCGGTGTCCCCATTGGATTTCCCCATACCTCCTGTTCTGAGGACAACTCTAAATTGTTGGATTTCCCTTTTCGGTGAGAATGTTGTTTTTATATTTTGCTGTCTGTGTCCCATTGGGGTGACTTCCCTTCACTCTCTGTGCCAGAGACGCAACAGGAATGAGGAGAATTTCCCTCTTAGAAGTTGCCCTTGAAGCAGGTGTCCCCATTGGAAGATTTCCCCTTACCCCCTGTTATGGGGACAACTCAAAATTTTTGGATTTCTCCCCCCAGTGACAATGGTCACCGATACGCAATAGAATCATAAATCTCACACGGAAATAAAAACATTACAGCTTCCTCACTTTATCCAAAACTAAAAACAAAAACTTTAACAACTTTTCTACCAGAACCATTTTTAATTTTTTCACACATGTTAAAATGCACATTTTAGGCCTGAAGATCGATTAACACCCCCCAAACAGTATATATATATATATCAGCCTCCAGCTGTTGCAAAACTACAACTCCCATCATGCTTCTGCCTCTGGGTGTCATGCTTGTGGCTGTCAGAGTCTTGCTATGCCTCATGGGACTTGTAGTTCTGCAGCAGCTGGAGGTCCACTAATATATATGATAGCAGAGGCCCTGGAGAATAAAATAGTGATAATTACAATTTTTGTATGTCATATAATATTAATGGATCTGGTTATCAAAAGCAAATTTTCAGCAAGAAAATACACTAAAGCTAATTTTACAACAAATACAACAGAATACCCATTTTTTGCTAAAATATATAAAGTGGTAGGTTGTGACGAGTAAATAGATACCCAACATGCCAAGCAACCCAGATTGATGGCTCTGGAATTATTGCTCCCACTCCGGTGCTCGCATTGATATGTAACATGCGTTAACGTTGTTGTTTTCATACGTAGGCGCACTACTTACCCTCCATGTATGTTGGGGCAGAGGACTTTCTTTTTTTTTTTTTTTTTTTTGTCGTCCATCTCAATGCATCATTGGGGGTCGGCTACAAGATCCAGAAAATGACAGCCGGCTCCCAGATGATGAAGAGAGAAAGATGGCGGCGTGAGGACTGGTCTGAGACAGGAAAAAGCTAAGAGGGGATTTTTTTTATTTTTATATAAAATAGGGGGGGGGGGGTGG
>BLSH010345393.1:95342-108025 GCA_018402905.1 Glandirana rugosa | reverse complement strand
ACGTGACGGAAGAGGATGTAGGGGACGTGGAGAGTAGGGGAAGGAGGTGCAGGGGATGTAGGAGAAGGCAGTGCAAGGGATGTAGCAGGAAGCGGGTGCAGGAGATGTAGGGGAAGGAGGTGCAGGGGATGTAGGAGAAGGCAGTGCAGGGGGTGTAGCAAGAAGCGAATGCAGCAGATGTAGGGGAAGGAGGTGCAAGGAAAGGAAGTACAGTGGATGTAGGAGAAGGCAGTGCAGGGGGGTTAGCAGGAAGAAGGTGCAGGGAACGTAGGGGAAGGGGGTACAGGGGATTAGGTTAAGGGGATACAAGATATATAGAGTGTGCAGGGGATGTATGGAAAGGAGACGCAGGTGATGAAGGACAAAGAAAGTGCAGGGGATGTTGTAGGAGAAGGCAGTGCAGGGAATATAGGCGGGAGGGGGAAAGAATGTAGGGGAAAGGGGTGCTGGGGACAGAGGGGAAAGGGAGCACAGGAGATGTAAAGGCAACAAGGTGTGTAAATGCAGAGGAAGGGGTTTTAAGGGATGTGAAGAGGGGGAGGGGGGTGCAGTTGATGTAGGAGGAAAGGGATGCAGGAAATCTATCTGGGCACTCAAAGAACTGCCTTCCCACGGTGCACCGCTTTCACCAGGTTTAAAGCAGATGTACACCCAATCACTAAAATCTCATTTAAGCTTTCATAGGTTAAAGTATTTTCAAAAGCCATTTTCAATATTTTTAAACCTGCTGCTTTCATTAGGACAAGACCTGGTGATCCTGCCATGAAGGTCCTTGCTCAGGCACTTCCTGTTCTGGGGTGACAACACTCTGTCCCCGTCCTCACTGCGCTCCTGTGTTGTCACGCTGCCACAATGGCTTCCAATACAGGCTACAGATATGATCCAGAGTTGTCACCATTAGGAAGC
This sequence comes from Glandirana rugosa, assembly GCA_018402905.1. Lineage (NCBI taxonomy): Eukaryota > Metazoa > Chordata > Amphibia > Anura > Ranidae > Glandirana > Glandirana rugosa. Next base: position 107,119 of record BLSH010345393.1, on the reverse strand, counting down.
CCTCCCTGAGAAATGCCAGGCACCCTTTTGTCACCAAACGTTCGTGGAGATGAACTCCATCATCCCCTGTAGTAACCCAAAGATGTATTTCAAGCCGTAGCCCTCCACAGCACTGGAAACAGATACATCGATGTGCTCCTAATTGTAGGAGGTATCCAGTGATAGGGCGTATGGCTGGCAGAGGGGCCCGTCTCCACGTGCAGCGGTTCCTCTACGTGCTCGGCGGCCCACATTTCCCAGAATCTGTTATTGTTTTTATCTGTGTGTCTCCTGGAAATCGCAGACCCCGCTGCCTCTGCCGATGACTCCTCCTGTCAGGAATGTTTCTTATTTTCTGCTTCGCGTAGTTAACCGCGCTGAGGCCCGTGCGCCCTCCTCATTGATTATCTGCGGTCGCTGCCAATTACGGGGCTCACTGAAGTGGCATTCCTCATCGCTCCCGCGCCGCTCGCCAAACCTGTTCTATGAATATTCACACATGGCCCGCGCCGAGCAGATATTCCGTATACCGTGTCCCACGATGAATAGAAAATAGACATGTTGGGGGTATTAGTATTCTTAGAGGGAAGCAGACAGCGTGACTCTGCGCTCGCTGGGCACGGGCCAATCTGATTGCAGGAGGCGCAGGCTGGAGCGACTTTTCTTCTTCAATTTTTTTCTTAAATTTTACTACTTTTGTTAAAGGGACAATGTAGAATTTTTCACTAGATTAGTAAATTAGGCTGCATTCACACCTGAGCGTTGCGTGTTTGCACGTTTTTTTCGGGCACTTTGTTTTGCATTTGCATGCGCGTTCTTGACCGTTTTTGTACAGCGTTTTCCCAGTGCTTTAGCCCTTTGGCCGGTTTGTACTAGACCAGGGGTCTCCAATCTTTCTAAACAAAGGGCCAGTTTTCTGTCCTTCAGACTTAAGGGGGGGCAGACTAGGGCCATTGGGAGTACAAAATGTCCAGGTGTCCAGTGGGAGTAAAAAAATAACATATCTTTGGTGTCAGTGGGAGGACTAGTGCCCCATCATTGGTGTCAATGGAAGGAATAGTGCCCCATTGTTGGTATCAGCAACAAGAATGGTTCCCCATTGTTGGTGTCAGTGGATGGAATAGTGCCCGGATCAAAGCAAGCAAAGGGCCGCATCCCGCCCCAGGGCTGCAGTTTGGAGACCCCTGTACTTGACAATAGTGAAAACTGTCACCTGTTACATCTCATATGTCAAACAAAAGGCCGGCAGGCCAAATCCAGCCCTCTAGGCTTTGTCATGTGGCCAGGGCAGCCATCAGAAATTTTGGGGCCCTTTACACAGCTTTAGGCTGGGCCCCCCGGGCCTGAACACCAAGGGCCCGCCCACTGACCCACCCACCGAATCCACCCACTGGCCATCCCAACGAGTCCTTCAGCACACCCACTTTATTTTAACACCGTTACAACTTAAAGACAACATTTTTTCATCTTTCCATCTATTAAATCTTCTGTCCTTGTTGTTTTAACTTTGGATAGTAAAACATTTTTTTCCTGCCAGTAAATACCTTATACAGCCCACTTCCTGTTTCTTGTCTGATTATTAGCCTAGGCTCATGCACAGCTCTCTCTCTCTCTCACTTTGCCAGGAAGAGAAGAAGGATGAGTCATAAGAGGGCCAATGAAAGCTGCAGAGCTGGAGGTGTGCCTCTGTGTGTCTGTGTAAATCCAGGAAGTGAACAGGCGGCAGCTTCAGCTGCCCACAGTTAAAATGGCTGCAGCCAGACATAGTGGAGGGAGATTTCTGCAGCATATTTGGCAAGTACAGAATCTCAGTATATATAACATAATATGCAAAGTGGTTGGAGGGAAGCTTCAGAATGGCAAAGAATGTTTTTATTACAAACTATCTGAGCAGACTGCAGTTCCTCTTTAAAGTGTTACTAAACCCACAACAGTAAAATCAGTCTGTATATGCAGTAAAGCATGCTTGTAATGCTCACTGTGGAACCTAAGGGGTTAATCCTGTGCATTATGATAAAAAAGACTGTTTGATCCTGTCTTCTCTGATCTTCCCCTTCTTCCACTGTCCCCAATTCATCTCCTGATAAGACAGAGCCTTTGGGGTCACTTTGCACATGCTCAGTTTGGTGTGTATTGCTAGAGAGTTTGGGGTGGGTGCATGCGATCAGCACTGTATAGGCAGAGGGTCAGGGGTCCTGCAGCCTCATAGGACAGTCAGAGGAGAATGAAAACTCCTCCTACAAGCTTTAACCAGACACTGATAGAGGTCACAAGACTGCTATATACTGCTGAAAAAAAAGGTATTTAGCAGTTTACAGTTACTAAAAGAATCGCATTTCCATATTCTGTGTACTGTGGAAGACCAGATATAGGGACTGCAGAGTCTTGGGTTTGCTAACACTTCAATATATGAACATGAAAAGTGTATTCCAAGACATCAGTGCTTTCAAGATTTAACGGCCAAAGAGCAGCAAAGAGACATCCCCATATATTCAACAAAAAGACATCCCCATATATTCAGCAAAGAGACATCCCCCATATATTCAGCAAAGAGACATCCCCATATATATATAAAGCAAAGAAACATCCCCATATATTCCGCAAAGAGACATCCCCATATATTCAGCAAAGAGACATCCCCATATATTTTCAGCAAAAAGACACCACCATATATTCATCAAAAAGACATCCCCCATATATTTAGCAAAGAGACATCCCCATATATTCAGCAAAGAGACATCCCCATATATTCAGAAAAGAGACATCCCCCATATATTCAGCAAAGAGACATCCCCATATATTCAGCAAAGAAACATCCCCATATGTTCCGCAAAGAGACATCCCCATATATTCAGCAAAGAGACATCCCCATATATTCAGCAAAAAGACATCCCCATATATTCAGCAAAGAGACACCCCCATATATTCAGCAAAAAGACATCCCCATATATTCAGCAAAGAGACATCCCCATATATTTTCAGCAAAGAGACATCCCCATATATTTTCAGCAAAGAGACACCCCCATATATTCAGCAAAAAGACATCCCCATATATTCAGCAAAGAAACATCCCCCATATATACAGCAAAAAGACATCCCCATATATTCAGCAAAAAGACATCCCCATATATTCAGCAAAGAGACATCCCCATATATTCAGCAAAGAGACATCCCCATATATTCAGCACAGAGACATCCCCATATATACAGCAAAAAGACAGCAAAGAACAACCTTTTGTAAACCCATGCTGATTACTACTAATGATACTATTCTCATCAGCAAATTCTTGGATATACTGTAGTCCCTTATCATCCACTCCAATAGTTTACATACTATCGATGTTAGGCTGAAGCCTGTAGTTTACAGGAATATATCTCTGAATATTATTGGTACCACGTGGGATTTTCGCCAATCAGCTGGTACCATTCTTGGCAGTATGCTGTCCATAAAAATTGCCGATAACGGCTTGGCTTTAACCTGATTAACTATGGGGTTTCCCCCACTTTTAAGGGTTGTCCTCATTATGTGGAGGGCTTCCAAACTGGAACGAGCGTGCCGAGCAATTACTTGATTGACCCACAATAAATCTGTATGCAGCACCCCGTTTTCCCTTTGGAGTCCCTTCTATAACAGTTTTTTACCTCCATGTAGGGGTCAGAAGATGAGGCCACAGAGTACAACTGGGGACACAGGTATCTGACGCTCTAAGAAAGAGGCTTATACCTGAAGAGCCAAAGAAGCTCATGGAGGCTGCAAGGCTGGAAGCGAACGGAGACCACCACAGAGGTGAATATAAGCGCTCTTCTATTGCAGGGACCACTAATCTGGATTTATTTTACGCCCGACATGGTCGCATTAACATAGGAAAAGTAATCTAAGTCATTAATTACTTTCCCCAGCAGTCAATTACAAAGTATAAAACAGGTTACCAGTTAAAAATAAACGTTTTGCAGCTTCCCCAAAAGTTGCCAAAAAGCATCCCAAGTAAAAGCTCTGGCATGGCCGCCTCGCCCTGGCCTGCGCAGGCCACTACATCTTTTATTAAACCTATAAAGAGATTGGCTAATACAGAGGCAGGGTTTTATTACAGAACGCTGACTGCAGAGCGGGATTAGAAGAAGGCTCGTTTATCCAGGGACAGTAATCCGCTGGATGCAACCCGATCTCCAACTCGAGAAACGTAACGCGGCGACCGTGCCGCCATCCCGCAGCTGGGCGCCTTTGATAAATTAACCACCTTGCAGGCCAATTCGTTCTCCTCTGTTATAAGCTAACGTGGCGGCTCCATCTGGAACTTCCATCCGGGCTCTGTGAAAACCGCAACCGTAACCGCCACCTTCGCAAATCCGGACCAAAAGCTTCCGACTCCCTTCTTGTAAATGACTCATTTCTGGTCGCCGGTTTTGCGATCGCTTGTAAAAATCGACTGTCCGGCGTTCTAATACCAGATTACAAATCCCCCGGGGACCCTTTGCCGCGTGCTCGATGAGCTTCGCCGTCGGCATGGACGGCTTTCCTGGGACTTGTTTTGCCACTTGTAAAAAGTTTAGTGCATTTTTCATAAAATGCTGTTGAGTGGCGCTGATTACGTGGCAGTTGGAAGTCAATGGGCAATAAAAATGGCTGGGGGGGGGAACTGTTCTCCAGTATATAAAACAGCGCTGCCTTGTAAAGTCTAACCTGCCACTGGAAATGGGGGGAGGAAGACGTTCACTTGCTGAGCTGGCAACTGCAACAAGCTCCTGAGCAAATCAAAAAGCTCCGCTAATAGTACAGCTTGCAACAATGTAACTGTTTATCTGCTTAATAAAGTGGATGTAAGGCTAAAGCACTATGGGGTTGATTTACTATAGGCAAATAGACTGCACTTTGTAATTGCAGTTGCTCCAGAGCTTAGTAAATGGGGGTAAGATCTTCTGACTTCCATCATCCAATCATGTGCAAGCAGAAATACTGTTTCTTTTTATTTTCCTTGCATGTGATTGGGTATTTTTTGTAAAGTGAAGCTTTACCTCACTTACTAAGCTCTAAAGCAACTGCACTTGCAAAGTGCACGGTCTATTTGCTCTTAGTAAATCAACCCCTCTGTCTTATTAACAATTGACACTTAAAAAATCCTTAGGGCTCATTCACACATAAGGTTGGGGGGCAGCAAAACCCTGTGGTTGAGCCTCGGTTTTAGTGCCCCCCATCAACTGCTCGCCCTTTAGCTGAAGAGGGAGCAGCCAGGGATTGTACACATGCCACAGCACAATGCTTTGTTTTGCAATTATACCCCCCATTATTTTCAATGACCAATGCATGCAACCACTAAAGATCAGTGATGCACCGAAATGAAAATTCTGAACTGAAACCCAAAATTCAGGATGCACTTGTCCAAAAACCGAAAGTTCAGGATGCATTTGTCCGAAAACCGAAAATTCAGGATGCACTTGTCCGAAAACCGAAAAATTCAGGATGCACTTGTCCGAAAACCGAAAATTCAGGATGCACTTGTCTGAAAAGCGAAAATTCAGGATGCACTTGTCCGAAAACCGAAAATTCAGGATACACTTGTCCGAAAACCGAAAATTCAGGATACACTTGTCCGAAAACTGAAACTGAAAATTCGTGATGCACTTGTCCGAAAACCGAAAATTCAGGATGCACTTGTCCGAAAACCGAAACTGAAAATTCAGGATGCACTTGTCCGAAAACCGAAACTTAAAATTCAGGATGCACTTGTCCGAAAAAAACGAAAATTCAGGATACACTTGTCCGAAAACCAAAAATTCAGGATGCTTGTCTGAAAACCGAAACCCAAAGTTCAGGATGCACTTGTCCGAAAATCGAGGCCGAAAATTAAGGATGCACTTGTCTTAAAAGCGAAAATTCAGGATGCACTTGTCCGAAAATCGAAACTGAAAATTCAGGATGCACTTGTCCGAAAATCGAAACTGAAAATTCAGGATGCACTTGTCCGAAAATCGAAAATTCAGGATGCTTGTCTGAAAACCGAAACCCAAAGTTCAGAATGCACTTGTTCGAAAAGCGAAAATTTGGGACGCACTTGTCTGAAAATATGTGATGCACTTGTCCAAAAACTGAAAATTCAGAATGCAATTGGCCGAAACTGGAAACCAAAAATTCAGGATGCACTTGTCTGAAAACTGAAACTGAAATGCTCAGTTTTTAAATAAATATATATATTTTATATATAATTGTATTACTGTATATTCGACTTTTTAATTAATATTATGAATTTAAATGCATTTATTTTTGATCATTATCTGCATTTTTTTTTTGGTGCCCATTATTGGCACTTCTTTTTTCCATCTGTAAAACGCTGATAACCCTACAAGTGCATCTTGATTTTCGGTTTTTGCCCAATAACCCTATTTTCGCCCAATAAGTTTTGGTGGCCGATATGTCAATGCATCCCTACTTAAGATACCCTGCATTAACACACCGCAAAGAAATAACTCGGCACCAGTGAGGGAAGAAGGGATAGAAATTGTTTACTGCTGTTTAATAGAGGTCACTGGGACAGGAAATAGAAGGAATCACCCCACCGGGGACACAGACAGCAAAGAACACCTGTCAAAGGTTCAAACCTTTCCTCTTCTTCTCTATCTGGTACTAAAGTTACGGTTGGAGTTGGGATTGAAGAGAATGGCAGAGCACAAGATCTGTGTGACCTTGCCTATAAACACGGCTTACACCCCACAGGGATCACATGTCATTAACCCTTTCCCTCACCTCCTAGAAACAATTAGCAGCTCGAGCTTCCATCCAAGCCTGTATCCTGTCCTCACAAAGGAAAACGCTTGAAGCATGTGAGCAAACCAACACGACACAAATAATTCTTGTTAGGCTTAATGGATCGATTCATTGCAAAATAATGGTAGGAATGTCCTTTGAGCCGGGAGCCCTCATTAGGCCTTTTGTGAGCCGGGTCTGGAAATCATAAAGCAGCCACTTAAGACCATCCTGAAACAGCTAGAGCTTGCAGCCCCATGCCAGGGTCCAATATGTCTCTGCTTAGAAAATTTTGATAAGAGAAGAGCAATCGGGTCAACTCCTTCATGAGCTGTTAACCCCTTTGTAGTCACCAGCTACAGGTAGGTCCTACAAATGTTCCAGTGATCTGATTGGCTATGGGTTAGTTCAGTATGAAAAGCATTCTCATGTTCTGAACTAGCGTAGTGTTGGCCCTGGAACTATGCAAGAACTAGGGAAGAAAACACAAGAGAGGGGCGCACCGACCTAGTGCAACACCATTAAACCGTTTATTAAGACAGTTAATAAAAGTGCTTTTTCAGGAGGTCAAAGGCACCTTCATCCCTGGGAAATATATTACACAAATCAGAAGAAATGGGATTTTTATGGTGCCAACATATGAAGAAACAACATTATTGTTTTACATACAAAAACTTTTATTATATCATATAAAGAGTAAAAAGTGTAAAAAGGAGTTTTAAGGAAAAACAATCCATCACATGTGGTTTTTTACCACCATTGGAATACAATTGATTGATGCACTTTGAATATTTATCTCATTGCCTGTATGTTCAACATGTTTCGCAATTCTTTGCTTCATCAGGAACTTTTTTTAGGCGTAGGCGTTTTTTGTGGGACATCGCTCTCCCGGATTTGGATTTGGCGCCTAATTCCCCCTTGACAGGAGTGTTCTTTTGATTGTTGAACAGGTAAAAAAGCAAAAAAGCAACTTTATGAGGTTCTAGGAGCACATGGTTTTCTGTGGTACAACTTAAACACAATAATTTGTAATCATGCACTGTATGTGTATTATGTTGATATAGCCATATGATCAGTATATCTGATGTATAATCAGTATATTTGTTGTCTATTTAGAACGTATCTACGCCTAAAAAAAGTTCCTGATGAAGCAAAGAATTGCGAAACATGTTGATCATACAGGCAATGAGATAAATATTCAAAGTGCATCAATCAATTGTATTCCAATGGTGGTAAAAAACCACATGTGATGGATTGTTTTCCTTAAAACTCCTTTTTACACTTTTTACTCTTTATATGATATAATAAAAGTTTTTGTATGTAAAACAATAATGTTGTTTCTTCATATGTTGGCACCAAAAAAATCCCATTTCTTCTGATTTGTGTAATGTTTATTAAGACAATAAGATAAAAGATATATACTCACTTCCTCAGAGCCTCTGAGGAAGAGGGTTCGCCCTGGAAACGCGTCAACCTGACCACATGGACGCCACCTGGTCCCTCTATTGTGGTGGAGTTAGTAGTGATGCCTTTTAATTGCTCCTTTTGTGAGTATATATATTTTATCTTATTGTTTTAATAAACAGTTTAATGGTGTTGCAGTCGGTGCGCCTCTCTCTTGTGTTTTCTTCCCTAGTACCTTTTGGATGCCCATGGTCCTGAGGAGGGCAGCAAGACCTTTGAGTGCAAAATGACTTTCACGCACATATGGACTTTTTATTGTAGTCCATAGGTTTGATATGTGACTCTCTGGGCTGTTGGATCCGAGCGCAGGAGTTGTTTTGTTTTCGTTTTTTACTATGCAAGAACTGTCAGGTGCTACGTCAGCCGCTGCTCAAGGAACCCCTAGAAACCTCTGGAGGAACCCTTCTATAGAACACTAGATGAGAATGGCTGGGCTACAAAATTGTCTATTACTGGTGATGCTCCATGGTGGAAGGAAAGAAATTTGTATATGTCTATGGCTTGCTTTAGATCAGGGTCTCCAAACTTTCTAAACAAAGGGCCAGTCTACTGTCCTTCAGACTTGAGAAGGGCTGGAATGTGGCCAGTGGGAGTAGGAAAAGCCCAGGGCATCAGTGGGAGCAAACAATGGTCTATGACTGGTTTTACTGGGAGGAATAGTGCCCCATCATTGTTATCAGTGGGAGGAATAGTGCCCCATCATTGGTGTTAGTGAGAGGAATAGTGCCCCATCATTGTTATCAGTGGGAGGAATAGTGTCCCATCATTGGTGTCAGTGGGAGGAATAGGGCCCCATCATTGGTGTCAATGGGATGAATAGTACCCCATCATTGGTGTCAGTGGGAGGAATAAAGCCCCGTCACTGGTTTTAGTGAAAGGAATAGTGCCCCATCATTGTTGTCAGTGGGAGGAATAGTGTCCCATCATTGGTATCAGTGGGAGGAATAGTGCCCCATCATTGGTGTCAGTGGGAGGAATAGTGCCCCATCATTGGTATCAGTGGGAGGAATAGTGCCCCGTCATTGGTATCAGTGGGAGGAATAGTGACCCATTATTGATATCAGTGGGAGGAATAGTGCCCCATCATTGGTATCAGTGGGAGGAATAGTGCCCCATCATTGGTTTTAGTGGGAGGAATAGTGCCCACCATTGGTATCAGTGGTAGGAATAGTGCCCATCATTGGTGTCAGTGGGAGGAATAGTGCCCCATCATTGGTGTCAGTGGGAGGAATAGTGCCCCATCATTGGTATCAGTGGCAGGAATAGTGCCCCATCATTGGTATCAGTGGGAGGAATAGTGACCCATTATTGATATCAGTGGGAGGAATAGTGCCCCATCATTGGTATCAGTGGGAGGAATAGTGCCCCATCATTGGTTTTAGTGAGAGGAATAGTGTCCCATCATGGGTATCAGTGGGAGGAACAGTGTCCTGTCATTAGTTTTAGTGGAAGGAATAAAGCCCCATCACTGGGTTTAGTGCGAGGAATAGTGTCCCATCATTGGTATCAGTCGGAGGAATAGTGTCCCATCATTGGTATCAGTGGGAGGAATAGTGACCCATTATTGATATCAGTGGGAGGAATAGTGCCCCATCATTGGTATCAGTGGGAGGAATAGTGCCCCATCATTGGTTTTAGTGAGAGGAATAGTGTCCCATCATTGGTATCAGTGGGAGGTATAGTGTCCCATCATTGGTTTTAGTGGGAGGAATAGTGCCCACCATTGGTATCAGTGGTAGGAATAGTGCCCATCATTGGTGTCAGTGGGAGGAATAGTGCCCCATCATTGGTATCAGTGGGAGGAATAGTGCCCCATCATTGGTATCAGTGGGAGGAATAGTGACCCATTATTGATATCAGTGGGAGGAATAGTGCCCCATCATTGGTATCAGTGGGAGGAATAGTGCCCCATCATTGGTTTTAGTGAGAGGAATAGTGTCCCATCATGGGTATCAGTGGGAGGAACAGTGTCCCGTCATTAGTTTTAGTGGAAGGAATAAAGCCCCATCACTGGGTTTAGTGCGAGGAATAGTGTCCCATCATTGGTATCAGTCGGAGGAATAGTGTCCCATCATTGGTATCAGTGGGAGGTATAGTGTCCCATCATTGGTTTTAGTGGGAGGAATAGTGCCCACCATTGGTATCAGTGGTAGGAATAGTGCCCATCATTGGTATCAGTGGGAGGAATAGTGTCCCATCATTGGTATCAGTCGGAGGAATAGTGTCCCATCTCGGTATCAGTGGGAGGTATAGTGTCCCATCATTGGTTTTAGTGGGAGGAATAGTGCCCACCATTGGTATCAGTGGGAGGAATAGTGCCCATCATTGGTATCAGTGGGAGGAATAGTGTCCCATCATTGGTTTTAGTGGAAGGAATAGAGCCCCATCACTGGGTTTAGTGAGAGGAATAGTGCCCATCATTGGTATCAGTGGGAGGAATAGTGCCCCATCATTGGTGTCAGTGGGAGGAATAGTGCCCCATCATTGGTGTCAGTGGGAGGAATAGTGCCCCATCATTGGTATCAGTGGGAGGAATAGTGACCCATTATTGATATCAGTGGGAGGAATAGTGCCCCATCATTGGTATCAGTGGGAGGAATAGTGCCGCATCATTGGTTTTAGTGAGAGGAATAGTGTCCCATCATAGGTATCAGTGGGAGGAACAGTGTCCCTTCATTAGTTTTAGTGGAAGGAATAAAGCCCCATCACTGGGTTTAGTGCGAGGAATAGTGCCCATCATTGGTATCAGTCGGAGGAATAGTGTCCCATCATTGGTATCAGTGGGAGGTATAGTGTCCCATCATTGGTTTTAGTGGGAGGAATAGTGCCCACCATTGGTATCAGTGGTAGGAATAGTGCCCATCATTGGTATCAGTGGGAGGAATAGTGTCCCATCATTGGTATCAGTCGGAGGAATAGTGTCCCATCATCGGTATCAGTGGGAGGTATAGTGTCCCATCATTGGTTTTAGTGGGAGGAATAGTGCCCACCATTGGTATCAGTGGGAGAAATAGTGTCCATCATTGGTATCAGTAGGAGGAATAGTGTCCCATCATTGGTTTTAGTGGGAGGAATAGAGCCCCATCACTGGTTTTATTGGAAGGAATAATGCCCATCATTGGTATCAGTGGGAGAGATAGTGCCGCATCATTAGAATCAGTGGGAGGAATAGTGCCCCATCATTGGTATCAGTGGGAGGAATAGTGCCCCATCATTGTTTTAGTGAGAGGAATAGTGCCCCATTATTAGAATCATTGGGAGGAATAGTGTCCCATCACTGGCTTTTGTGGGAGGTATAGTGCCCCATCATTGGTATCAGTGGAAGGTATAGTGCCCCATTATTGGTATCATTGGTAGGAATAGTGTCCCATCATTGGTATCAGTGGGAGGAATAGTGCCCCATCATTGGTTTTAGTGGGAGAAATAGAACCCCATTATTGGGAGGTATAGTGTCCGTTGTTGGTATCAGTGGTAGAAAAAGTAGCCCATCATTGCTGTCTGTGAGAAGAAAAGTGCCCCACCACCACTGGTGTCAGTGGATGGAATAGTGCCTCAAGGGCCAGATAAAGGAAGGCAAAGGGCCACATCTGTACCC
>BLSH010345393.1:81572-95332 GCA_018402905.1 Glandirana rugosa | reverse complement strand
GCCCCCCCCCCCCCCCCCCCAGGTTGCAGTTTGGAGACCACTGCTTTAGATAGATGAGAGCCTTCCCAGATATCACCTTGGGGCACCTTTACCTTCCAAGAAAAACAATGACTTTTCCGTGTATTTTTCCACAAGTTCCTACAGCTGTATTATAATCTAATGAAGGATACGCTGATAGTTCCAACAGGTAGTTAATTATCTCTTGCCTTACAATGAGGCCCCTGCCAAGATAATGAAGTTAGCTGCTCAGCGTAAGGCTGTAATTACAGGTTTGTATGGCTCATCCCTCAGCCCGGGCAGAACCCCCGCTTACTCGGCCGAGGTGTTTAATACTGTGGTTCCATTGTCCCCGGCCTGACAATAGAGCCGTCACCCAGACATAATTACAGACTCAGTCCCCTTTTCTCTGCTTAAATAATTTACAGCTGTGAATTTGGCTACCAGCACAATGCAGCGTAAAGCCTGGGCCAAATCACTCTTTAATTGTTTTTAATGCATGACAAGCCAGCGAATGTGGAAGATCCGAGGAAGGAAACGAGATATTTTTGTAGTCCACCGAGGCCCGGCTTATCATGAGCATGGAACACCTGCCTTCACTTAACCCAAAGGGGACTCTGTGCCTCGCTCAGCCTTTTCAACAAGGTCAGTAAATCAACAGGGGCCCTGCGTTTCTTTGGAAAAGGCAGCTTTTTCTAAACAATATCTCACCCGTCGGCCTTTGAGAGTTGGGTCTTATTCCTCGTGAATTCCAAAAAGTAGGGGGAAAAAAAAGACAGCAGAGGCATCGCCGAAGGTTTAGGACAACGCAGTTCTTGTTCCACCTAGGCAAGAAAACTGAGCCAATCAGGGGCTTTCTTTTAAGATTTATGTACATGGAGCCACTGGATGCCCATTTATGAGATGCCTCCTGCAGGGGCGTATCATGAAATGAGTGGGCCCGTGTGCAAGCCCACACCACACCGATCATCCCCGGCTGTCAACTAGGGAGAGATCATCCATGGGTGCAGTGTGGGTCAAAGCACAGTGGGCCCCCCCCCACCCTTCAGGGCCCGTGTTCAGTGAACACCCTGCACTCATGGATGATACGCCACTGGCCTCCTGAGATGCCCAGTACACAGACCAAGCTGCAGCAAAGAGAAGACGGCGCTCCCCCTGACAATGCCTTCACCTGCTTCTCTCTCCAGAAGGCTGGAGCCATCTTATTTTTCAGGCATCCCTCAGGCTGCATTCACGCCTGAACGCCGCGTTTTCAGCTATTTTTCGTTTTTGAGCATTTGCATGCAGCGTTTTTAAAGCGTTTTTGAGCTTGGGTTTTTTTTAAATTAGCCAATACAGAAAAATATCATCTGTTTGTTATTAATATAACAAAAATATCATCATTTGTTGCTATGTCTTTCAGCTTTTTCATCCGTTTTATTTATTTATTTATTATTATTTATTAATGTATTATTACAGTGGTTCTCAACTCCGGTCCTCGGGACCCACTAACAGGCCAGGTTTGCAGGATAACTGAAATACATCACAGGTGATATCATTTGCCGCTCAGTGATTGCAGTATTCTAGTCTGCATCTCCCCAAGGTAATACTTAAAATCTGGCCTGTTAGTGGGTCCCGAGGGCAGGAGTTGAGAACTACTGTATTATTACATTATTATTTATTTATTATTATTATTTATTTTTACTTTTTTTTTTGTAAGGAGTTAAGGGTTAGGGTATCCTTTATTATTATTTATTTTTCATCTGATTTTATTCATTATGTATGTATTATTATTTATTAATGCATTATTACATTTCTTATTTATTTATTTATTTTTTTTTACTTTTTAATGTTTTTTTTCAAGGGGTTTTAAAGTTTAGGGTTAGGGGATCATTTATTTATTATAATTTATTTTTCATCTGATTGTATTTATTATTATTTAATAATGTATTATTACATTTATTATTAAATGTATTATTTATTTATTATTATTTATTTATATTTTTTTAAGGAGTTAAGGGTTAAGGTATCATTTATTTATTATTATTTCTTTTTCACCTGATTTTATTTATTATTTGTGTATTATTATTTATTAATGCAGTATTATTGCATTTATTTATTATTATTTTCTTTTACTTAAGGAGTTAAGGGTTAGGGTTTAAAGTTTAGGGTTAGGGGATCATTTATTTATTATTATTTATTTTTCATCTGATTGTATTTATTATTATTTAATAATGTATTATTACATTTATTATTAAATGTATTATTTATTTATTATTATTTATTTATATTTTTTTTAAGGAGTTAAGGGTTAAGGTATCATTTATTTATTATTATTATTTCTTTTTCACCTGATTTTATTTATTATTTGTGTATTATTATTTATTAATGCAGTATTATTGCATTTATTTATTATTATTTTCTTTTACTTAAGGACTTAAGGGTTAGGGTTTAAAGTTTAGGGTTAGGGGATCATTTATTTATTATTATTTATTTTTCATCTGATTGTATTTATTATTATTTAATAATGTATTATTACATTTATTATTAAATGTATTATTTATTTATTATTATTTATTTATATTTTTTTTAAGGAGTTAAGGGTTAAGGTATCATTTATTTATTATTATTATTTCTTTTTCACCTGATTTTATTTATTATTTGTGTATTATTATTTATTAATGCAGTATTATTGCATTTATTTATTATTATTTTCTTTTACTTAAGGACTTAAGGGTTAGGGTTTAAAGTTTAGGGTTAGGGGATCATTTATTTATTATTATTTATTTTTCATCTGATTGTATTTATTATTATTTAATAATGTATTATTACATTTATTATTAAATGTGTTATTAATTTATTATTATTTATTTTTACTTTTTTTTCTAAGGGGTTAAGGGTTAGAGTTTAAAGGTTAGGGTTAGGGTTATTATTATTTATTTTTACTTTTTTTTTGCAGGGGGTTAAGGTTTAAAGTTTAGGGTTAGAGGATCATTTATTTATTATTACTTATTTTTCATCTTATATCATTTATTATTATTTAATAACTTACTATTACATTTATTATTAAATGTATTATTTATTTATTATTATTTATTTTTACTTTTTTTCTAAGGGGTTAAGGGTTAGAGTTTAAAGGTTAGGGGCTCATTTATTTATTTATTTTGTTAGGGGTTAAGGTTATGGGTTAATATTAGGGTTAAAGTGATACTAAAGTCTCATTTTTTTTGTTTAAAAATAACAAACATGCTTTACTTACCTGCTCTCTGTAGTGGTTTTGCACAGAGCAGCCCGGATCCTCCTCTTCTTGGGTCCCTCTTCTGCTCTCCTGGCACCTCCCTCCTGTTGAGTGCCCCCACAGCAAGCAGCTTGCTATGGGGGCACCCGAGCCAAAACACAGCTCCCCGTGCCCATTCAGACACAGAGCTGCGACCGGACCCCGCCCCCTTTCTCTCCTCATTGGCTGACTGACTTTGATTGACAGCATCGGGAGCCAATGGCTCCACACTGCTGTCTCAGCCAATGAGGAGGGGAGTCCTGGCCAGCCAAGACACTCGTGCACATCTCTTGATAGCGATGGGGCTCAGATAAGTATTAGGGGGCTACTGCACACAGAAAGCTTTTTATCTTAATGCATAGAATGCATTAAGATAAACAACCTTCTGCCTTTACAATCCCTTTAAGGTTAGGGTTAATGTTAGGGTTTAGAGTTGGGGTTAGAGTTTTTTGTTTTATTTATTTATTTTATTTATTTATTCATTTATTTATTATTTCTTTTCATTAAATTATTGCATTTAGGCAGAAAAACGTGCAACAAAACACACAAAAAGCTCAAAAACTGTCAAATCAAGTGTTTCCAAGCTCCAGAACTTTTTGGAGCTTTAGGCATTTGGCTTCAGGCAACTTGTAGTGGAGATGTGAACCAAATCCATAGAGAATAATTGATTTTATTTTTTATTTATTTATTTTCTTATTGCATTTGAGCAGAAAAACACTCAAAAACGCACAAAAGAACGCACTAAAAAGCTCAAAAACGCTCAAATCAAGTGTTTCCAAGCTCCAGAACTTTTTTGAGCTTCAGGGGACTTGTAGTGGAGACATGAACCAACTCCATAGAGAATAACTGATTTTATTTTTTATTGATTTATTATTAATTATTTGCATTTGAGCAGAAAACATTCAAAAATGTGCAACAAAAAGGAACTAAGAAGCTCAAAAATGCTTGAATCAAGCATTTTCAAGCTCCAGAACTTTTTTTGGCTTCAGGTGACTTGCAGTGGAGATGTGAACCAACTCCTTAGAGAATAATTGATTTTATTGTTTTATTTATTTAGTTATTCATTTAATTATTGCATTTGAACAGAGAAACACTCAAAAACACAAAAAATGCACTAAAAAGCTCAAAAAACCCAGAGTCAAGCGTTTCCAAGCTCCAGAACTTTTTTCAGCTTCAGGCATTTGGCTTCAGGTGACTTGCAGTGGAGATGTGAACCAACTCCATAGAGAATAATTGATTTTATTAATTTAATATTATTTATTTTCATTTAATTATTGCATTTGAGCAGAAAAACGCTCAAAAATGTGTGACAAAAGGCACTAAAAAGCTCAAAAAATGCTCAAATCAAGCATTTTCAAGCTGCAGAGCTTTTTTTTGATCTTCAGGTGACTTGTAGTGGAGATGTGAGCCAACTCCATAGAGAATAATTGATTTTATTGTTTTATTTATTTATTCATTTAATTATTGCATTTGAACACAGAAACATTCAAAAACACAGAAAAAATGCACTAAAAAGCTCAAGAAAACCCAGAGTCAAGCGTTTCCAAGCTCCAGAACTTTTTTCAGCTTCAGGCATTTGGCTTCAGGTGACTTGTAGTGGAGATGTGAACCAACTCCATAGAGAATAATTGATTTTATTTATTTAATATTATTTATTTTAATTTAATGATTGCATTTGTGCAGAAAAACGCTCAAAAATACGTGCCAAAATGCAATAAAAAGCTCAAAAATGCTCAAATCAAGCGTTTCCAAGCTCCAGTGCTTTTATTGAGCTTCAAGTGACTTGTAGTGGAGATGTGAGCCAACTCCATAGAGAATAATTGATTTCTTCTCCTCCAATGTTCTGGAGCTTCGAGCTTCAAGCTACAAAACGCTGAGGTGTGGGGCTGCATTCAAGGTCCCCATGGGCGTCCGCAGAACTTTTTCCAGGGGGGGGGCATAATTTCGAAGTCATCCATGTTCTGCCCCTTTTTGACAATGTCATAATTACATTATCACGGTCAGAGACTGCAGACGTAGTACAGGAGATGGTCAGAGACTGCAGACATGATCCAGGAGATGGTCAGAGACTGCAGACGTGATACAGGAGACAGTCAGAGACTGCGGACATGATACAGGAGACAGTCAGAAACTGCAGACATGGTACAGGAGACAGAGACTGCAGACATGGTACAGGAGACGGTCAGAGACTGCGGACATAGTACAGGATATGATCAGAGACTGCGGACATAGTACAGGATACGGTCAGAGACTGCAGACATAGCACAGGAGACAGTCAGAGACTGCAGACATAGCACAGGAGACAGTCAGAGACTGTGGACATGGTACAGGAAATGGTCAGAGACTGCAGACATGATCCAGGAGATGGTCAGAGACTGCAGACGTGATACAGGAGACAGTCAGAGACTGCAGACATAGCACAGGAGACAGTCAGAGACTGTGGACATGGTACAGGAAATGGTCAGAGACTGCAGACATGATCCAGAAAATGGTCAGAGACTGCAGACATGATCCAGAAGATGGTCAGAGACTGCAGACGTGATACAGGAGACAGTCAGAGACTGCGGACATGATACAGGAGACAGTCAGAAACTGCAGACATGGTACAGGAGACAGTCAGAGACTGCAGACATGGTACAGGAGACGGTCAGAGACTGCGGACATGGTACAGGATATGATCAGAGACTGCGGACATAGCACAGGAGACAGTCAGAGACTGCAGACATAGCACAGGAGACAGTCAGAGACTGTGGACATGGTACAGGAAATGGTCAGAGACTGCATACATGGCCCAAGCGACTGTCAGAAACTGCATACATGGCTCAAGAGGATAAGGACCTAGTGGGGAACCCCTGATCTGATCCCTGATTCCAGGGGGGGGGGCAACTGCCCCCCCTTGCCCCTACCTGCGGACGCCTATGAAGGTCCCTATCCACTTTTTGGACTGAGATGCCGGCTCAGACAACCATGTAAATGTACAGCGCCCTGCTGACCCCACCCACCAGCCCTGATCTCCCTGCATTGCATTAGAGATGCACAGAGACCTTATGGTGACTTCATTGGGTCTAAAAAAAGGTATTTCATGCAGATGAAAAGGTTATATTGAAAAGTTTCATTAGCATGTTGATGGGGAGAGGAGGGAGAAACTCGTGGAAGGCAAAATATATGCAGATTAGCCTTTCTCAACATTTTTACCCCAGAGGAACCCTGAAATTAATTTCCAGGTCTCATGGAACCCCTGCTAAGATGAGCCCATTGGCGGGCATTGGTAAAAAGGCCCCTACATTGGTGGTGATAGAGTACATGGGAACTTGGAAGAATCCCCCCCCCCCCCCCTACAGTGGAGGTCAGAATTCCCCCCTTCAAGTCAGACTGATACTGCCAAGTGCTGTTGGGCCTGGGACTATGCAGGCACCATCAGATGGAGGTCATTTAGTCACAGCTCAATGAACCCCTAGCAACCTCGGGAGGAACCCTGGTTGAGAGTCACTGGTCTAAGTAGATGTCACTTTTTGGCATCTTACACCCCATTCACACTTGTGCGACTTGTCATGCGACTTTGAACATCAAGTCGTACACCATGTTTTCCTATGATAACCATTCCTATATGTGCAATGTAAAGTCACAGCCACTTCAAAGTAATTCAAGCGCTACTTTGGTCCAACTTTCATGCAACTTGAGGGCCATAGACTTCAATGTTAACCCTCGAAAGTTGCATGAAAGTCATACCTGAATGTTTTACATGCAACAGTGGGTCCAACAAGTCACATCCATCCAAAGTTGCGTCAAAGTTTCACTCCAAAGTGAGGTGTGAATGGAGCCTTATAAGTGATTACATACCCTCTGTTCCCAGCTGCATAACAGCTGGGGGAGGAGACACAGCACCACACTGATCTTCCCAGTGAATGGCTGTGCACGGGGGAGGGGGGGGAGTTGTCAGCAGAAGTCTGATCAATGGAGGAGAGCACACTGAGTTCCAGGCTTAGTCAGAGAACTGACCACAGTGTGCTCTCATGCCTAGTGTGGTCAGCTTTTAATAGGAAAGCAGAGGGACTGGCACATACACCAGACACAAAGAAAGCAATACAAAGAGAACAGTATACTTTTTCATACAAGTACATGGTGCAGCAGGCACATATCAGGAATATGACATGTTGGGTTTACATATTTTTTAACCGCTTGCGACCGTATACTGTGTATATATATATATATATATACGGCAGCAAGGTGGCTCTCCTGCACAAAGTCACGTACCTAGTATGTCATCTTGCACTCTAGGGTCTGGGGCACATGTGTGCGCCACCAGCGACCCCCTCCCGCTGTGGTTGGACTGATCTGCGGCTGCGGATCATTAGGCAGAGAGCCAGAATAGCGATCTATGTGAACAAGGCAGATCCCCATTCTGTCAGTAGGGAAGGCATTGCCGAGCAGGAACATGTATCAATGCCTTCCTATAGTAAAAAACACCTCCCACATTACACTGAAACACTGGTTAGGCACACAGTTAACTCTTTGATCACCCTAGATGTTTATCCCCTTCCCAGCCAGTGTCATTAATACAGTGACAGTGTATATTTTTAGCACTGATCACTGTATTAGTGTCACTGGCTGATTCCCAAAAAGTGTCAGTTAGTGTCCGATTTGTCCGCCGCAATATTGCAGTCCCAATATCAGTCGCTGATCGCCCGCCATTATTAGTAAAAAATAAATAAAAATTCCAGTATATATCCCATAGTATATCCCAACCAATCAATATACGAATATTGGGATTTTTTTTTTACCAAAAATATGTAGCAGAATACATTTTGGCCTAAATTTATGAAGAAATTTGACTTTTTCATTTTTTTTCTTGGATATGTTTTATAGCAGAAAGTAAAAAATTTGGTTGTTTTTTTTTTTTTTTTCAAAATTGTCGCTCTTTTTTTGTTTACAGCACAAAAAATAAAAACCGCCGAGGTGATCAAATACCACCAAAAGAGGAAAAAAGGACACAAATTTTATTTGGGTACAGCGTCACATGACCGACCGCGCAATTGTCAGTTAAAGTAACGTGGTGTCGTATAGCAAAAAAAGGCCTGGTCAGGAAGGCAAGGGGGGTAAATCTTCCGGAGCTGAAGTGTTTAATAAAATTGGCCAATGGTGTACTACGCAATTGCAATGAAAAATTGTGACCGTGGCCACAAAACTTTTTTTTACCTAAAATTTCAATATTTTCTGGCTGTTTTATCAATGTACCATTTTCCCAGTAGGGAACATTTTTATTTTATTAACATTTTATTTTTCACTGATTCCCACAAAGTGTCAGTTAGGTGTCCGATTTGTCCGCCGCAATATTGCAGTCTCAATATCAGTCACTGATCACCGCCATTACTAGTAAAAAATAAATAAAAATTCCAGTATATATCCCATAGTATATCCCAACCAATCAATATACGCATATTGAGATTTTTTTTTTTTTTTACCAAATATGTAGCAGAACACATTTTGGCCTAAATTTATGAAGAAATTCGATTTTTTTTACATTTTTTTCTTGGATATGCTTTATAGCAGAAAGTAAAAAAAAATAGCTTTTTTTTCAAAATTGTTGATCTTTTTTTGTTTACAGCACAAAAAATAAAAACCGCAGAGGTGATCAAATACCACCAAATTTTATAGCAGAAAGTAAAAAAAAATTGCTTTTTTTTCAAAATTGTTGATTTTTTTTGTTTATAGTGCAAAAAATAAAAACCGCAGAGGTGATCAAATACCACCAAATTTTATAGCAGAAAGTAAAAAAAAATTGCTTTTTTTTCAAAATTGTTGATCTTTTTTTGTTTATAGCGCAAAAAATAAAAACCGCAGAGGTGATCAAATACCACCAAATTTTATTTGGGCACAGCGTCACACGACCGACCGAGCAATTGTCAGTTAAAGTGCCGTATCGCAAAAAAAGGCCTGGTCAGGAAGGGGAGGGGGGTAAATCTGTTTAATAAAATTGGCCAATGGCGTACTACGCAATTGCAATGAGAAATTATGACCGTGGCCACAAAACGTTTTTTTTTTACCTAAAATTTCAATATTTTCTGGCTGTTTTTTTTGTTTTCTCAATGCACCATTTTCCCAGTAGGGAACATTTTTAGCTTTTATGAACAAATATTTTTTTTTTTTTGTTGTTTTGTCCAAAACTCTGCAGAGCGAAAAAAAAAAAAACACCAGCCTTTGATTAGCTGAGTGGTGTACAATTGGGTAAGACTCTGAAATGTAGAACCTGTCAAAATATGCAAAAATGAAAAGCCGTCCTAATGAAACCCACGTGTCCTTCAAAGGCCAAAACACGTCACAGACCATAAGCAGGCCACAACCCTTGTACACAGACATGCCAATTGTTCCATTATCTCATATGTTTAATTAAACGGCGGAATGTGTATATCTCAATTAAAAAAAAAAAAAAAAAAAAAGAAAAACTTTGTGTTAATTGTAAGGCGAAGGTTTAACTTAAAGCCGTTGGTTAGGCCAACACTTGAGCAGTGAAAGAGCCAACCTTACCGCCTAGACCATTAACTTCCATTATCTTCCTTTTTATCTGGGAAACCCGCTGCTAATTGCAGAAGCATTACAGTTTATCAAGCAAACCTGCTTTTGGTCTTTCTCCAAGACCACCAGCACGGATTCAAGTTACAAGGGGGGAACAGGGTTGTAAAACACAAACAACAGGGACTCTAACGCTCGCTAATGTAGACAAATGTCACTGGTACAAGAAGGGGGAACGGAAACTTCGGCACAAAAAGGTAAAACGAGAAGTTAAAGAAAAAAAAAAAAAAAAAGAGGCGCGATGGAGCGATCCATTAACAGGAGTTACAATCTGAGCTCACAATACTCGCAGAAGAACAAAGAATCCAAAGGGATGGAGAGTATTGTTTTTTAAAGGGTTTTTCTACTATGCCTGCCAGCATTGTCCAATGGCCCCTTTGAACTTCCTAATAGTTAGAAAAGTGCAAGTTCCGGTAGGATTAAAGTTAAATGCAATCACTTACCTAAAATGCCCCCCCCCCCCCACCTCCACCTTTGCTGTATGCTTCTTCTGTCACTGATGTAGTCCAGCATGTCTAAAGCTGGCCATAGACGCAAGATGTCATGTCTATGGTGGCAGAAGTTGACCTACAGCCAGCGGCTTTCAGGGACAAATATTAATCTGAAGTTAGAAAACTCCAGGATTGACCATGCTGGAAAACTCCAGGTTTGACCATGCTGGAAAACTTCAGGTTTGACCATGCTGGAAAACTCCAGGATTGACCATGCTGGAAAACTCCAGGATTGACCATGCTGGAAAACTCTAGGATTGACCATGCTGGAAAACTCCAGGATTGACCATGCTGGAAAACTCCAGGATTGACCATGCTGGAAAACTCCAGGATTGACCATGCTGGAAAACTCCAGGATTGACCATGCTGGAAAACTCCAGGTTTGAGCATGCTGGAAAACTCCAGGTTTGAGCATGCTGGAAAATTCCAGGATTGACCATGCTGGAAAACTCCAGGATTGACCATGCTGGAAAACTCCAGGATTGACCATGCTGGAAAACTCCAGGTTCGACCATGCTGGTAAAATCCAGGTTTGACCACGCTGGAAAAATCCACGATTGACCATGCTGGAAAACTCCAGGATTGACCATGCTGGAAAAATTCAGCTTTGACCATGCTGAAAAGCAGACTTTTTTCTCCACACCCAACCAGATCTAGATCTGTCTGGTTCAGTGGTCTCCAAACTGCGGCCTGAGGGCCGGACGCAGCCCTTTGCTTGCTTTTATCTGGCCCTTGGACATTATTTCCCCTCACTGTCAGAAACAATGAGGCATACAGTAGTTCCTAACACTGGCAATGGGGCGCTATTCCTCTCACTGACATTAACAATGGAACACTATTCCTCCCATTGATACCAATGACAGGGCACTATTCCTTCCACTGAAACCATTGATGGGGCACTATTCCTACCACTGATAATGATGGGGCACTATTACTCCCCCTGACACCAATGACAGGGCACTATTCCTCTCATGAATACCAATGATGGGGCACTATTACTCCCCCTGACACCAATGACAGGGCACTATTCCTCTCATGAATACCAATGATGGGGCACTATTCCTCCCATTGATACCAAAGATGGGGCACAATTCCTCTCATTGATACCATTGATGGGGCACTATTCCTACCACTGATAGTAATGATGGGGCACTATTACTCCCCCTGACACCAATGACAGGGCACTATTCCTCTCATGAATACCAATGATGGGGCACTAATCCTCCCATTGATACCAAAGATGGGGCACAATTCCTCCCATTGATACCAATGATGGGGCACTTTTCCTCTCATTGATACCAAAGATGGGGTACAATTCTTTCCATTGATACTAATGATGAGGCACTATTTCTACCACTTATACCATTGATGGGGCACTATTTCTACCACTTATACCAATGATGGGGCACTATTACTCCCCCTGGTGCCAATGATGGGGCACTATTCCTCTCATTGATACCAAAGATGGGGCACAATTCCTCCCATTGATACCAATGATGGGGTACTATTACTCCCCCTGACACCAATGATGGGACATTATTCCTCATTAATACCAATGATGGGGCACTATTCCTATCCTACCATTGATACCAACGACAGGGCACTATTACTCCCCCTGACACCAATGATGGAGCACTATTCCTCCCTCTAATACCATTGATGGGGAGATATATCTCTCTCTAATACCAATGATGGGTCAAAATTCCTCCCTTTAATACCAATGATGGGGCACTATTCCCCCCATTGATAGCAATGATGGGGCACTATTCCTCCACTTAATGCCAACGATGGGGCATTGTTTACTCCCACTGACACCAGGTCATTTTCTACTCCCACTGGCCCCTAAAGTATGAAGGAAAGTACCCATGGTCTATATCAGCCTTTATCAACCTTTTTACCCCTGAGGAACCCTTGAAATGATTTTCAGGTCTTAGAGAAGTCCTGTTGAAACTAAATCAGTGGGAGCATTCCCCTTGCATTGGTGGTCAGTGAAAAGTATGCCCCCCAGTGGTGGTCATAATACCCTCTACAGACACCTAAACAGAGCATTGGTGTCATTCAGTTGGCTCTGCCATGTGATATTGACCCTGGAGCTATGCAGGTACCATCAAATCGGAGATCAATCAGCCACAGCTCAAGGAACCCCTAGCAACCTCTGGAGGAACTGGTTGAGAATGGTTGGACTAGATCAACCTTTATTAACAATTTTACCCCTGAGGAATCCTTGAAATAATTCTGAAGTCTGGGGAATTCTATGCTAAAACCTATTCATCTGGGGTCAGTGGCAAAATTGCCACTTATATTGGTTGTCAGTGGGAAAAATGTCCCCATTAAAATAGCTATACGCTGATAAATATTCAAACAAACATTCGTTGAAAGATTCTCAATACATTTGATGACTCGACGAATGTCATTCGAAAGTATTTCAAAATTTCATTTGCTTTTAACATTCTATTTTGGAATGAATGGACTTTCCTGAGCAAAAACCACATACACTGTTAGAAATGTGTTGGTTCAGTATAAGACATTTCAAGCTCTTGTACACAGACATGTGCCCGGCTTTCCCAATTGTTCCATTATCTCATATGTTTAATTAAACGGCCGAATGTGTATATGTGAATTAAAAAGAGAAAAAAGAAGAACTTTGTAGAAATTTTAAGGCGAAGGTTTAACTTAAAGCCATTGGTTAGTCCAACACTTGAGAAGTGAAGAGCCAACCTTACCGCCTAAAGCAGCCTTTCTCAACCTTTTTCAACACAGAGGAACCCTTGAAATAATTCTCTGATCTCGGGGAACCCCTGCTTAAAAATCTACAACTCCTGATACATTAGTGTGATGGTCAATGGGAAGAATGTTCCTTACACTTGTGGTCATTGGGAAGAATGCCCCCTTACAGATAGCTAAAAAGATCAATGATGTCATTGGGAATTTATCTGAGAGGTAGAAATTGACCATTGCTCAAGGAACCCCTAACAACCTCTGGAGGAACCCTAGGGTACCACGGAACCCTGGTTGAGAAACCCTGGCCTAGAGTCTAGATCAGTGGTTCTCAACTCCGGTCCTTGGGACCCACTAACAGGCCAGGTTTGCAGGATAACTGAAATACATCACAGGTGATATCATTTGCTGCTCAGTGATTGCAGTATTCTAGTCTGCACCTCCCCAAGGTAATACCGTATTTTTCGCCGTATAAGACGCTCCGGAATATAAGACGCACCCAATTTTAAAGGAGGAAAATCTAGAAAAAAAAATTCTGAACCAAATACTGTAGTAAAATATTTTCATCACGTAATGTGCACCATTGCCCCCACTCATCACTGTAATGTCCACCATTGCCCCCCACTCGTCATCACCATCACTGTTCCAGTGCAACATTGGCCCCACACTAATAATAATAGCCAGTAGTTTAACATTGCCCCCACACTAGTAATAATAGCCAGTAACAT
>BLSH010345393.1:58194-79074 GCA_018402905.1 Glandirana rugosa | reverse complement strand
CTTGGGACCCACTAACAGGCCAGGTTTGCAGGATAACTGAAATACATCACAGGTGATATCATTTGCTGCTCAGTGATTGCAGTATTCTAGTCTGCACCTCCCCAAGGTAATACCGTATTTTTCGCCGTATAAGACGCTCCGGAATATAAGACGCACCCAATTTTAAAGGAGGAAAATCTAGAAAAAAAAATTCTGAACCAAATACTGTAGTAAAATATTTTCATCACGTAATGTGCACCATTGCCCCCACTCATCACTGTAATGTCCACCATTGCCCCCCACTCGTCATCACCATCACTGTTCCAGTGCAACATTGGCCCCACACTAATAATAATAGCCAGTAGTTTAACATTGCCCCCACACTAGTAATAATAGCCAGTAACATTGCCCCCACATTAGTAATAATAGTCAGTAACATTACTCCCACATTAGTAATAATAGCCAGTAACATTACTCCCACATTAGTAATAATAGCCAGTAAC
Source organism: Glandirana rugosa (assembly GCA_018402905.1). NCBI lineage: Eukaryota > Metazoa > Chordata > Amphibia > Anura > Ranidae > Glandirana > Glandirana rugosa. Next base: position 78,592 of record BLSH010345393.1, on the reverse strand, counting down.
ATTGCCCCCGCATTAGTAATAATAGCCAGTAACATTGCCCCCACATTAGTAATAATAGCCAGTAACATTGCCCAACATATTAATAATAGCCAGTAACATTGCCCCCAACATAGTAATAATACTCACTGTTGCAGAAGCACGCTCTGGTAGGATCCGCCGCCGCCGGGTGTACCAAGATGGCCGACCGCTCCGGAGCTAGGCCAAAGCCGCAGCCTTTCCTAAGGCCGCGGCGGCATTGCGCTCCGCGGAGGCAAACTGTCTATTCGTCGTATAAGACGCACCAACTTTTCCCCCCCAGTTTTGGGGAAGAAAAAGTGCGTCTTATACGGCGAAAAATACGGTACTTAAAATCTGGCCTGTTGGTCGGTCCTGAGGACAGGAGTTGAGAACCACTGGTCTAGAACATTAACTTCCATTATCTTCCTTTTTATCTGTGATACCCGCTGCTAATTGCAGAAGCATTACAGTTTATCAAGCAAACCTGCTTTTGGTCTTTCTTTGTTAGAAATTTGTTGTTTCAATATAAGACATTTCAAGCTCCTTCGAGTTTTCTCATCACTGTGGTCAAAAACGAATGTTGATTTGATCTCACTAACAAATGAAAGTTCTTAAAACTAAAAAATCAACCAAAATTCACAGTGTTGGTCAGAATACCATCCTTACTGATAGCTAAAAAGATTGTGCCCCTGACTGCCGTGTGACAGTGGACCCCGAAGTATGCAGGCACCATCCAATGGAAGGTCAATCAGCCACAGCTCAAGGAACCCCTAAAGGCCTATGAAGGGTCCCTAGGGTTCCATGGAATCCTGGTTGAGAATGTCTGGTCTTGATCTTTCCTCTGTTTCTACTTCTGGAAAATCTTTACGGCTACTGACTACCAAAGAAACATACAATCTGCTACCTACTGATCTGGGAACTGTCACAGACCAGAGAATGATCAGTGGCAATGATTTCTACAACTCAAAGTGATATAATATACAAAATGGCAAATTATAAATGTGAGAAATAGATTTTATCAACCCCTGTGATATAGGGTTGCCACATCATCCCTTTAACCCAGGACACATATGAATTACACAGGTTGTTCTGTGGATGATTAAAGTGGTAATTAAACTCACTTGGTTCCTTATCTGCATTCAATTAGCCTCAAAACCTGTGTAATTCATATGTGTCCTGGATTAAAGGGATGATGTGGCAACCCTACTGTGATATCATCACCAGGATTGTAAAATGTTTGCATGGGCAGCTCCTGGGAAATCAACTCCTTTAGCCCTATTCACACTTGAGCATGAGCTTAGCCAGACGATTTACAGGCATTTTTCTTTGCATGTTTTTTCATGCATTTTTTAATACAGGAGTAGATCTGTGCATGTTTGGCCTAGGGTTGCCACCTCATCCCTTTAAACCCGAACACATATGAATTACACAGTTTGTTCTGAGGCTAATTTAATGCAGATAAGTCACCAAGTGAGTTTAATTACCACCTTAATCAGCCTCTGAACCTGTGTAATTAATATGTGTTCGGTTTTAAAGGGATGAGGTGGCAACCCTAGTTTGGCCCCACAAACATGCATTCATTCATGTGTGAATGGGGGCTTATACCTGTATATGGGCACACCCCAGAACATCATCTCCTAAGAGCCCTACAAACAAATAGTGTGAGGAGAGGCTTCTTGGAGTCAAGGAAGCAGAACTGTTTTGCTAGGAAAGAAATCAATGTATGCACATGGAGAGAAATAGAGAGGAGAGGGGGAGTCCAGTAGTCCATCATGTAGGCAGTAGGGTTGCCACATCATCCCTTTAATCCAGGACACACATTAATTACTCTGTGGCTGATTAAGGTGGTAATTAAACTCACTTGGTGCCTTATTTGTATTAAATTAGCCTCAGAACATGTGCAATTCATATGTGTCCTGGATTAAAGGGATGATGTGGCAACCCTAGTAGGCAGGTGCAGTCTGTACACCCCTCTGTAAGTGGCGCTTGAGTTGAGGGGCAATACAGAAGGGAAGGAAGTTGAGAGGAACTTGATTCCTCTATGATTTCCTGGGTCATCAGAAAAGCAGCTGTCCAGTTGTGCGCTGGTGCCCTGCGTGACACTTGTAGCCATCTTGGGTGTGGGCAGTGCTTATTTAAGGCACGACCCCCTTACCTAGTGCGCATTCTGTGAGTGGTTAACGTAGGCACGGTTTCCCTATCTGTCAGGAACAGTATCTAGTGTTAGGGAGGGGTTCACAGAGGAGTAGGGACAGTGCAGGGACTACGTTACTCTTCACTTAGGAAGCCTTCCTGTTGGGTCAGCCAGGCCACATTCCCACTCCTCCTTGCAGAAGCTGTAAGCATCAAGTTAAGCTAAGGTATTGTTGCTACAGACTCTGAGTGGATCTGGATGACCCTCTGGGCCTAGTTGTACCTTGTTGGAATTTTCTGCAATACATAAAAACTATATTACCAAATGTATTGGGACACCTGCCTTTACACGCACACTTTAATGGCATCCAGGTCTTAGTCCATAGCTTTGCGCACAGGTCCAAATCATTTGGTGGAGGGGGGGGGGGTTGTGGTGTGGGGTTGTTTTTCAGGGGTTGGGCTTGGCCCCCTATTTCCTGGGATAGGAACTCTTAAGACCTCAGCATACTAAAACATTTTGGAAAATTTCATGCTCCCAACTTTGTGGGAATGGTTTGGGGATGGCCCCTTCCTTTTCCAACATGACTGCGCACCACTGCACAAAGCAAGGTCCTGGATGACCGAGTTTGAGGTGGAGGAACATGACTGGCCTGCACAGAGTCCTGATCTCATCCTGATAGAACACCTTTGGGATGAATTACAGCGGAGACTGCGAGCCAGGCCTTCTTGTCCAACATCAGTGCCTGAGCTCACAAATGTGCTTCTGGAAGAATGGTCAAACATTCCCATAGCCACTCCTAAACCTTGTGGACAGCCTTCCCAGAAGAGCTGAAGCTGTTATATCTGCAAAGGGTGGGCCAACTCAATATTGAACACTATGGACTAAGACCGGGATGCCATTAAAGTTCATGTGCATGTCAAGGCAGGTGTCCCAATACTTTTGGTTATATAGTGTAGTTCAAGTTAAGCCAACCATAGACGGTTCGAATCATGCATGGGCAGGCTGATTGTACCCACATTAATTGATCGATCAACTTGGGTACAACCAGCATGTCGGATTTTTATACATACGATTACTGCTAGCGGCTATAGCTGCTAAAAGTAACCATTGTATTCTGTCAGCTGGGAATGCTTCCTGCCTGTTAGCGCAGTGCAGAGGCGTAACTAGAACCTTCAGGGCCCCGGTGCAAGAAATTATGAAGGGCCCCCTGACCTCTGACCAGTAAAACAAGTAAAAAGGTGCAAAGACCAATGCATGACAGATCAAAAGCAATAAGTCCATAAAGCCCAATAATGAATCTGAGGCACGAAGGGCTGCACTCTTGGTGGATGAAAGCTGGTAGCCACTATGAGAGAAAGACAAGGGAAGAGGCTCCTCTAAGTGCACGGCGCACGCTCTGAAACGCGTCGCAAGGTGATGACATCACTCTCCCTCGCCTCTCCCTCGTCTCTGTCTCTGCGCTCCGAGCCTCATCCCTGGACACTCTCCTTCACATCTTAGACCCCGGGAAGCAGAGCGGATCAAAGTCACGGTCATCAGTTATTGGCGGGACGTTGTCCCTCTTCGATGTGCCTGATTCATTTTCCTTTATGTGAGTTGCCATTTTTGCTTTTATCAATAAATGTTGTTTTTACAGTCTGCACTTAGAGGCGCCTCTTCCCTTGTCTTTCTCTTGACCTCTGGCCAGGGCCCTCCCTCTTCCCACTGATCATGGGGCCCTTTACTCCCATCGCGGGTCCCTTTATTACGGTACAACAGTGGGGCCCCTTTCACAATTTCTGCAGCCCCTTTCTGCTATCTTTGGGCCTTCTCATGGTGGTGAAATGCCAGGGCCCGGTCACCATTGCAACCTTTGCAATCCTGATAGTTCCCTCACTGGTGTCAGTAGTTTTTAATTTTTATTTTATTATTTTTTTACCATTCATTTTATTTCTTTCACAATTTTATTTTTACAATTTTTTAGGAGCTCTGTCGGGGGGCTTTGATGAGATATCAGGGGTCTAAACAAACCTCAGCCCTCAATATCCAACTGTGTAACCTCAGCTGCACAGAATGAATGAACAGGAATAGCTGTGCACCGAGCCTCCCATTCATTCAGAAATCAAAGTATAGTAAAAAAACAGTTTACTATGCTTCAGTTATGAATGAACCAATTGGTACCAATCACTGACTCTGTCCATTCAGAAAAGGAAGGAGCTGGTAAATGACAAATTTACCAACCCATTCCCATCTCTCCATCAGGACTCATCTTCTACAGCAGCTGGCAGGAGAGAGAAGAAAAATCATTTTTAAAGTAAATTTGTTTATTCATAAAAGCACCATTTTTCTTTTGTAACTTTTTGAAAGCCTCTATATCAACCTAAAATGAAAAACATTCCCGGGCAGGGCTTTATAAAGTATTCGGTTTTCATCTATCACCCCCCTGCTGCGACGCTCTGAGAATATGGATTTTGCTGTCATTTTTTAAAATCCTTTCCCCTATTAAACACAGTCAGTGGTGTAGCCGGCGTCTCACATGGCTGGTAGACTTTTTTTTTTTGTTTTTTAGCATGGCAGGAGGTTGGCTCGATGTTCTCTCACACATGTGGCATTCCGTCATATGTGATGTGTTTTGTGTTCTTAGCCAAGGTTGGCACAAAAATATACGTTTCCCACGTCCCGCTGTGATAAAAAACATGCAGCAATGACTGTATTTTCATGGTGGGAGGGCTTTCTACCCAATGCGTGGATTAGATGTTAACATGCTTTTCATTTTGAAAAAAAAAAAAAGTGCCACAAGCCTCCATATGAATAGTATGTAGTTCATAACAGGTTCCCAAAACTGTTGTAGAAACCAAAATGTAATAATTTTGGGTCGATTGATGTATATTAATAAATCTATAAAGTCTGTGAATACTTGAATATCACACCTACACTATATTGTCAAAAGTATTGGGACGCCTGCCTTTACACACACATGAACTTTAATGGCATCCCAGTCTTAGTCCATAGAGTTCAATATTGAGTTGGCCCACCCTTTGCAGCTATAACAGCTTCAACTCTTCTGGGAACGCTGTCCACAAGGTTTAGGAGTGTCTATGGGAATGTTTGACCATTCTTCCAGAAGCACATTTGTGAGGTCAGGAACTGATGTGGACGAGAAGGCCTGGATCACAGTCTTCACTCTAATTCATCTCAAAAAGGTGTTCTATTGGGTTAAGTTCAGGTCTCTGTGCAGGCCTGTCAAGTTCCTCCACCACAAACTCACTCATCTATGTCTTTATGGACATGGATGGTTCAATATTGAACCCTACGGACTAAGACTGGGATGCCATTAAAGTTCATGTGCATGTAAAAGCAAGTGTCCCAATACTTTTGACAATATAGTCTATATGAATTTGTTGGACATCCCATTCCTTAACCATGGACAATGATATAGTGTTGCCCCCATTATTTAGCTATAAAATCCTCCACTCTCCTGCAAGGGATTTTCACAAGATTGTGGGGTGTGTGTTGAAATTTGTGCCCATTTAGCCAAAAGAACATTTGTGAAGTCAAGTACTGATGTTGGATGGGAAGACCTGGCACACAATTTGCCTTCAAATTTATCCCAAAGATGTTCAGTAGGGTTGAGGTCATGTTTATGTGAAGGACACTCGAGTTCCTCCTCACCAAACCCATGGCTTTATGGAGCTGACTTTATACAGTGGTGTAGTCCTGGTGGAACAGAGAAGGGTCTTCACCAAATTGTTACCACGAGGTGGTCTACAATGTCATTGAATGGTGTGCCATTAACAGTACCCTCCACTAGAATCATTTGGAGAGCTGTCCATACTTTTGACCATGGGTGTTAATATGGAGTTGGCCCTACTTTGTTGCTATACACTCTATGCACTCTTCTGGGAAGGCTTTCCTGGAAATTTTGGATGATGTCTGTGTGCCCAAAAGAGCATTTGCGAGGTCAGGTAATGATGATGAATGATCTGATCTGGCTTACAGTTGGCGTTCCAATTCATCCCAAAGGTGTTCAGTAGGGTTGAGCTCCTGGCTTTGTGGATGACACTTGAGTTCCTTCACACCAAACTCATCAGACCATTTCTTTATTGAGCATACATAGGGGCATAGTCATGCTGGAACAGAAAAGGAACTTCATCCGAACTTTTCACAAGGTTGAAAGCACATGATTATCTTAAATGCCTTTGTATGATGTATCTGTCTGGCCAGCTTCAACAAAGGCAGGGCCAGTTCTCTACCAGGAAGCCAGGGCATGCCTCCACTGGAAACTCCTGAATTTAGTAATTTGGGGGAATGCCAACCTTACACCTTAGAGTTCCCCTAGAGCTCTCACTGGTTCATCCTGCTGAGCTTTACATAAGACTGGGATTTGGAAGTACTTCGGAATAGAATTTAGCACATTTTATAATAAACCTGTAAATACAATAATATCATGGCATCAATTTTTGCTTACACCTTTGTAAACGAATTCATCAGATTAGGAGCGTCTAATACAGTGGTTCTCAACTCCGGTCCTCGGGACCCACCAACAGGCCAGATTTTAAGTATTACCTTGGGGAGATGCAGACTAGAATACTGCAATCACTGAGCAGCAAATTATATCACCTGTGATGTATTTCAGTTATCCTGCAAACCTGGTCTGTTGGGCGGTCCCGAGGACCGGAGTTGAGAACCATTGGTCTAAAAGGATGGAAGAGTAACATAAAGCTTTCCATATATGTGTAGATTTCTTTTGTTTAGCCTCCGGGCTGAATGAAAGAAATCTAACAGATTTCTCCATCCATGCTATACAGTGTAGATGGATGAATCCCCCCTGCTAGATATCCTTGGGAGAAGTCATCGGGGAGCGCTGTCGGCTGTCAGGATACCCAAACAGCGCTTGCATTTGATTAGATGGGGTTGTCATCCAACCGATAGTTTTCTGAGAAGCTGCTTGGACTAACGGTTGGCAGTGCCAAACACTACTTGAATTTTGAAAGGCCAGAAAAAATCAGCTGAAATCAAGCAGTGCATGACCAGCCTAAGGAAAATGTGGGCCCTGTAAAAAAAGGGGGAATATAAAGAGATCAGTATGAGCAGACATCAGTATAACAGGCCAGATACAGCATATGAAATAAAAAATGAACAGACTAGGGCACTTAGAGAGAAAACTAGACAGGCCTGAAAAATGTATTGAATGGCAAGCCAGGAGGATATAGGCCAAGGATAAGATTGGTTGATAAGAGTAAGATGGAGATAAGAAAATCAAGAACCGGGTTGGCACAGTTCTTGTGTTGCCACTGGACTGGAGTTTAGTGACAGCTTTTTTCCTATGCACCTTTGAGGTGAGTGTCTTTGGTCTTTTTTGTTTTTTTTTGGACTGTTTGAGCATTTCAGGCTTGAGCATTTCCTTTTATTTATTTTTAGCTAATGCAAAGCTAGTAAGCAGGCAAAACCCATTATGGGCAGTTCTGTAGGCTTTTCTTACCCTTTCATTGGAGTCTACTTGAGTGAAAATGCCCAAAAGAAGTTTATGGACTTTTTCAAGTGATGCTATGCTCAGGTATGAATGGGCACCAATGAATATAATGGAAATCCTAGTATCAAGCATTGAAATTTTTCTGGTGGAACTTCAAATCAAGCTTCAAATAGTGAGTGGGCCTAATACCTGCATTCACACCTGAAAATAGCATATTTCTGGTGACTTTGAAGCATTTTTTTTCAGGCGTTTCACAAGCTTCGTGCAATCCTTTCTGCTCATGTATTAAGCTTCAGGGGTTTTATTCCTGGGCTGGGCAAGGGGAGGAGAGCAATTCTAGAAGAGGAGACAAGTCCTTTGGGGACACCCATAACATGTCCACAAGCACTCCTATTGAATTATATGAGGCCAAAAGCACCTGAATACACTAATAAAAGCTCAGTATCTTTTTTGGGAATAGGAAGTAGAGCACCCATTCTCAACCAAAAGTCCATGGAGCCCTAGGATTCCTCCAGAGATTGCTAGGGGTTCCTTAAGCTGTAGCTGGCTGGCCTTCCAGTTGATGGTGGCTGCATAACTTTGGGTCCCAGAACCACCTTGCATAGCCAGGGTCATGAAAACAATAAACTTTTAGCTGTCTGTAAGGGTGGCAATCTTAACACCACTGTAAAGTGGGAAGAGGAGCAGGTGGATTACCCTTGTACTAGACAACATCAATAAATTTACTTTTTTCAGAAGTTGAGTGGCTTCATTTTTGCTTGTGGTGTTGTAATTCTCAATGGGTCATGGGCTGCCTGGATTCAGCATGGTTCAGTCGGTGGAGTGGTGATGGTGCTTAAAGCAGAGTGGAGGAGATATTTTTCAACACTGTAAAGGAACATGGTTCCCACTGACCACCATTGTAAGAAGCATGCTTCACAATGACGACCAATATAAGGAGCATGCTTCCCAATGATGACCAATGTAAGCGACATGCTTCCCACTGACCATCAGTTCAACCAGTATTCTTTACACTGACCACAAATGCAAAGATCATTCTCCCCACTGATCACCAATGTAAGGGACATTCTTTCCACTGACCACCCATGTAAGGAGCATTCTTCCCACCGCTCACCAATGTAAGGGACATTCTTCTCACAGATCACCAATGTAGGGGGCATTCTTCCCACTGACTACCACCAATGTAAGGAATTTTTTTCCCACTGACTACCTATGTAAGCAGCATTTTGCCCACTGTCTACCAATGTAAGGGGCATTCTTCCCATTGACTACTAATGTAAGGGGTATTCCTCTAGTGAATGAAAAATAACTCCTGCGCTCGGATACATCAACCGGAAGAGAAAATAACCACAAAAAGATATCTCTATAGACGTAACGTTCATTCAGCACTTGATGGTCTTGCTGCCCTCCTCAGGACCATGGGAATCCAAAAGAAACTGAAGAAAAACACAAAAGAAAGGGGTGCACCGACCTAGTGCAATATCATAGGACCATTTATTAAAATTACAAGAATAAAAATATATTCTCACAAACGGAGCAATATGGAAGACATGTAAACAATTGATGGAAACTTCCTCCGAGGAACCAGCCAATCTCCACCTTACAGGGGGACCGGACAGCGTCATATACCAGGCTAACGCGTTTCCAGGGCGAACCCTCTTCCTCAGAGCCACGGGGGCTCTGAGGAAGAGGGTTCTCCCTGGAAATGCGTTAGCCTGGTTATATGACGCTGTCCGGTCCCCCTGTAAGATGGAGATTGACTGGTTCCTTGGAGGACGTTTCCATCAATTGTTTACATGTCTTCCAAATTGCTCCGTTTGTGAGTATATATTTTTATTCTTGTAATTTTAATAAATGGTCCTATGATATTGCACTAGGTCGGTGCGCCCCTCTCTTTTTTGTTTTTTGTTTTCTAGGGGTATTCCTCTTAAAGACTATCAATGTAAGGGGCATTCTTCTCAATGACCACCAATTTTAAGGGGCATTCTTTCCAATGCCCCAGATGACTTCATTTTAGTAGAGGTTCACTGAGATCTGAAAATGACTGTATTTCAAGGGTTCCTCTGGGGTACAAAGGTTGAGAAAGGCTGGCACAGTGCGTAGGGCAACCAGGTGTACAACAGTGAACAGGGACAATTAGTAGGAATGGGATTCTGCATGTTGAGCCTAGTCAGGCGTAGGGAAAACGTGTGAATGGGGCCAAGCAATAAAAGCTGGAGATTTAAAATACTGTCTCTATATATTGTTACCCATCCGGAATGTATTCATGCAGACCTGTAAACTTACTAAAAGCTTCACTTTAAACAACTGGGGTAATCTTCCCCCTCGGACACAGACGGTTTTAGCTTTGTTTGGATTACGCCAAGGTTGCAGACACAATATTTCGATATTCATCATCAACCCGTAAACAGAGAATTGGCCTCCTCTTTCTCGTTTTACCCAAAGGAGGGAACTGTCCACTTCACATTCCCACATTCTATGATGGGAAGGTTCTATTTACAGGCCGTTGTTTGGATACAGCGAATGAACGTGTAGCTGCGGCGGGCCGCGCTCATCAATCATGGTTGGGTGTCTGAGTCAGCGGGTTGTCCCCCTTTTCCCTTCTCCTGCTCACTGTCAGGCTGACACGGTGCACTTCCTGTACCCTCAGTACTATCAGCGGTGGGAGAGGTTTTAATCCCTCAATAGAAAAACTTGCAAATACTTCACTAATCACGTTGTTCAAAGCACCCGGAGCGTTTCGGTTTAATCAGTCGGATTCCGCTCAAATTACTTCACTTCGCCGGGGTCAGTCATTTGAAGAAGTCCATGAGGCTATGTAATACCCTTCCATGTGCTCCTTCAAGAGTCAAGGGATTTTTTTCTTTCAGTTCGCCTTTATCTGCCTTTATCATGAGTTTCTACAAACCAACTGAAAGCTGATATCAGGCTCTCTCAAGAAACTTTACAAAAATATAAACTGGGATTTTGAGGTGCCACACATAAAAAAAAAAATATTAGAGGATCTGTTTTTACTTTCTATGCACAGTAAGAAAAAAAAAATAAAATAAATATATATATATATATACACACACAGTGTCTTGAAAAAGTATTCATACCCCTTGAAATGTTCCACATTTTCTCATGTTACAACCAAAAACATAAATGTGTTTTATTGGGATTTTATGTGATAGACCGACACAAAGTGGCCCATAATTGTGAAGTGGAAGGAAAATGATAAATGGTTTTCAAAATGTTTGTGACAAAGCACATTATTCACGTGAAACGCGTTACCTGCCTGTGCCCTTTGTACTTGTTTTTATGCTCTTCCATCAATATACATTATCTGCATTGAGTTGAGTGTGCAGCCATTCCTCATTCTCTATACAGACTGTCTGCAGCAACGACAGGGCGTGCTCCTCACTCAAGCATTCACCTGCCACACCTGTCCTATACCTGGACCACCCTTTAGTGTATATATATACCCTTTCCAACTATACCAGCTTCAACTCTTCTGGGAAGGCTGTCTACAAGGTTTAGGAGTGTCTATGGGAATGTTTGACCATTCTTCTAGAAGGGCATTTGTGAGGTCAGGCACTGATGTTGGATGAGAAGGCCTGGCTTGCAGTCTCCACTCTAATTCATCCCAAAGGTGTTCTATCGGGTTGAGGTCAGGACTATGTGCAGGCCAGTCAAGTTCATCCACCCCAAACTCGCTTCTTGCTAAATTGGCCTGGTCAGGAAGGGGGTAAACCGTTCCAGTGCTGAAGTGGTTAATCATCAACCACGTGGGTTGCTAAATGTTGTACCTTCATTAAATGTAACCATATTGCTACACTTAGAGGGGCCTCTCTTCTCTTTTATACCCTGTTGTGATGTGATGCTACTGTATATCAGGATTTCACGTGTTTATCAAAATAAATTTTCTTGTCTTGCAAAACCAAGCAACTCTCAGACCAAGTTACTCTCAATCCAAGGTTTTACTGTATATGAAAAATGTTAAAATATATGTAACAATTGTTTTCATCTTGTGAATGGCTTAACAAACCAGGCTATTCCTATTGTCATCTAAGTAATACTCAAGAAGTATGTTATTTTTGTTCGTGTTGGTACTTTAGAGGAACAGGACTAACTCAACGCGTTTCACAGATATAAATTCTCTGCTCTCAGGAGTGAACTGGAGGTCTATAATGGCCATTCATCCATATCCCACACCGCTGGTGCAGATGTAAAACCTCTCATCAGCCAATGCAGGGAAAAACAGACAGTGAAGGGGAACGTAAGGACTTCAAATTAAACAATGACAGCTTTCCATATACTGTAGATGTTGCACAAATATGCTGTATATATTATTTATAGTGCTATAATATTATACCATTAATTAGTAATAGCGGGGATTCAGATGGGGACACTGATATAAGTGGGGACTCAGATGGGGATACTGATATAAGTGGGGACTCAGATGGGGACACTGATATAACTGGGGACTCAGATCGGGGTACTGATATAAGTGGGGACTCAGATGGGGACACTGATATAAGGGGGACTCAGATGGGGACACTGATATAAGTGGGGACTCAGATCGGGACACTGATATAACTGGGGACTCAGATCGGGACACTGATATAAGTGGGGACTCAGATCGGGACACTGATATAAGTGGGGATTCAGATGGGGACATTGATGTAAACAGTGCCTCAGATGGGGACACTGATATACAGTACACCCCTCACATTTTTGCAAATATTTTATTATATCTTTTCATGTCACAACACTGAAGAAATGACACTTTGCTACAATGTAAAGTAGTGAGTGTACAGCTTGTATAACAGTGTAAATTTGCTGTCCCCTCAAAATAACTCAACACACAGCCATTAATGTCTAAGCCGCTGGCAACAAAAGTGAGTACACCCCTAAGTGAAAATGTCAATTGGGCCCAATTAGTCATTTTCCCTCCCTGGTGTCATGTGACTCATTAGTGTTACAAGGTCTCAGGTGTGAATGGGGAGAAGGTGTATTAAATTTGGTGTTATCACTCTCACTCTCTCATACTGGTCACTGGAAGTTCAATATGACACCTCATGGCAAAGAATTCTCTGAGGATCTGAAAAAAAGAATTGTTACTCAACATAAAGATGGCCTAGGCTATAAGAAGATTGCCAAGACCCTGAAACTGAGCTGCAGCACGGTGGCCAAGACCATACAGCAGCTTAACAGGACAGGTTTCACTCAGAACAGCGCCTCGCCATGGTCGACCAAAGAAGTTGAGTGCACATGCTCAGCATCATATCCAGAGGTTGTCTTTGGGAAATAGATGTATGAGTGCTGTCAGCATTGCTGGAGAGGTTGATGGGGTGGGGGGTCAGCCTGTCAGTGCTCAGACCATACGCCCCACACTGCATCAAATTGGTCATCCCAGAAGGAAACCTCTTCTAAAGCTGATGCACAAGAGAGCGCCGCAAACAGTTTGCTGAAGACAAACAGACTAATGAAACCAAGATACACTTATTTGGTTCAGATGGTGTCAAGCGTGTGTGGCGGCAACCAGGTGAGGAGTACAAAGACAAGTGTGTCTTGCCTACAGTCAAGCATGGTGGTGGGAGTGTCATGGTCTGGGGCTGCATGAGCGCTGCCAGCACTGGGGAGCTACAGTTCATTGAGGGAACCATGAATGCCAACATGTACTGTGACATACTGAAGCAGAGCATGATCCCGTCCCTTTGAAGACTGGGTCCCAGGGCAATATTCCAACATGATAACGACCCCAAACACAACTCCAAGATGACCACTGCCTTGCTAAAGAAGCTGAGGGTAAAGTTGATGGACTGGCCAAGCATGTCTACAGACCTAAACCCTATTGAGCATCTGCGGGGATTTCTTAAATGAAAGGTGGAGGAGCGCAAGGTCTCTAACATCCACCAGCTCCATGATGTCGTCATGGAGGAGGGGAAGAGGACTCCAGTGGCAACCTGTGAAGCTCTGGTGACCTTCGTGTCCAAGAGGGTTAAGGCAGTGCTGGAAAATCATGGTGGCCACACAAAATATTGACACTTTGGGCCCAATTTGAACATTTTCACTTAGGAGTGTACTCACTTTTGTTGCTAGCGGTTTAGACATTAATGGCTGTGTGTTGAGCTATTTTGAGGGGACAGCAAATTTACACTGTTATACAAGCTGTACACTCACTACTTTACATTGTAGCAAAGTGTCATTTCTTCAGTGTTGTCACATGAAAAGATATAATAAAATATTTACAAAAATGTGAGGGGTGTACTCACTTTTGTGAGATACTTTAAGTGGGGACATTGATGTAAGGAGTGACTCAGATGGGGACACTGATATAAGTGGGGACTCAGATGAGGAAATTGATGTAAGGAGGGACTCAGATGGGGGCACTGATATAAGTGGGGACTCAGATGGGGAAATTGATGTAAGGAGGGATTCAGATGGGGACATTGATTTAAGGAAGGATTCAGATGGGACCTTTGATCTAAGGTGGAACTCATATCTGGACAATGATGTAAGGAGGGACTCTTAGGAGACGCTTTCCCCAATACATTCACAGCATTGGGGTTATAAAATGTTCCAGCATTTTACTACCTCCCCTTCCCCATCTCCAAACACTTACCTGATGTCTTTGTTCCTGGTGTAGGATCAATCAACTCCACTCCCTAAACTTCTTGGATCCTCAACAGACGGAGAAGGTCTTTTGGACAGGAAGTGAAAGGAAATCTCCCCAATGGGACACCAATGGCAAAAGAAAACGCGACAGGCATGGGCGTCCGCAGGTAGGGGCAAGGGGGGGAAATTGCCGCCCCTGGAATCAGGGATCAGATCAGGGGTTCCCTACTAGGTCCTTATCCTCTTGAGCCATGTATGCAGTTTCTGACAGTCTCTTGGGCCATGTATGCAGTCTCTGACCGTTTCCTGTACCATGTCCACAGTCTCTGACTGTCTCCTGTGCTATGTATGCAGTCTCTGACTGTCTCCTGTTCCATGTCCGCAGTCTCTGACCGTATCCTGTACCATGTCCGCAGTCTCTGACCGTATCCTGTAGTATGTCCGCAGTCTCTGACCGTCTCCTGTACCATGTCTGCAGTCTCTGACCATCTCCTGCACCATGTCTGCAGTCTCTGACTGTCTCCTGTACCATGTCTGCAGTTTCTGACCGTCTCCTGTATCATGTCCGCAGTCTCTGTCTCCTGTATCACGTCTACAGTCTCTGACCATCTCCTGGATCGTGTCTGCAGTCTCTGACTGTCTCCTGGATCATGTCTGCAGTCTCTGACCATCTCCTGTATCACGTCTGCAGTCTCTGACCATCTCCTGTATCATGTCTGCAGTCTCTGACCGTGATAATGTAATTATGACATTGTCAAAAAGGGGCAGAGCATGGATGACCTTGAAATTATGCCCCCCCCGGAAAAAGTTCTGCGGACGCCCATGGCGACAGGGGTTATAGCCCTCCCTTACTCTATCAAAAAAAAAAAAAGTGTTTCCATCAGTTCTACTTTAATCTAACAGTACGATTTTAGGAGGGAGCTGGAGTGCTTAGAGGTAACCCACGCAAAGAGAACATTCCCAATTAGGAGTAAAACCCAACTCACCTGCCATCTTACTCCATCCAAGAGATCAGCGGCATTGAGATGCAACAGTGGCGGAAAAAAAAGGTAAAAACAGTATTTTAACAAAATGGCAATTGGTTATAATAGGCCATGCTTTCACAGAGGCATATAGTCAGGGTTTCCATTCTGAATGGACTGTCTTGCAGTCATTGCAGTGATTGCTTTCAATTGCTCCCTGGACTGACTCTTTAAACACACCCTGGACATTTACCATAGATCTGGGTCATATCACAGTAACAGAGCATGCAATCGCAAAATACGATAAAACAGAACCCGAGCAAGGCGGCTGACTTTTATGGGTCTTTTTTTTTGGGAGGATTATAGCACAAATCAGCATTCGAGCTGAAAAGTAAGCCCTGATGGATCTTTTATTAAATGTCTTGAACTCCCGAATATAGCATGTTAATGATACTATAACGTGGGTTTGGCCAGGCGCCAGATGGCGAGCGGTGCCAACAGTTGTATGCTTCCAAGAGGAAATTAAATAACTGCCCAGCTGGAAACATAAATCCATTTGTAGTGGTCAGATTCAAGTTTTTCCAAAACACAACTGTAGCTTATGCCGAGCAACGATATTCCGGACGGGAAGAGATGCAACGAAGAATGGAGCTTGTCAGGAATCAATTTAGGTCTGTGATTCCTGGAAGATATTTGGTTAAAGAGAACCTGAAAGGGACATTAAAGCTGAAAACGCAGTTACCTTTGCAATGGGGTGCCCTCTACACTGCAAGGCTTAAATGCTCAGTTTGGTCTAGGACAGGGTTCCTCAACTAGGGTTCCTCCAAATTTGCTAAGGACTCCTTCAGCAATGACCAATTTTTGTTTCTCAAATATGTTCCCAATGTGTATCATGAGTTGTAGATATGGTCATTTTTAGCAGGGGGTTCCCTGAGACCTGATAGTTATTTCAAGGGTTCTTCTGTTTCGAACTGGTTGAGAAAGCCTGGTCTAGGAGAAATATGTGTACTGTTTTCGTAGGAGTAAAATTGGATACAATGCAAAAAATTGGGGAAAACCAGACGATTGCTCATCCAATCCTTATAATATCTATCCTACTTTACAGATAGCTAAAAAGATCAATGGTGTTATATGAGAGGCAGAAATTGCTCATTGCTCAAAGAAACCCTAGCAACCTCTGGAGGAACCCTGGTTGAGAAACCCTTGTGTAGATATTGGGCTCTTCCAACCTTGTGGTAACAATCTGAGGAACACCCTATATTCCCTATGTACAAAGTCAGCTGCATAAGGTCATGGGTTGATGAATTTGGTGTGGAGGAACTTGAGTGTCCTGCACAGAGCCCTGACCTCAACCCTACGGATCACCTTTGAGATGAGTGGAACAGGAAGCGGAGCCAGGAGCAAGAACCAGAGTCATACACAGGAGGTCAGTTAGGAACCAGGACAAAAGCATATTTAAGATCAACCCAGGGTCATATACAGTAAGCAGGCAGTAAGCAAAGTCCGTGTGAACAAGCCAAGGTCAGAGCCAGAAGAGGAGCCAAGACAGGCCCAAGGGCAAGCCGGGTCAGCAACGGGAGATCCAAGAATACAGAAGCACAGGATGCAGGGGGCTGACGTACATTCAACAGCTTGTGTGGCAGATTGCTGACTTTAAAAAGGCCACTGGGCACCAGAATCTGTCATGCTTTACATTTGCTGGGTTGCGCATTCGCATGGGTGCGCCCAAGTGCCCATACACAACGATTGCATGCATTTCCGTTGAACTGTTGGCAAATATGCCAGTTCTTCTGCTTTTCATACTCTGACAGTATCTGACCTTAAAAATGCTGAATGAACACAAATTCCCACAGGCACACACCAAAATCTTGTAGAAAGCCTTTCGCTGTCACTGCTACTTTTACAAGGGAATATCTTGGTTTGAAATGGAATTTGGGGCACACAATGTAGATTTATATCCATGTGGTTATTGAGGAATGTATGTAAACGAAAGTTCTCAGTTCAGCTTTAACCCCTCCCTTTGGGCATTTGGGTCCTGTGACCACTGTGATTGGCTGTCACAGAGGTCACATGGTTGGGAAGCGCCCAATCGCAAGTATGCATCGGGAGCTTTCCAATCCCTGCCGGTGACTACGCTGGGAGCGTGCAGGGCGCACGCTCTCAGCACAGAAATGGTTTACATAAGGCCGCATATATGAAGTCTCTCTGTGTTAAAGCCTACCCACCAAGAGGCTGAATATATGCACCACATCAGCGCGAGGAGGTTGAGATTGAGGGAAGGGGTTGAGGTTGAGAGTCAAGTATATCATTTTTATGTTATTAGACATTTAAGGCTAAAAGCAGGTTGATAGAAAAGTCCTCCAAGAGGACACTAGATGGGAAAAATGTCTTACCCCAGAAACAAAAACTTTTATTTAGGTTGTCTTCTGTGGCAATCTGCACCCGAAACCTCCAGAGCCTGGGATGGAAATTCCCCATGAAAACATGGCATTCTCCTCGCCCTCCTCTCCAGTCTATAATAGACACTGGGAAGGTCAGGACTCCAATGGCACTGAATAGAATTAGCCGCAAGATCACTGCTCACTTTATGAGTGCAAAGCAAACACTGGCCGGTGGCTAGAATCATAGTGGAGAGAGGAGACAATGGGAGCGCCGCTCCGGGTAAACAGCGGCCTTTTCCCACTGCTGTACAACACTCAGATAACGGCCACAGAAGGACTAATCCCTTTAAGCAAACTGAGCTGAACAGATTATGGAGTGAGCGGTCAATGGAGATCCAAAACCCTCCACACAAAATGAAGAATTCTGTACAGACTCTGTCCAAAGATAGATAGATAGATAGATAGATAGATAGATAGATAGATAGATAGATAGATACAGTGCCTTGAAAAAGTATTCATACCCCTTGAAACTTCTCACATTTTCTCATGTTACAACCAAAAACGTAAATGTATTTTATTGGAATTTTAAGTGATAGAACAACACAAAGTGGCCCATAATTGTGAAGTGGAAGGAAAATGATAAATGGTTTTCCAAATTCTTTACAAATAAATATGTGAAAAGTGTGGGGGGCATTTGTATGGCGCCACCCTGAGTCAATACTTTATAGAACCGTCTTTCACTGCAATTACAGCTGCAAGTGTTTTTGGGGAAGTCTCTACCAGCTTTGCACATCTAGAGAGGACATTTTTGCCCATTCTTCTTTGCAGAATATCCCCAAGCTCTGTCAGATTGGATGGAGGGCGTCCGTGATCAGCAATTTTCAAGTCTTGCCACAGATTCTCAATTGGATTTAGGTCTGCACTGTGACTGGGCCATTCTAACACATGAATATGCTTTGATCTAAACCAGGGGTAGGCAAACTGGGGCCCTCCAGCTGTTGCAGAACTACAAGTCCCATCATGCTTCTGGGAGTAATTGTAACTGCCAGCCTCGAAATGCCTCATGGGAAATGTAGTTCCACAACAGCTGGAGAGCTACTGGTTGCCTACCACTGATCTAAACCATTCCATTGTAGCTCTGGCTGGATGTTTAGGGTCGTTGTCCGCCCCGGTCTCAAGTCTTTTGCACTCGAACAGGTTTTCTTCTAAGATTGTCCTGTATTTGGCTCCATCCATTTTCCCATCAACTCTAACCAGCTTTCCTGTCCCTACCGAAGAAAGGCATCCTCACGACATGAAGCTGCCACCACCATGTTTCACAGTGGGGATGGTGTGTTCAGGGTGATGTGCAGTGTTAGTTTTCCGCCACACATAGCGTTTTGCTTTTAGGCCAAAAAGTTCAATTTTGGTCTCATCTGTCCAGAGCACCTTCTTCCACATGTTTGCTGTGTCCCGAAATGGTTTCTCGCAAACTGCAAACTGGACTTATGGCTTTTTTTCCACAATGGCTTTCTTCTTGCCACTCTTCCATAAAGGGCAGATTTGTGGAGAGTACGACTAATAGTTGTCCTGTGGACAGATTCTCCCCCCTGAGCTGTGGATCGCTGCAGCTCCTCCAGAGTTACCATGGGGCCTCTAGGCTGCTCCTCTGATGAATGCTCTCCTTGCCCAGCCGGTCAGTTTAGGTGGACGGCCATGTCTTGGAAGATCTGCAGTTGTGCCATACTCTTTCCATTTTCGGATGATGGATTGAACAGAGCTCCGTGAGATGTTCAAAGCTTGGGATATTTTTTTATAACCTAACCCTGCTTTATACTTCTCCACAACTTTATCCCTGACCTGTCTGGTGTGTTCCTTGGCCTTCATGATGCTGTTTGTTCACTAAGGTGCTCTAACAAACCTCTGAGGGCTTCATAGAACATCTGTATTTATATTGAGATTACGTTATACACCGGTGGACTCAATTTACTAATTAGGTGACTTCTGAAGGCAATTGGTTACAGTAGATTTTAGTTAGGGGTATCAAAATTTGTAAAAAAAAAATTGAAAACCATTTATTATTTTCCTTCCACTTCACAATTATGTGCCACTTTGTGTTGGTCTATCACATAAAATCCCAATTGTAACATGACAAAATGTGGAAGATTTCAATGGGTATGAATACTTTTTCAAGGCACTGTAGATAGATAGATAGATAGATAGATAGATAGATAGATAGATAGATAGATAGATAGATAGATAGATAGAATTTTGATGGATTAATTCATTGATTGTTTGATTGACAAATATATATAGACAGAGGGATATTAGATTGATTGATTAATTGATAGATAACTAGATAGATAGATTTTGGATGGATGGATAGATAGATATTAGATTCATTGATTAATTGATTGACAAATATATATATATAGATAAATTATTTACACTCTTGACTCATAAAGTGCAGTCAATAATCCCACCACCTCGGGGGGGCATGGTAATAATTAATAGGGACTCCACTGCCTCTAATATCCCCCGGGGGTTAATCATTGTCTTCTTAGTAAATTACACACAAGTGCTGTAATGTTTCCTGGAGCCTGGCAACCGTCCTTAGAATGAAATAAAATGTAGTGATGGGTGGTAATCGTGGGATAGGTATCTCCTCTACAATCCTCACCTCTCCGGGGGACTGATCTGAAATCTAAGCCACGGGTCTCCTCGCCCGGCTCTAACAAGGGTTACCAAAGAGCCCCGCCATCAACCTCCATTCTTCTTCTATGTACAATGACTTCCAATACTCTGCTATGGATCTGAGCAGTCCATAGACTGACACAGAGACAAGTCATATCTGTACACCACCAATCCACATGAATGAAGACGGGATTTATAT
>BLSH010345393.1:29953-48554 GCA_018402905.1 Glandirana rugosa | reverse complement strand
TAGATATATCTCTCTATTTTTAGTAGAGGCCACTATTGACGAGGAGTATCACTAGTCCTGTAGGTCTCTATATCCGTCGACTTCAATACACGTTAAGGACATATGATTGGGGGAATGGTGTGATTGGGGTCTCTGTGTGATTGAGGGGGGACTGTGTGATTGGAGGAGGATCTATGATAGGGGGGCTCTGTAATGAGGGGACTCTATGATAGGGGAGTGGAAAAAGCTGCGGCACATGAGAACACACAGCAATGTGATGGACAACACTCTCTGACCAATAGGACCGCGCAGTAGGCGGGCGGTAGCAAGGCCAAGCTTCACTTTACCAAGAAACCTCAAGATTTGCATATAACTTCACCCACCTCCCGAAACCCAACACTGGTCTATAAGTCACGCCCATCAAGATCAAGTACCAATAGAGTGGCTTGGTTAGCAGGAGGGGCGGGGTCAGAATACAGGAATTGCACATAACTTCAGCTGCCTATATCTCTGGATGTCCTGATCACTATGAGGAGCAGTTATCACCGGAGATGATTTTTATCTCTCTATATAGATGGAATAACCCGGGCTTGGGACAAATTTCGAGTCCATGGTGTCCTCGGGTTTCCTGGCACTGCAGCCCACTGGGAGTTCCCCCAGTGATTCTCTAATGATATCAGCTCCTTGGCTTCTGCTGAGAGGGATCATTAACTCATTAGAGGACTCGTGTTCCCAGATGTCCACACGCCTTGGATTTCCTGCCATGTTCCCCCATCTGTGTCTTACTCACAGCCTCAGCTTGTAAAATAAATCATTTCTACATGATGTGTAATCAGAGATAATATCGCACACCCACACCATGGTGTCGTACAAAGCCTAGATGAACGTCCTCCAGCCAGGAAATGAGACGGAGCTCCATCTGCAGCTTCTAACGCACATTGTGAGGAGCTCACAGTGTGCAGTGAAATCAGAGGAAGCCGTTTCAGTCCAGGAGAGGAGACGGTACAACCGTGCAATACTGAAGGGAAGGCCGGAGGTCAGGTTTTAATGCCCTCACAAGTTAGGAAACACTAGAGGGCATTTATCATTAAATGGGTAGAGACTCGCAATTTACTATTTGATGCAAGCAGCACCGTCAGTTTTTAGCACATAGTCAGCCTAAATGTTCATAGAACACAACTGCTTCAGTCTTAGAAGACCTCATCAGTGTAAACTACTAGATGTAGGTATCTGAACATAGATAAGGTAGGACTGTTACCATAGGTGTGCACACTGGGTGTGTCGGGTGTGCCTGGGCACACCCTAATCATCCGTGTGGCATGCACACTAACAATATTGTCCTGTATGCCGGCAAAGGAGATGTTACCTACTTTCAAAAGCATTCGATCAGTAGTGCTGCAATGCTCATATATTAACAAGGGTCGGACATGCTATTAGTAGGAGAGAGCAGAGTGACCGAGAGATGAGCTCTTTAGTCTGCCGCTTGTCTTCTTACTGGCAAGTCACAGGCTGAGGGAGGGACAAGACCCAGAACAATCAGGTCTCCTGCTCTGCCAGGCAGGGCTGTGCTGTGTGGCAGAGCTGTGTTGATCTCAGGACTGGATGGACCAAAATACAAATCCCATAACAGCTCTCGCATATGAATTCTGTCTGTTTATTCAGCTGTTTGCCTGGAGTTCAGCTTTCATTTTTATTAATTTTGCCGCCCACAAGCAGTGCAGAGCGCACATAAATGGGACATGGGAATGATTCAGTAACCCTGAAGATTGGGGTTTTTTTAACAAAAAAAATTGAATATTTTTTATTAATCACACAGTGATGTACATTCACCCCCCATTCACTCCTCTCCTCCGGATACACACAAAGATGATACATTGATGGAATCTGCCCACAGGGCCCAAATGTCTTTAGATTTATAGGAAGGGGCCCTAAGGGCCCAGACTGTCCCAGGGCCAACCAGGGAGTCACCCATAAGATGAGTGCATATTTTATGTCCAGGAAATGAAGTCATTATTACATCAGAGAGACCTGGGCACCATCGTAGCAGCTATACTACATTACTTATACTACTATTATCTATGTATTTATTTATTTACTATTCAATTATATTATTATTATTATTATTATTATTATTATTATTATTATTATTATTAATAATAATGTATTTTTATAATAATAATAAATTATTATTATTATTATTAATAATGCAACACCATCGTAACAGCTATACTACATTACTTATACTACTATTATCTATGTATTTATTTATTTACTATTCAATTATATTATTATTATTATTATTATTAATAATAATGTATTTTTATAATAATAATAAATTATTATTATTATTATTATTAATAATAATAATGCAACACCATCGTAGCAGCTATACTACATTACTTATACTAGTATTATTTATGTATTTATTTACTATTCAATTATATTATTATTAATAATGTATTTTTATAATAATAATTATATTATTATTATTATCATCATTAATAATAATAATACAACACCATCGTAGCAGCTATACTACATTACTTATACTACTATTATTTATGTATTTATTTATTTACTATTCAATTAAATTATTATTAATGTATTTTTATAATAATAATAATTATAATTTATTATTAATAATAATAATAATAATAATAATAATACAACACCATCGTAGAAGCTATACTACATTACTTATACTACTATTATTTATTATTATGTATTTATTTACTATTTCATTATATTATATTATTATTATTATTATTATTATTAATAATAATGTATTTTTATAATTATCATTATTATTATTATTAAAGTTAATAATAATTATTTATTTATTTATTTACTTAATATACTTTATTTAATTAAATTATTATTAATAATAATAATAATAATGTATGTTTATAATTATTATAATAATAATAATACAACACCATTGTAGCAGCAATACTACATTACTTATACTACTATTATATATTATTATTTATGTATTTATTTACTATTTAATTATATTATTATTATTATTATTAATAATAATAATAAAATACATTTTTATAATTAATACTGTTATTGTTATTATATTAATAATAATAATAATAAAATAATTATCATTCGTTCGTTTATTTATTATTTATCTATATATTTATTATATTATATTATTATTTATTTTTATATGCATTTATTTTATTATTATTATTATTTACTTTTGTTATGTTACTATTATTACTTATTATATCACATTATCTCCTATACTACATTACCGAGAAAGTGTGGTGGTTGTGTACACACCTTCTTACTATAATCAGGGTAAAATATTAAAGTGTGAAAATGATTTTTCTAAAAAAAAATAAAAAATAAAATAAGGCTTACAGAGCAGAGCAGACAAAGCTCAGATTACACACACAGCTGAAGTTTGGGGCTCTGTATCGAGTGCAACTGCAGCTCAAACTTACTTCTTTTTTGTGAATGCAGCCTTAGGGAGAGATTCACCCCCTCTATCCGTCCTGTTTACTTATCCCAGAGAGGGAAGAGAAAATCCCAAGTTCTGGGTTGTCACCAATACAGGAATAGAGGAGAAATCCTTCAATGGGGACTCCAGTAATGATGACATCCAGGGATTCCCTCACTTGGGAGGGAATTCCTCTCACTTCCTAATTATTATTATTATACAGGATTTATATAGCGCCAACAGTTTGCGCAGCGCTTTACAATATGGGGGCAGACAGTACAAATACAATACAAATAAATACAGGAGGAATCAGAGGGCCACGGTCGTTAGAGCTTACAATCTAGAGCAGGGATATGCAATTAGCGGACCTCCAGCTGTTGCAAAACTACAAATCCCATCATGCATCTGCTTCTGGGTGTCATGCTTGTGGCTGTCAGAGTCTTGCTAGGCCTCATGGGATTTGTAGTTCTGCAACAGCTGGAGGTCCGCTAATTGCATATCCCTGCTCTAGAAGGTTGTGGCTATGGGGCATGAAGTGAAGTTTGGGGTGACAACGCTTTGTCTCTGTCACCCAATTGTGCGCCTTCGTTGTCACCCCGTCCCATGCTTTACCAATGGAGACTACAAATGGACGTTTCAGCACAGATAACATGGTCCACTGTTGTCCCCTCAGAAAACCTGCCCTGAAATATGTCATGTGGCCATCGATGGCTGGACTTCATGTAGACAGGAAGTGACTGCAAAGAGGAGGGAGGAGATTGGCAGCACTGAGATGTAACAATGGATTAAAAATTAATGTTTACAAGAAAAAAATAATTCAAGCCAAGCTGCGTGTTTGGTGTGAAATGGCCAAGCTGTATGTCCCCCCATCACCTCTATAGCACAGACAATCACATCTATGTAGTGCAGAAATGCGCGTTGTATTTCCTTCAGAAAGCAGAAAACAGAATTTGCCTTTCAGTTTAGCTTCCCGCGGTCCTTCTGCCAAACACATTAGCAGCACATTTACATGAGTTTTGTGTGCGTTTACAAAACATTTACAACACGTCTCTGTTAGGTGCAATCACTGTGACCACACAGAGCAAACATTCCAGATCACCAGGGAGAGAATACACTGTGCAATAATGGCACTGACAACAGTGCCGGATACTCCATGTGGGCACTGATAACTGGGATCACCAGGGTGAGAATACACTGTGCAATAATGACACTGACAACAGTGCCAGATACTCCATGTGGGCACTGATAACTGGGATCACCAGGGAGAGAATACACTGTGCAATAATGACACTGACAACAGTGCCGGATACTCCATCTGTACACTGATAACTGGGATCACCAGGGAGAGAATACACTGCGCAATAATGGCACTGCCAACAGTGCCGGATACTCCATCTGTACACTGATAACTGGGATCACCAGGGAGAGAATACACTGTGCAATAATGGCACTGACAACAGTGCAGGATACTTCATGTGTGCACTGATAACTGGGATCACCAGGGAGAGAATACACTGTGCAATAATGACACTGACAACAGTGCAGGATACTCCATGTGGGCACTGATAACTGGGGTCACCAAGGAGAGAATACGCTGTGCAATAATAACACTGACAACAGTGCAGGATACTCCATGTGTGCACTGATAACTGGGGTCACCAGGGAGAGAAAACGCTGTGCAATAATGACACTGACAACAGTGCCGGATACTCCATGAGTGCACTGATAACTGGAATCACCAGGGAGAGAATACACTGTGCAATATTGACACTGACACTGACAACAGTGCCGGATACTCCATGTGGGCACTGATAACTGGAATCACCAGGGAGAGAATACACTGTGCAATAATGGCACTGACAACAGTGCAGGATACTTCATGTGTGCACTGATAGCTGGGGTCACCAGGGAGAGAATACACTGTGCAATAATGACACTGACAACAGTGCTAGATACTCCATGTGGGCACTGATAACTGGGGTCACCAGGGAGAGAATACACTGTGCAATAATGACACTGACACTGACAACAGTGCCGGATACTCCAGATGGGCACTGATAACTGGAATCACCAGGGAGAGAATACACTGCGCAATAATGACACTGACAACAGTGCTAGATACTCCATGTGGGCACTGATAACTGGAATCACCAGGGAGAGAATACACTGTGCAATAATGGCACTGACAACAGTGGAGTATACTCCATGTGTGCACTGATAACTGGGGTCACCAGGGAGAGAATACACTGTGCAATAATGACACTGACAACAGTGCAGGATACTCCATGTGGGCACTGATAACTGGGATCACCAGGGACAGAATACACTGTGCAATAATGACACTGACAACAGTGCAGTATACTCCATGTGTGCACTGATAACTGGGGTCACCAGGGAGAGAATACATTGTGCAATAATGACACTGACAACAGTGCCGGATACTCCAGGTGGGCACTGATAACTGGAATCACCAGGGAGAGAATACACTGTGCAATAATGACACTGACAACAGTGCAGGATACTCCATGTGGGCACTGATAACTGGAATCACCAGGGAGAGAATACACTGTGCAATAATGACACTGACAACAGTGCCGGATACTCCATGTGGGCACTGATAACTGGGATCACCAGGGAGAGAATACACTGTGCAATAATGACACTGACAACAGTGCAGGATACTCCATGTGGGCACTGATAACTGGGATCACCAGGGAGAGAATACATTGTGCAATAATGACACTGACAACAGTGCAGGATACTCCATGTGAAGATAAAAGCAACTCCCGTGCTCGGATACAACAGTCAAAGAAACAAAGAGAGCACAACGAAAGTATTTAGTAGATGTGGTGCACACTTAGCATCTGGTGGTCTTGCTGCCCTCCTCAGGACCATGGGTATCCATAAGAAACTATAAAAAAAGCACACAAGAAGGGGCGCACCGACCTAGTGCAATACCATAAGACCATTTATTCAATTGTAAAAAATATAAAAACATACTCACAAACGGAGCAATATAAAAGGCATCATGAAAAATGATGAGGTGATTCCTCAAAGGCACCAAACTCCACCTCAACACGGGGATCAGACAACATCCGTGTAATCAGGCTAACGCGTTTCCAGGGCGAACCCTCTTCATCAGAGCCTAATAGTCATACAGTGTGTCCCCCTTATATACATGTAGAGAAATGCATGCATTTCTCTACATGTATATAAGGGGGACACACTGTATGAGTTTTGGGTGCATTTACAAAACCTTTACAACACGTCTCTATTAGGTGCAATCACTGTGACCACACAGAGCAAACATTCCAGATCACCAGGGAGAGAATACACTGCCCAATAATGACACTGACAACAGTGCCGGATACTCCATGTGGACACTGATAACTGGGGTCACCAGGGAGAGAATACACTGCCCAATAATGACACTGACAACAGTTTGATCGCAATCACGCCATCTCTTGCCCGTGCTCCCCTACACTTCCTCTCATAGTCACACCTCCCAACTTTCTGAGATTTGAACGAGAAACATCTATTAGCAAAAATTTGCAGGCATAGGACACACCCCTGACACGCCCTCTTAAAGGAGAATTATACAAAAAATGATTAATTAAACCCACAAGTGTTTCTTATTTTACCACTGCTATTCCTTTATATTGGCTTTTGAAATTTACAAATTCAGCAATTTAGAAATTGGATGAAAGGTTTAGCACTGGGAAACACTTTTTTGATAGATAAAAAGTGCATTTTATAAAGAGATATATGCATGAGACCAAAATGAGGGCCAAATGAGGAGGAACAAGGGACAGAGGGACTTTGTTCCAAATCATGGACAGTCCCTCGAAATCCGGGACAGTTGGGAGCTATGCATAGTGCTCCACCACCATACAGAATGGACGCTCACCCTAAACCATGGCCCATATAAATAGAGGTCTCAAGCCCTTTATCCAGAAACTACCGTATGGTGTATCCTCCACAAGGAAACATGTCTTGAGATCAGGAGGTAGGGGTGCAGGACCTTTATACCTACACTGTGGGCTCAAGACATTTTCTCCCTCACTTCCTGTCAGGATTTTTCCAATGGTATGTAAGGAAGATCAACCACAGGGAGACCCCTGGCAAAACCAATGGAACGGTCTTCTTTTTGGGTACAGCTTTCAGAGTTCAGTTCCTCTGAGATTGTACAACTGTATTGTACTGTCTATGGCCAGCTTTCCATTCTCAGGATACGCGTGGCTCTGGAACCACAACAGAACCACATATCCCAGCATGGCTCACCAGCAAAAGGCTTCCATTGCCAAACATCTCAAAGGCCACAAGGTGACCATTCTTGACCTAAAGTGACCTGCTTGGCATCACAGCACCGCCGCCGGCTGACAAAGGCGAGCACACTAAACGATTGTGCTTCTTTTTTTTTTTTCTCCAGCAAATGTCATTTTGAAGCATTGCACCTCGGTTTATTTTTTCAGTTTGTGGCTGAGCCCAGGTCCATTTAAGTGGAAAAACAGAGCGGGCTGCCTATGAGTAAGACACAACAGCCGACGGAGGAGCATACAGGCCGGCTTCATCCATAAATGGGGGAATTGTTCCGTGCGCTGCCTTTGTTTATTTTCTAATATTTGACGGGCGGTGTGCGAGATGTGTTGCTTTCTTTCAGTCTGCGCAGTAAGTGGCATGGCACTCGTCAGGCTCATTCGGGAGGATGTGCCAAATCTGCTGCATTTTCCAGACGGCGGGGCCGGGGTTCTCCCAGGATCTCTCCCTGGAGTTATCGAAGAAAGACATTAAACAAAGCGTGCCGGTGGTGGGGCCGACTAACGCCTCATCACCAGACTGCTACATTGTATCCCTTTTCTACTGTGTAAAAGATTAACTTGATCTGATACTGGACTGCAATACAATGATACACCGACCTGGCATGGTCTAATCCTTTCCAACCGGCATCACCAAGATATGCAGCAGAATGGGGTTCTCCTAGGCCCAGACAACAGAACCAGGGGTTCTCCCAGGATCTCTCCCTGGAGTTATCGAAGAAAAACAGTAAACAAAGCGGTGGGGCCGACCATAAGTGCCATCACCAGACTGCTACATTGTATCCTTTTTCTATTGAGTGAAGGAATAACCTTACCTGATCAGTCACAGGCTGGACTGCAATACAACGGTACACCGACCTGGCATGGCTTAACCCCTTTACGTCGGCGCCACCCTGATCTGCGGTAGCATGGGGTTCTCCTAGGCTCAGACAACAAAGCTAGGGTTCTCCAAGGTCCAGACGGCAGGGTCGGGGTTCTCCAAGGATCTCTCCCTGGAGTTATCAAAGAAAAACAGTAAACAAAGCATGCCGGTGGTGGGGCCGACCACAAGTCCCATCACCAGACTGCTACATTGTATTACTTTTCTAGTGAGTGAAGGAATAACCTGATCAGTCATAGGCTGGACTGCAATACAACGGTACACCGACCTGGCATGGCTTAACCCCTTTACGTAGGCGTCACCCTGATCTGCGGTAGCATGGGATTCTCCTAGGCTCAGACAACAAAGCTAGGGTTCTCCAAGGCCCCGGCGGCAGGGTCGGGGTTCTCCCAGGATCTCTCCCTGGAGTTATCAAAGAAAAACAGTAAACAAAGCATGCCGGTGGTGGGGCTGACCACAAGTCCCATCACCAGACTGCTACATTGTATTATTCACTTATGAGTGAAGGAATAACCTGATCAGTCATAGGCCGGACTGCAATACAACGGTACACCGACCTGGCATGGCTTAACCCTGTTCCATCGGCGTCACCCAGATCTGCGGCAGCATGGGGTTTTCCTAGGCCCAGACAACAAAGCTAGGGTTCTCCAAGGATCTCTCCATGGAGTTGTCAAAGAAAGACAGTACACCAAAATCTGCCCGTGGCGGGGCCGACCATAAGTCCCATCACCAGCCTGCTACATTGCATCGCTTTTCTACGGTGCAAAAGATTAATCTGATCAGTCACAGACTGGACTTCAATACAATGATACACCGACCTGGCATGGCTTAGCCCTTTCCCATATGCATCATCAAGATACTCGGCAGAATGGGGTTCTCCCAGGCCTAAGTGGTGGGGCCGGGGTTCTCCCAGGATCTCTCCCTGGAGTTATCTAAGAAAGACAGTAAACAAAGTGTGCCGATGGTGGAGGCCAATCATAAGTTCCATCACCAGACCGCTACATTGTATCCCTTTTCTATTGAGAGAAGGAATAACCTGATCAGTCACAGGCTGGACTGCTAAACAACAATACACCAACCTGGCGTGGCTTAACCCATTCCCACCGGCATCACCCAGATATGTGGTAGCATGTGGTTCTCCTAGGCCCAGACTGCAAAGCCAGGGTTCTCCCAGGATCTCTCCATGGAATTATTGAGGAAAGACGATGACGGGGCCCCATCACCAGACTGTTACATTGTATCCCCTTTCTACAGTGCAAAACAATAACTTGATCAGTTACAGAGTGGATTGTAATACAACGATACACCGACCTTGCAGGGCTTACCTTACAGCACCACCAAGATATGCGGCAGGACAAGGTTGTCCAAGGTGGAAGAGGCTGGTTCTCCCAGGATCTCTCCCTGGAGTTATTGAAGAAAGACAGTAAACAAAGTGTGCCGGCGGTGGGGCCAACCAAAGTCCCATCATCAGACTGCTACATCGTATCCCATTGTAATAGTGCGATACACTGGCCTTGCAGGGCTTAACCCCTTCCTTCCAGGATCACCTAGATATGCGGCAGGACAGGGTTGTCCAATGTGGAAGAGTCAGGGTTCTCCCAGGATCTCTATCTGGAGTTATTGAAGAAAGACAGATTGTATCCCACTTTAATACTACGATACACGGGCCTTGCAGGGCTTAACCCATTCCTGCCAGCATTAACCAGATATGCGATGGCACAGAGGTGGCACATAATGCTAAGCTGATGTTTGATTGGCACCTCCAAAAACAGCGATGAGCATCAATCAAGAGTCAGTAGTCAGGGTTCCCAATTACATCATCCTAATTATGAATCCCACTTACTAGCCTCATGGGCTATTTAAAGGGCCGGCGCCAAGGGGTAAAAGTAATATACTCATGCCCTTGAATATTATTTCCTACATGCTACTTACCTTTGATGCTCATTTAACCAGGATAAGCATAGAAACAAGCCCTGCGAATACTGAATTGTCTCGCCGCTCCTTTGCTACACGTCCCATCCGTCACCGCCATCTTGAATCTTCCATAAATGGGAGAAAGGTGTTCTTCTCCTTTTTAGGCTGGCTTTAGTTTCATTCGGTGCAATTCACAATAAAGTACAACTATACTTGCTCTATAAAATATCCCCCCAGCCCCGCTAAACGAATCTGGCCACATCCCCCATCCGCCACCCCAAAGCATATTCTTCTCTCCATGGCAGGTGCTGGCTGCTGTAATCCTTACATCCTGGATGCAGAAATTGTGTCCAGCACCGGATCCCATAGGCGTCTTTCACATGGGCAGCCAAGGGCTGGGGGGGTAAAAACAGATGCCCACCTACAAGCAGACACGGCAGCCCGAGGTGATGGAACACATGCAAATGGAAAGCCTGTTTCACGTTACTGTGTGTTGGGAACAATCACAAATTCGCAAGCTTTCCCAACGCGCCATCATTTTGCAGACGCGCAGCGTTGTCATTAACTGTTAATGGCACCCCCCGCACATTTTCAAATGCATGCCTGGTTCAATGCATCTTCAGAAAGGAGTCTGTACGTTTTTTCTGCGTTTCTCGCATGTAGGGCAGAGCCCATTGAACAAGATACCTATAACCAACGGGCGCTGTCTATCCTGGGTCCCTCCACCACATCACCATCTTGACAGTGTTGTCAGATCACCCTGTGTGTCAACATAGTAAAAAGAACTGCATAAATTGCACACAAGCTGATAAGACATTCACATATTGTTAGACAAGCTCAATTTTAAACAACAATTAAACTTTCTGCACAAAGCCCCTGACGAAAGGCTTGGACCCGAAACGCGTCGGGTATTCTTTTCCTATATGTTGGATTGCGGAATGTACCCAGACAATATATTTACATGTGTATACTTGCAATATATGCTTCTGTAACCACAAGTTTACCATCTGACATCAGTTTATGTATTTTAAAGTATACCCCCCTTTTTTATCTATTTGTATAAATAAACTTGGATTTTTTCTATAGATACTGACCGCGTCACTACCTTTAAAGTCCCACAACTTGGGGTTTTTCTTACCCTAGCTGGGAAAAAGACCAGGGGCTTCAGCTCGAAGGGGGGGGGGACGGACTCTCACTTGATGGTTGCTGCCTGGCTCACCAGTGCCCATCAATGCTGACCACTAAACTGACCAACCTGATTCCTACACTAACCTACCTGCCCCCTACACTGACCCCTACACTAACCCCCCAGACCTATACACTGACCCCTACCAGACCCCTACACTGACCTACCTGACACCTACACTGACCCCTACCAGACCCCTACACTGACCTACCTTACACTGACCTACCTGACCCCTACACTGACCTACCTGACACCTACACTGACCTACCTGACACCTACACTGACCTACCTAACACTTAACTGACACATACGCTGACCTACCTGACACATACGCTGACCTACCTGACACATAGCCTGACCTCCTTGACACCTACACTGACCTACCTGACCCCTACACTGACCTACCTGACATCTACACTGACCTACCTGACACCTTACTGACACATACACTGACCTACCTGACACATACACTGACCTACCTGACACGTACCCTGACCTCTTTGACATCTACACTGACCTACCTTACACCTACACTGACCTACCTGACACATACCCTGACCTACCTGACTTTTCCACGTCAGACTTCAGATGACCTCTTGAGCTTCCATCCCATTCATGACCACTCAGAGATAGCCCTGCAGGCACCAGGCAGCCAGAGCCAGGATAGTAAAGCCACCCGCCCATTTAAACAGAGTGAACGGGATCTCCCAATGTGGCCGCAGTGTCATTCCCTCCTCCAGGACCCAGTTATGATGGATGTCACACTTTCCGTGGTCCCGGCATTGGACCAATCATAGGAGCTGGGTCCAAGAAGCGGGACTTTGTGCACGTCACTCAGCCGCGCTGGGTAAGCAAGAGATCGATCCCCGCTCTCTGTGGAAACGGCTCGGGGCTAATAATTATTTTGTGAATTCTGAGTCCCAAGGCTTTTTGGGGGCCCACTCGGGGCTATAGCCCCCCTCAGCCCCCTCCTCCCGATGCCACTGCCTACAGGTAAGCCTATAATACGGCTTACCTGTAGGTACTGAGAATAACTCCTAAACTTGTGCAGTTTAGGAGATATTCAGAATGCATGCATCCAATGACATCATTGACGCATGCGCCCTGAAGGTCTGGCTTACAGTTCCCGAACCTTCAGAGCCCATGCTGGAAACAGCAGCTCCCGCACGCATGCGTGGGAGTGACATCATAGCGCCTCATGCCACTCATGTAGCTAGAAGCTCCACACCTGAAAGGAAGACCGGGGGAAGATGTCAGCAGGCTCAGCGCTGGAGGGCTACATTCTATGATAAGTCTCTCATAATGAGCTAGTATGCGATGCATACTAGCAGATTATGACATTGCCTTGCAGGATTTTTTTCTTTTAAGCACCAGCAGTTTACAGCCGCTTTAAAAATGGCTTGTCCTTAGCGTTGCTTTCAGCATCTCGCTTCTCCCACCATTTATTTATAGAATATAAGAGGCCTGCATCATGGAAAACCTGGCCTGCACACAATCAGCGCCGCCGCTCTTCACAGCAGCCAATCAGATCCGGCTCGTCTCAGAGACAACAATGCGATGCAGACGTAGAGGACAATCGCCATTAGCTGTTTTATGGCAGTCTGGGTCTGGCTGCTGACACATGGGATTCTCCAGGTGATGTTATGTGTACACACGGCTCAAATCAGCCGCAGAGATTAGCAGTAGCTAATAATGAGCGATAATTAAACCCTTTTATCTACTGGATTGGACCAGTTGGCTTTGGGATGCACGCCTTGGAATACCTCACCGTCCTCAGACCGTGGTTTAGCAAAGCAGATTAGGAAAAGAAATGCTTCAACAGTGTAAATATTTGGGACCCGTCAACACTATGCGCTGCGATAACGCATGTGCGTCAATGCAAAATGTTAGGCTGCATTCACACCTGAGCGTAGCATCTTTGAGCGCTTTTCCGGCATTTTTTTTATATTGGTTTTAGTGCGTTTTTATGCGCGACTTGCAAGTCTGTATGCAGCATTTTTGGGCTTTGGCGTCTTTTTATTGGCCAATAGAGAAAACTATTATCTGTTGCATCATCTGTTGCTAGGTAGTTCAGCTTTGTTAGCTTTTCCATTTCGCTTTTATTTCTTCTTTTATTATTATTATTCATTTATTATAGTGTTTTTTTTTTCGTTGGGGTAAGAAGTTCGAGTTCAGTTTAGGTTGGGGTTAGGAGCTGGGGTTAGGGATATTTATTATTATTTTCTTTTTTATGCTATTCTATTTATTATTATACGAATAATAATAAATGAATAAATACATGTAAAATAAATACATAAATAAATACAAATCATAAATGAAAACAAATAAATTCAATAAATTAATACTAAGTAACAAAAAAAAAAAGAACCCTTAACTTTAACCAGTTCAGGACTGCGCTATAGCCAAAAGACGGCTACAGCGCTCTGAAATGCCCGGTGGACGTCTATGGATGTCCTGCCTTGTGCACGCTCCCCGCGCGCACTCGCAGCCTGCCCGAGACCCTCCAATCACCTGTAGCAGCTGCAGAACGAGGAACCGCCGATGTCAACATGGCGGTTGTCCGTTCTGTGAAGGGGACATGACAGATCTACTGATCCCTGTCACTGGGATCAGTTAGATCTGTTATGTCTCGACCAGCCCCGCCCCCACACAGTTAGAACACATACAGGGAACACAGTTAACCCCTTCACTGCCCCCTAAGTGTTAACCCCTTCACTGCCCCTAAGTGTTAACCCCTTCACCGCAAATTACATTTATACAGTAATCAGTGGACATTTAAATTTCTGATCGCTGTATAAATGTCATTGGTCCCAAAAATGTCCGACATGTCCGTTGCAATATCGTAGTCCCGATAAAAATCGCAGATCGCCGCCATTACTAGTAAAATAAAAATTAAAAAATAGTAAAAAATGCCATAAATCTATTCCCATAGTTTGTTGATGCGATTACTTTTATGCAAACCAATCTATATACGCCGATTGTGATTTTTTTTTACCAAAAATATGTAGAAGAATATATATTGGCCAAAACTGATGAATACATTTTCTTTTTTTGGATATCTATTATAGCAAAAAGTAAAAAACATTGTTCTTCTTTCAAAATCGTCGCTCTTTGTTTATAGCGCAAAAAATAAAAACCGCAGGGGTGATCAAATACCACCAGAAGAAATCTCTATTTGTGGGAAAAAAATTATAAAAATTTTGTTTGGGTACAACGCCGCACGACCGCGCAATTTTCATTCAAAATGCGACAGCACTGAAAGCCTAAAATTGGTCTGGGCAGGAGGGGGGTTTAAGTGCCCAGTAAGGAAGTGGTTAAGGCCTCATGCACACAGGACATTTTTGGCTGCTATCAACTGTTTTTGGCTGGGGCGGTTGTGAGCTGTAAAAAACCCCCCCTAAGACCAGTGGGTTCTGAGAGACGTTTTTCAGCTGTAAAAACGCTCAAACACTCAAAAACGCTCAAAGATGTGCAAAAACGCGGCTCACCAACGCTTTTAGATGTTTTTGATCCATTGAGGGAAAAGAAAAAAAAACGCTACTGCACAAAAACGCGGCTCATCAAGGTTTTTGATCCATTGAAGAAAAAGAATAAAACGCTCAAAGACGTGCAAAAACGCGGCTCATCAACGTTTTTGGACGTTTTTTTAACGTCCTGTGTGCAGGAGGACTTACCCCTTGAAAAAATTAAGTAATAAATAACTAAACACCCTAACACAAAATAAATTATTATTATTGTTAATAATGTATTCTTTTGTTCGAGTTTGGGTGTTTATTGTTATATTATTATTATTATTATTATTATTAATAATAAGGGATCTTTCCTCTCTTCCTTCACTTCCAGACCGCCCACCGTGGATATGCGTCGCTACTTTGACGTTATATATACCGTTCTTATGGCATAACAGCGGTATATTTTTACACTGTGGGCGATCCTGTTTCACATAAAAGTGATCCCAGTGGCGGTTTTGCCACGGGATCACTTTTATGGGCGGCGGAAGAGGTTCCCCCCTTCCCTCCCCTCCCCACCCGCCGCTTCCCGGTCATTTCCGCAGCTTCCTGGAGAGATCGGCAGCGGCAGAAACTATCTGATCAGGTGAACTGATGGGCAGGAAGTCGAGTGAGGGCAAGATGGCCCCCACTTGACTCTATGCCCTTGGAGGACCGGAGAGACGTCTGATGTCACTTCCGCCCTCCGGCCTTAAAGGGGCCCCCTTTTTTTAATGTGTAAAAATAAAATGACATTTTTTTAAATGTATTTATTTTTATTGCTTTTTAGTGTAAATGTGAGATGTGAGGTCTTTTTGACCCCCCAGATCTCACATTCAAGAGGCCCTGTGCTGCTTATTTCTATTACAAGGAATGTTTACATTCCTTGTAATAGGAATAAAAGTGATCCAAATTTTTTTTTTTGTTTAAAGGGACAGTGTAAAAATAAAAAGTAAAATAAATAAGTAAAAAAAAATTTAAAGCGCCCCGTCCCTCTGAGCTTGCACACAGAGGCGAACGCATACAGAAGTCGCGCCCATATATGTAGACGGTGTTCAAACCACACATGTGAGGTATCGCCGCGATCGTTAGAGCGAGAGCAATAATTCTAGCACAAGATCTCCTCTGTAATTCTAAACGTGTAACCTGTAGAAATGTTTAAACATCACCGATGGGGATTTTTAAGTACCGTAGTTTGTCGCCATTCCATGAGCATGCGCAATTTTAAAGCGTGACAGGTTAGGTGTCTGTTTACTTGGTGTGACATCATCTTTCACATTATATCAAAATCTGGCTAACTTTACTGTATTCTTATTTTATTAATTCAAAAAAGTGTATTTTTTCCCCAAAAAATTGCGTTTGTAAGACCGCTGCGCAAATACGGTGTGACATAAAGTATTGCAAAGACCGCCATTTTATTCTGTATGGTCTCTGCTAAAATATATATATATATTTGTATAATGTTTGGGGGTTCTAAGTCATTTTATAGCAAAAAATACAGATTTGAACTTGTAAACAACAAAGATCAGAAATAGGCTTGGTCCTTAGGCCCCTTTCACACTTGTGCACGATTTTACCGCAATTTTGCAGCGATTTTGATGCGACTTGAAGCAATGCCTGTGTAATCCTGAGGTCTATGGACCTCAAGTCGCATAAAGGCCAGACCAAAGTAGTGCAGGGACTACTTTGAAGTCGCTGCGACTTGAAGTCACGCAGATATGAACGGTACTCATTGGAAATCATGGGGTACGACTTGTCATGTGATTTTGCAGTCTCAAGTCGCAGGACGAGTCACACAAGTGTGAAAGCGGCCTTTAGCTCTGGTTCACATAGGTGCGATGCGGGAACCCTGCGAATCCACACGTGTTCCCGCATCGCACCCGACTCGCGCGACAGTTCACACTGCCATATGCAATCTAAAGGGAGGTGTCAATACGTTGTTAACGACACCCCCTTTTCAGCTCGCATATCGCAGTGCGAACCGCAAACTCGCACAGGAATCGCATCGCATGGGTATGAACACCCATGCGATCTGATTCTGGTGCGGACCAAAAAAAGGGTCCTGTGCGAGTTTGGTGCGAATGCGATACGATATCAGCCACGCTATCTGTATGGCTGAAATCGCAAACGCACGGGTACCGCATGTGATTTTCACCGCAGTTCGGTGCAAATCATATACGATCTCACAGAGTGCACTAATGTGAACTGGGGCTAAAGGGAGAGTTCACCTTTACCACAAAACTGCCTAGGCCTCTTTCACACTGCCATTTTTGCCACAATTTCAGGGAATGCCTGTGTAAACTTGAGGTCTATGGACCTCAACTCGCATCACAGTCAGACCAAAGTAGTACAGGGACTACTTTGAAGTCGGTGCGACTTGAAGTCGCACAGATATGAGTGGTGCTCATTGGAAATAACGGGGTACGACTTGTCATGTGACATGAATAATACCCTTGCTATAGGTGGAGGCCATTTACATAACTTATGAAACCTGACTGGAATACTCCCAGGATGTTGCTAAGTGAGGCCTAGTGAGGCCTAGTGAGGCCTAGTCGTCACTGCTCACCTCCACCATCACAGGAGGGCGTTCTTTCTCTGATTCAAACCCCCTCACATATACTCTCTCTCACCCATGATGCAGTAGCTCTGAGCTTAGCAATTGAGAGCTCCCTCCTGTGATGGTGGAGGAGAGCAGTGATGACTAGGCCTCACTAGGCCTCACTAGGCCTCACTTCACAACATCCTGGGAGTATTCCAGTCAGGCTTCATAAGTTATGTAAATGTCCTCCACCTATAGCAAGGGCTTTATTCATCTTTAGTCAGAGCTCCACCGTTTGTTTTTATCTACAGACCCCCCCTTATCTGCATAGGCAGTTTTGTGATAAAGGTAAACTATCCCTTTAAGTGATTAAAATACTCAGACCAGCCCGTCTGGCACCGACAACCATGCCGCTGCGTTCAAAGTCGCTTAACCACTTGCCGACCGCCGATCGGCATCTGACGGCGACAAAGTGGTTCGTTATCGCAAAACGCCGTCATACGACGGCGGCTGCGATAACGCGCACTGTGAGCGCGCGCGCGCCGCCGGAGGCGCGCCCGCGCGCTCACTGTGTTCGGGGAGGGCCAGGGAGCGGGTGCGGCGGCTTCGATTGCCGCCGGCTACCCGCGATGGCCCCCCCGGAGCGAATGAGCGGAGGTCCGTGTATGTAAACACGGACCTCCGCTCTGTGTGAGGGGGAAGGGATGTGATCACAGCCTTCATTTACGTGAAGGCTGTGATCGCTTCCCTTCCCCAGATAGGCAGTCCCCCTTACAGTTAGAACACGCCCAGGGAACATAGTTAACCCTTAGCGCGCCCCCTGCAGGTTAACCCCTTCACTGCCAATG
>BLSH010345393.1:3638-16328 GCA_018402905.1 Glandirana rugosa | reverse complement strand
TATATGGACCAAGTCAGTAGATATTTAGACATCTACCGAGCCGATACTGTTACGACTGTCGTCGCCGATCGGTAGTCGTCATCTTGACCAGAGAGCGGACGTCTTATCTTCTCAGTGGATATCTTTTCCGCAATAGTGGATCTCTAGGTCCATTAACATCTAAACCAGGTAGTGGATTTGTCCTCAGGAAATATGCTCACGGGTAGGGGGGTAAATATATAAACTAAACTGGGGAGTTAAGGACTTATCGTCATGGTCTGTATACAGTCACTCTTCCTATAGATGAGCATTCCTACAGCTCTCCATACATATAGGAGAGTAACCCCCCTTCCATAGGGGATTGGACATATGTCTGGTACTGCTATTCAGGAATTGAGGGGTCAAATCAAATATATAAATGGGGGGATGGGCACTCGTATAAAGGACTCCTGTTTAGGTGATGGACCAAATCTACAATTACCTGGATCTCTAGGTGATAACGCCTTTTCTATAGGTGACTCTTCTATTCTGCAGGCGAGAGACCAGTTCTACTGCTGATGGCTAGCCGCTGCTGTCAGCATTGTCATAGCCGAGCCATCTACAGATTTATAGATGACTGAACCAGGTATATAAATGACTGACCACTCATAAGGAATCCACTATAGATGACGGAAGCACTGTGATAACCAAGCCATCTAGAGATCCATGGATGAGTGTCCAAACTCTATAAATGACCACTCATATAAAGGAATCCTTTTTGGTGATGGAAGCAATGTCATAGCCAAGACATCTACAGATATATAGGTGAGTGACCCAG
This sequence comes from Glandirana rugosa, assembly GCA_018402905.1. NCBI lineage: Eukaryota > Metazoa > Chordata > Amphibia > Anura > Ranidae > Glandirana > Glandirana rugosa. The sequence goes on along the minus strand of BLSH010345393.1, from coordinate 15,532 downwards.
CTTTATAAATGACTGACCACTCATAAAAAGTGACCCACGATAGTTCACGGAAGCACTTCCATAGCCAAGCCATATACAGATCTATAGGTAGGTGGACCAGTACTGTAAATGAGTAATCATTCAGATAAAGAAACCCTCTATAGGTCATGGAGGCACTGCTATAGCCAAGTCATCTACGGATGTATAGGTAGGCGGCCCAGTTCTTTAAACGAGTGACTGCTCAGATAAAGAAATCCTCTATGAGTGATGGAAGCACTGTCATAGCTGAGACATCTACAGATATATACATGAGTAACCCAACTCTATAAATGCTTGACTACTCATAAAAGGGACCCTCTCTATAGGTCACGAAAGCACTTCCATAGCCAAGCCATATAGAGCTATAGGTAGGTGGCCCAGTACTGTAAATGAATATCCACTCATAAAGGACCCTCTATAGGCCATGGAAGCACTGCTATAGCCAAGTCATCTACAGATCTATAGGTAGGTGGCCCAGTTCTTTAAAATAGTGACTAGTCAAATAAAGGAATCCTCTATAGGTGATGGAAGCACTGTCATAGCCGAGACATCTAAAGATTTATGGGGAGGTGGCCCAGTTCTTTAAACTAGTGACCAGTCAAATAAAGGAATCCTCTATGGGTCATGGAAGCACTGCTATAGCCAAGCCATCTACAGATCTATAGGTAGGTGGCCCAGTTCTTTAAACTAGTGACCAGTCAAATAAAGGAATCCTCTATGGGTCATGGAAGCACTGTTATAGCCAAGCTATCTATAGATCTATAGGTAAGTGGCCCAGTTCTTTAAACTAGTGACCAGTCAAATAAAGGAATCCTATATAGGTGATGGAAGCACTGCAATAGTTGAGACATCTACAGATATATAGGTGTGTGGCCCAACTCTATAAATGAATGACCACTCATATAAAAGAATCCTCTATAGGTGATGGAAGCACTGAAATAAAAGGACCATTCACAGATCTACAGGTATGTGGCCCAGGTCTATAAATAAGTGACGATAATAAAGGAATCCTCTACAGGGTATGGAAGAACAGTAATAATTGAACCATCTACAGATCTTTACCTGGGTGGCCCAGTACTATAAATGAGTAGAGACTCATATAAAGGAATCTTCTATGGGTGATTGAAGCACTGTGATATAGGAACCATTCACAGATCTATAGGCAAGTGGACCAGTTCAATAAATTAGTGACCACTCGTATAAGGAGTTTTCTTGGTTGGATGCAATTTACAACAGCCTGGATCTATAGCTGATGCTACCTTTTCTATAGGCCTCTTATTCTACAGGCAAATGACCATTTTTATATTACCCACTAGGGCCCTGCTTCTATTGGTGTCTAAGCACTGTAATAGTTGAGCCATCAACAGATCTATAAGTCACTGGCCTAGTTCTATATAATGACAATAATAATATAAAGCCCTCGCTCAACATGTCCATTGACCATTTCTACAGTTCTCAATGAATGGCTTCTTCTACCAGTAACTGACCCTTTTGTAGAAGATTTGACCTCTCTATAGGTAAACTAACCCCTCTATGGTTGAACTGACTCCTCTATAGATTAACTAAACCCTCCATAGGTGCACTGATCACTCATTAGATGAACTGACCTCTCCATAAGAGAAATTACCCCTCTATAGGTAAAACTGATCCTTCCATAGGGGAGCTCACACCTCTATAGATGAACTGAGCCCTCCAAAGGAGAACAGACCCCTCTATAGATGACCAGACCTCTCCATGGGCCAACAGACCCCTCCATAGGAGTAGCAACCCCTCTCCAAAGATGAACTGACCCTTCCATAGGGGAACTCACACCTCTATAGATGAACTGAGCCCTCCAAAGGAGAACAGACCCCTCTATAGATGACCAGACCTCTCCATGGGCCAACAGACCCCTCCATAGGAGTAGTGACCCCTCTCCAAAGATGAACTGACCCTTCCATAGGGGAACTCACACCTCTATAGATGAACTGAGCCCTCCAAAGGAGAACAGACCCCTCTATAGATGACCAGACCTCTCCATGGGCCAACAGACCCCTCCATAGGAGTAGTGACCCCTCTCCAAAGATGAACTGACCCTTCCATAGGGGAACTCACACCTCTATAGATGAACTGAGCCCTCCAAAGGAGAACAGACCCCTCTATAGATGACCAGACCTCTCCATGGGCCAACAGACCCCTCCATAGGAGTAGTAACCCCTCTCCAAAGATGAACTGACCCTTCCATAGGGGATCTAACACCTCTATAGATGAACTGACCCCTCCAAAAGGAGAACAGACCCCTCTAAAGGAGAACAAACCTCTCCATAGGTGAGCTCATCCCTCCATACATGAACTGACCCCTTCAAAAGGAGAACAGACCCCCCTATAGGTGATCAGACCTTTCCAGGGGCCAACATACCTCTCCATAGGTGAAAAGACCTCTCCATAGGTGAACAGACCCCTCTATAAATGAACTGACCCATGCAGAAACAACCCACCTATTGGTTAACAGAGCTCTCCATAGGTGAACAGACCCCTCAATTGGTGAACAGACCCCTCAATAGGTGAACAGACCTCTCCAAAGGAGAACAGACCCCCTTTATAGGTGAACAGACCTCTCCATAGGTGAACAGACCCCTATAAGGTGAACAGACCTCTCCATAGGTGATCTGTCTCTCCATATATGACTGCTCTTCCTCCAACCCTGCAGGAGAACTTCACAACACAGAAACTTTCCATCAATGCACTTCTGTAGCAGCACCCCTTCCCCCTATGAAGCCCCCACAGGCCCTACCTTGAGTCCAGTGTGCCCACAAGCCAATGTCCAGCCAGGCAGTGATCAGTAGGAGTGAGTACATTCCTGTGGATCTGTGGTCAGTCCCCAGCACTTTGTAGATTTGGGGTCCCCTCTGTCCTTGGGATGCCCCCATGAGTCCTGTAGGATGGTCTGAGCAGTGAGTTGTGGCCCCAGGCTGCACACCTCCTTCTCTCTCTGATGGAGTTTATGGAGCCAAAGACTTTCCTCCTTTCCGGAGGGCTCTGAGAGGTCGGAGCTGCTTTTACTCTCAGCCTCCCTCTCTCTCTCTCTCTCTCCCTCTCCAAACTTTCTCACCCCCCTTCACTTGTCACTTTCCAAACTCTGCGCAGCCAGGGAGAGGAGGAGGGGGCGCAGCGACACCTGGCGGCCGGCTGGGGGCACTGCACACCCCATTCATATCTATTGGTCCGGCATCATCAACACCATCAACCTGAGCTGATCAGCAACTCCTTACATTGTCACTATTTTATTTACAAATTGTATGTTTGTATGCTTGATATTGGTACACATTGGATCAACCAACTTCCTTTTCTTTTCAGGTGAATGAACTGGGGAGGAAAAAATATTTTAAAATGTATGTCAGGGGGAAAAAATAAATAAAAATAAAATAAAATTTAAAAAAATATATACATATATGTGTGTGTGTGAATATATATTATTATACACACACATATATATATACATACATACATACATGCATACACACACACACATGTTTATCAATATAAATATTTATAAATATAAATATTTTCACATAATATTTAAATAGAACAATACATATTAATTTAATATATATATATATATATATAAATATAAACATTTATTTTTATATAACATACAAAGATAAAAATAAATATAAATGTAAAAATAGATACAAATATTTATAAATATAAACAGTTATTTAATTTTTATATAATATATACAAATAAATATAAATAAAATATTTTTATATATATATATATATATACACACACACACACACACACATTTTTTTATAAATACAAAATATTTGCAAATATAAACATTTTTAAATATAAATGTAAAAATAGATACAAATATTTATAAATATAAACAGTTATTTCATTTTTATATAATATATACAAATAAATATAAATAAAATATTTATATATATATATACACACACACACACACACATTTTTTATAAATACAAAATATTTGCAAATATAAACATTTAGTTATTTTTTATATAATATATAAATATAGCAGGGCCCTCTGATTCCTCCTGTATTGATTTGTATTGTAATTGTACTGTCTGCCCCATGTCGTAAAGCGCTGCGCAAACTGTTAGCGCTATATAAATCCTGTATAATAACAATAATAATAATAATATAAAAATAAATTTAAAGTACATGAAAATTCTCCAGTGTATTATCCTTTGAAGACTCCGTCTGTAGCTACTCTGCCAGAAATGCCCTCTGTTCTAATCTTCTAGTTGGGGCAGACAACACACAATCCTTAATGGTGTCAGCCCTGCCCAAGTGTCTTTAGCTAAATTAGTGAATTCTTCTCCCTCTACTTATCAACTAAACATGGAGAGTTATCATTCTGTGGTCCAAGATAAGAACTGGGTGGGCTCACCGGGCTCCCCTAAAGTGGACCATCACCCTCTTTTTTTACACTTTCCATATTAATAATCCTCACCCCATTCTTTTAAACACGGGCATAGATATATAGAGTGGGCAGCACCAGTAGGTAAAAACAGCGATCCATACATACAGTATAGCCAGGTGCATCCCCAAAGAAACCGCCAGCATTAATATAATATAATCAATAAACTAAAACTAATAATATAATATTTAAATTAATATAACACAAGGGGGTTAGGGCACAGTGAGCAGAATTTATCACTCCATCAGAAATTCGTTTTTTAACCTTTTTGTATGTAAAAGGCCCCTCACTTCCATATTCCCCACCTGGGTGAGAAATGGGGACACTAGTTCTGGTGACAACCAGGGATTCCCTCAGTTCGGAGGGATTTCCTCTCACTGTTTTGGTTATGAGACAGGAAGTGAAGGGAAATCTCCCCAATGGGACACAGATGGCAAAAAAAAAAATCTGACTTAACCCAAAATGAAAAAAAAATAAATAAACTTTTGCCTTTAGTTCTACTTTAACTTTGGTGTATTTTTACCTGGTATGTTCTGCTTAACCTCTTGCCGACCGCCGATCGGCATTTGACGGCGGCAAAGTGGCTCTGTAACGCGAATCGCCGTCATATGACGGCGGGCGCGAGATCGCGCCCAGTGAGCGCGCGCGTGCCCACTGTGTCCGGGGAGGGCTAGGGAGCGGGTGCGGCAGATTCGATCTCCACCGGCCACCTGCGATGCCCCCCCCCGGAGTGAAAGAACAGAGGTCCGTGTAAGTAAACACCGACCTCCGTTCTGTGAGAGGGGGAAGGGCTGTGATCACAGCCTTCCTCTACACGGAAGCTGTGATCGCTTCCCTTCCCCAGCTAGGGCAGTCCCCCCACAGTTAGAACACGCCCAGGGAACACTGTTAACCCTTAGAGCGCCCCCTGCAGGTTAACCCCTTCACTGCCAATGACATTTACACAGTAATCAGTGCATTTTTAGAGCACTGATTGCTGTATAAGTGCCAATGGTCCCAAAAAAGTGTCAAAATAGTCCGACATGTCCGCCGCAATATCGCAGTACCACTAAAAATCGCAGATCGCCGCCATTACTAGTAAAAAAAAAATAAAAAAATAAAAACCCCAAAAATTAGATCTCATCATCCGTAAACGCGACCACTTTTGTGTAAACCAATCAATAAACGCAGATTGCGATTTTTTTTATCGCAAATATGAGGAAGAATATAAATCGGCCAAAACCGATGAAAAAAAATGTTTTTTTATATTTTTTTTTTTTGGATTTGTATTTTAGCAAAAAGTAAGAAATTTGTTTTTTTTTTTGCAAAATTGTCGCTCTTCTTTTGTTTATAGCGGCGATCAGAAATGACGCAGAGGGGATCAAATACCACCAAAAGAAAGCTCTATTTGTGGGAAAAAAAGGACGCAAATTTCGTTTGGGTACAACGTCGCACGACCGCGCAATTGTCAGTTAAAGCGACGCAGTGCCGAATCGCAAAAAGGGCTCCGGTCCTAAAGTGTGAAATCCTTCCGGGGCTGAAGTGGTTAATAAACTGCTGTAGTAATATTGTGTGATAAAAAAAATTGACTCTTTCGGCGGTTTATTTAACACACCAAATGGGAGCAGATAAGAGAAGATGATTGGTAGGGTGGACGCACCCTTTAAGTTTTTCGGAACCTTTGAAGAGCTTAACCCCACAAGGCCCTGATTGGATGCTAGTGGGGGGCTCCATGATGTGAATCCCATAACAAAGCGACACCCCGTGGACCCTCGTTGGAGGGTTTTTCATTAGGTTGCGGTGTGGCCATGCGGTTTGGACCACAAGCAGCTTCTGTATAAACAGTGAGCTATTTACTAATCCGGCATGACCTCTGGCAGCCCCGCAGTGGCCGATTGTCTTTGTAATGCTGAGTACACATAGGGACTGTTGATAGAAGGTCCATGAGAAGGACAGCAAGCTGATCCATGTGAATGGAGACAAATGCTGGCAGATAAACTAGTAGGTGTATCGAACGAACATTCGTAGGAGAATTCTCAGCACATTCGATGACGTGAGAGATGTCGTTTGAAAGTACTTCAAAATTCTGCTTGCTTTTAAAGTGTAAGTTCCCTTTTCAGGAAGATTCCCCTATGCATTGCCACATTTTATGAATAGTGCATACTATACAGACATCTGCCCTAATGTTGTAAAGTGCTGCGCCAACTGTCGGCGCTATATAAATCCTGTATAATAATAATAATAATAATATACGTCCTCCTGCTGGACATGGTGAAGATCCTCCCATTCCAGATGCAGCTGTTTTGGGTGTTCTCAGGAAAAAGTGCTGACCCCTCCATACCTCTGCGTCTCAAAGTTTGCAGACTGAGATGAATTTCACTAAAGTTCGCCCCCTAGTGGATGCTATAGGCCATTAACACTGCGCGCATGCACAGTGCGTCCACTCCTGGCTCCAGCTAACCTTAAAGTGGTTGTAAACTTCAAGCATGAAATATGAACAAAGCATATCCCTCTATAGCTATGGTCTCCAAACTGCGGCTCTTTGCTTGCTTTTATCTGGCCCATGGCACTATTTCCTCCACTAATACCAACAATGGGGCATAATTCCCCCCCCCCCACTGACACCAATGAAGGGGGCACATTTCCTCCTAATGAAACCAACAATGGCTCAAAATCTCTCCCACTGACACCAACAACGGGGCACAATTCCTCCTGATGACACCAACAATGGGGTCCAATCACATCAATGATGGAGCACAATTCCTCTAAATGACACCAATGATGGGGCACAATTTCTCTCAACGACACCAACGATGGGGCTCAATAACATCAGTGATGGGGCACAATTCCTCTCAATGACACCAACAATGGGGCCCAATAACATCAGTGATGGGGCACAATTCCTCTCAATGACACCAAGAATGGAGCCCAATAACATCAGTGATGGGGCACAATTATTGTCAATGACACCAAGGATGGAGCCCAATAACATCAGTGATGGGGCACAATTCCTCTCAATGACACCAACGATGGGGCCCAATTACATCAGTGATGGGCCACAATTCCTGTCAATGACACCAATGATGGGGCCCAATAACATCCGTAATGGGGCACAATTTCTCTCAATGACACCAATGATGGGACCCAATAACATCAGTGATGGGGCACAAATCCTCTCAATGACACCAAGGATGGAGCCCAATAACATCAGTGATGGGGCACAATTCTTCTCAATGACACCAAGGATGGAGCCCAATAACATCAGTAATGGGGCACAATTCCTCTTAATGACACTAACAATGGGGCCCAATAACATCAGTGATGGGGCACAATTCCTCTCAATGATACCAAGGATGGAGCCCAATAACATCAGTGATGGGGCACAATTCCTCTCAATGACACCAAGGATGGGGCCCAATGACATCAGTGATGGGGCACAATTCTTCTCAATGACCCCAACGATGGAGCACAATTCCTCACACTTACAACAATATTGGGGCACAATTACTCTCACTGAAACAAACAATGTTGCATTATTTTTTCCCACTTATGTCAGGACCTTTTCTACTCCCATTGGCCACAGTCCCACCCCCCAAAAGTCTGAGGGACAGTAAACTGGCCCTTTGTTTAGAAAGTTTGGAGACCCCTGTTCTATAGTGTGTACTTGTCTCAATCCAGTGAACTAAGCGTAATTTCTGTCTGCTGCCCCCTTCCTCTGCTATCAGCATGAATCACTTCTGGCAAGTTTTCATGACACCAAGCAAAAAAAGGTGACAGGGGAGGGAGCTCCAGCTGATTGACAGCCTCAGCTCTGTTCCTGTGTGCTGTGTGGAGGGGGTTGTCCTTGAGACTCGGCTGATCACTGATCCGGGTAAAGGGCCAATCACAGCGGCCCTTTACCATGTGATCAGCTATCAGCCAAAGTAAACAGAAGGCCATTAACCAGCTTCTGTTACAGGGATATTGGTCCCCTCAGTGCCCACCAGTTCTGCTAATCAGTGCCCACCAGTGCCATCTATCAGTGCTGCCAATCAGTGCCCATCAGTGCCTCATCATCAGTGTCACTTATCAGTGCTGCCAATCAGTGCCGCCTAACAGTGCCCATTAGTGCCGCCTTTCAGCATCCATCAGTGCCACCCATCAGTGCAGCCTCATCAGTGCCTCCTGATCAGTGCCCACCAGTGCTGCCTCATCTGTGCCCATCAGTGTCGCAGCAACAGTGCCCATCAGTGCAGCCTCATCAGCGCACATCAGTGAAGGAGCAAAATTTTATAACAAACTATAAAAAATGTTTTGTTCTGTTTTTAACATTTTTCTGTCTTTTTTTGTTTGTTTAGCAAAAAATAAAAACCCCAGTGGTGTTTAAATACCACCAAAAGAAAGCTCTATTTGTGTGAAAAAATTGTAAAAATTTTATTTGGGAACAGTGTAGCATGACCGCGCCATTGTCATTCAAAATGTGACAGTGCTGGAAGCTGAAAATTGGCCTGGGCAGGAAGGGGGTACATGTGCCCAGTAAGCAAGCGGTTAAACTAAACCATCCCAACTCCACACTATGTGTCCAATATAAGAAGCTCTTTGAATATCAGTTGTAGTCAGTTGGTTGTTTTGGAGAGATGGGACCCTTTTCTGGTGATAGTTCAATTATTGCTGTAATCACTCTGTATCATCCATAAAAATGCAAATCTTTATTGGCTACATGTAAAACACAATTGTATCAGGCTAACGCGTTTCACTGTAACGAAACACGTTAGTCTGATACAGTTTTGCTTTACATGTAGCCAATAAAGATTTGCATTTTTATGGATGTTAGCAAGTGGCCGGCTTAAGTTTACTCCAAGTTTTGCCATTTGAGTGTGGAGACACTTTAGCCAGAGCGCCCGTTCTCAGCCACAAGAAGCGGAATCTGCGGTTGAGCGCGGGTATTGTTAGTTTTCCCCATAGACCAAACCAATGCACAGACTAAGGACATGGATTACTGGAACCATGTCCCATGGTCTGATGAGACCAAGATAAACTTCTTTGGTTCAGATGGTGTCAAGTGTGTGTGGCGGCAACCAGGTGAGGAGTAAAATGACAAGTGTGTCTTGTCTACAGTCAAGGTGTCATGGTCTGGGGCTGCATGAGTGCTGCCAGCACTGGAGAGCTAAAGTTCATTGAGGGAACCATGAATGCCAACATGTACTGTGACATACTGAAGTAGAGCATGATCCCCTCCCATCGGAGACTGGGCCGCACTAGAATAATGGTAGATCCCACACACAAAAGTCTTGCTGCCCTCTTCCGGATCATGCGTATCCAGACACACTAGAGCAGAGAAAAGACAAAAAGAGAGGCGCACGGACCTTGTGCCGTACCATTAAAAAGTTTAATAATTGAAATAGATAAAATCCATATACTCACAAACGGAGCTGATATTAAAACCTTTTGGAATACAACAATACATCCAATTGAGACGATGTTGGAACCTCAGGCTCAGGCTCTGATGAAGAGGGTTCGCCCTGGAAACGCGTCAGCCTTTGTCCTATGGTGAACATCCAGGTCCTCTGCTGAGGTTCCACCATCGTCTCCATTGGATGGACAAGGTCCGTGCGCCTCTCTTGTTTGTCTTTTCTCTGCTCTAGTTTTCCCCATAGTTCATCTATGAAGGAGAGACTTTCACATTTTGATTGATATTGGTTTATTGACATAACAAATACATGCATGATTTTTCCTATTTTGTGCTATATATAAGTACTGTATACACCTTTCTTTGTTTTTATTTGAAATGATGTGTATTTTTTGCACAATTTATTGCTACAGCACTGTATTTAAAAGTAATATCACTTTTATTAATATGATTACTGTAAACGTAATATATTACCCATTTTTTTTTTTTTTTTTTTTGGTAAAACATAAAAGATGAGGTTGCGCTGAGTAAATAGATACCAAACATGTCAAGCCTTAAAATTGTGTGTGCCCATGAAACAAGCTTTGGTACCCTAAAGTTTCCCTTTGGTGACGCTTTAACCACTTAAGCTTCGGAAGGTTTCACCCCCTTCCCTTCATGGCCAGGCCATTTTTTGTTATTCAGCACTGGCGATTGTTCAGCCATACAACACCGTACACAAATTAAATTAATTTAATCTTTTTTCCCCACTAATAGAGCTTTCTTTTGGTGGTATTTGATCACCACTGGGTTTTTTTATTTTTTTGCGCTATAAACTAAAAAAGAGCATCAATTTAAAAAAATAAAATAAAATTTACATTCTGCTATAAAACATCTCCAATAAAAAAAAAATGTAAAAAAATCAAATTTCTTCATAAATGTAGGCCAAAATGTATTCTGCTACATGTCTTTGGTAAAAAAAAAAAATCACAATAAGTGTATAATGATTGATTTACGTGAAAATTATAGCGTTTACAAACGATGGGATATATACTGGAGTTTTTATTTATTTTTATACTAGTAAAGGTGTTGACACTTTGTGGGAACTGAATAACTGCCACTGACATCTCCAGTGACACTAATATAGTGATCATTGGTAATAATATACACTGTCACTGTACTACCTAAGGGGTTAACGTCTGGGACAATCAAAGGGTTAAATGTGTATGTAATAAGGTTGACCATGTGTAATGTGTGTTGATTTTACTAAGGGATGTGCTGGTTTTTACTCCCTGCTTTGGCCCCCTATCTGGAAATATATATATATACGTCATTCTGCACTTTCGGCCTGCACTGTAGCAGTAAAAGTACAGTGTGCAGTCAGCAAGTGGTTAAAAGCCCCTACAGGTCATCAGTTTAGAGATAACCATGAATACTGACCTAGAACTACCCCACTGTGTGCAGCGATATGTGCAGTGCAATCTGCATTTTTGCACATAGGCTCCCTTGATGTATATGTTTGTATGCAGGGGTAGGGCTCAGTTTTTTTTTTTCTGGGGGGGGGGTTAAGTGCTTGGGTGTTACTTTATTATTTTTTTAATCACATAGGAGCCCAAAGCCCCATGTGGTACGATTTTGTTGTGACAGGTTCTCTTTAGCAAGACATCAAGGGTCGATCAGACCCCTGATGTCTCCCCTGCACTCCATTGGAGTTAATGGAGCTCAGATTGAATAAGCTTCTTCTCTGGCCGTCTGAAACTGTTGGCGCTATATAAATCCTGTATAAAAATAATAATAATAATAACATAATACATAATGCTTCTGGGTTCTTACAAGGTAGGAGGGATCAGCGAACAGACGTTTGCTGATCTCCCTCCCTTCTAGCTGGAGGCACCTGCAATGCTGTTCCCACGTCTGCAGTTGGCAGTGCAGAGCCCAAAATACATGGCAGGGGGTACATGCAGGGGTGAAATGACTGTGCCTACACGTGCCCCTGTCATGTTTTTCCGGGCTGCTGCCAACATATGACATACATCAGAGGGAGCAGGGCAGGTGGTACTGTATACATGGGTGTATATCAGTGCTCTAGTCGTTTGCAGACAA
>BLSH010345392.1:618628-632202 GCA_018402905.1 Glandirana rugosa | reverse complement strand
GTACCGAAGGTTAGACAATTTAGATTTATTCTAATGGGCGCGGAACCTCTATTTATTAGTTTTCTCTCTCGTCGACCATACTGTCAATTTGAACATGTTATTATCTGATTTATTCATGGCGCGAGTAGATCGTCAATAGTGTATATGTCTCCATAGGGAGGGTATACTACCCACATAAAAATTTGCTTTATTGTGGATGACGGATATATTTAGTATCGCGAATGTTGTAGAAGTAGATGAGATTATTTGGTGTCAGAATTGGTGAAGTTATGGCCCGTGAATCTTGTGAAGGACGGGTCTGGTTAAAAGTCGAAAGTCGGTACAACGTCGCACGACCGCGCAATTCTCATTCGAATCGCAACAGCACTGAAAGCTGAAAATTGGTCTGGGCAGGAAGTGTTCTAAGTGCCCGGTATTGAAGTGGTTAAGACTGTGGTTTATTAGAGTAGATGAAGATGTTGTAAGCGCTATGATTTATATAGGCAGTAGGTGTTATTTCGTTTAAAAATACACCCATCATATGGGAGGGATACCTCTGTATATGTGATAACTGCTAGATGAGCGCGGTACTTATTTAGTCTATTATTGTACAAGTTTAACTGTCATACCAGCTGCTCTCTCTTTTGATTATTTATCTCCAAGGCGCGGGTAATCTTATTTAGATTTAACAGATTGGAAGCCATGTATTATTTTCTTTTATCTTTTCTCATTCATTAAATGCCACCATTTTTGAGATGTATTACAATGACTAAACCTATTTAACCACTCCAAATCCGCGCTATTGCCGAAGTACGGCTCCAGCGCGGATCTGAAATGCCGGGACGATGTCCATGGACGTCGTCCCCTGTGCACGCTCCTTGCGTGCCCCCTGGCGGCAGCGGCGGCACGCGAGCGTGCCCGCGGGTCGGGCGGACTCGATGTCCGCCCGAGACCCGCCGATCTCTTTTAGCAGCCTCAGAACTGGGAACCGCCGATGTAAACACGGCGGTTCCCCGTTCTGTGACAGGGGACATAGCAGATCTACTGATCCCTGTCACTGGGATCAGTTAGATCTGTTATGTCCCGGCCAGCCCTGCCCCCCCACAGTTAGAACACAGCCAGGGAACATTGTTAACCCCTTCACTGCCCCCTGCTGGTTAACCCCTTCACTGCCAATGACATTTATACAGTAATCAATGGACATTTCAATTTCTGATCGCTGTATAAATGTCATTGGTCCCAAAAATGTGTAAAAAATGTCCGACATGTCCGCCCCAATATCGCAGTCCCGATAAAAATCGCAGATCGCCGCCATTACCAGTAAAAAAAATAAAATAATAAAAACGCAATAAATCAATTCCCAGTTTGTAGACGCGATAACTTTTGCGCAAACCATTCAATATACGCCGATTGCGATTTTTTTTTTACCAAAAATATGTAGAAGAATATATATCGGCCAAAACTGATGAATCATTTTTTTTTAATGGATTTGTACTTTAGCAAAAAGTAAAAAATATTGTTCTTTTTTGCAAAATTGTCGCTCATTTTTTGTTTATAGCGGCGATCAGAAATGACGCAGCGGTGATCAAATACCACCAAAAGAAAGCTCTATTTGTGGGGAAAAAAGGACGCAAATTTTATTTGGGTACAACGTCGCACGACCGCGCAATTGTCATTCAAAATGCGACAGCGCTGAAAGCCAAAAATTGGTCTGGGCAGGAGGGGAGTTTACGTGCCCGGTAAGGAAGGGGTTAATGCATATTACTTTGCTGTTCTGGACAAATCAATTGTAATGCTGTACACTCTACTATGGATGCTGTAATAAGTGTGCATTCTTGTTTGGCGGCATTAAAATATTGTTTTGATTTTAAAAAAAATAGTACTTGGAGATTTTGTCATGAAGGTCCTTGTCCCGTTATAGGGCGACAACACTCTACTCCTGTCTCCTGATTGTGCTCCTGCATTGTCACCCTGGCATGCGAGCGGAGGGAGATCAGCGGTAATGGGATGCAACCAAGAATGAAAAAAAGTTGGAAACAAGAATTTAAAGTTTAAAATGCCGATTGCTTATGATACAGAGTTTTACCAGATAATCATTTAGCTCAGGGAATGCACATGCCAAAGGATTTCCAGAGCCCATGGGTTTTCTAAAGAGAAAGCATAGCAGATGTTGTCTGTTATCAGACTGCCCGTCTCTGATTGAAATCTTGATAAGATCTGTAAGTTTCTAAAGAGAAAGAGGAAGCTTTTAAACTGCTTCTCTCTGATTGAAACCTTAAAGCAGTGGTTCTCAACTCCGGTCCTCAGGACCCACCAACAGGCCAGATTTTAAGTATTACCTTGGGGAGATGCAGACTAGAATGCTGCAATCACTGAGCAGCAAATGATATCACCTGTGATGTATTTCAGTTATCCTGCAAACCTGGCCTGTTAGTGGGTCCCGAGGACCGGAGTTGAGAACCACTGCCGTACAGGGATCTACCCTCTATACCTGTGATGCATTTCAGTTATCCTGCAAACCTGGCCTGTTAGTGGGTCCCGAGGACCGGAGTTGAGAACCACTGCCTTAAAGAGAGCTTTATAGAGAGAGAAGCATTAGCACTGCGACGCATTCACTTTTATGTGTAAATGACAACTTGAGTTCTGTACATTTTTTTAACAGAATTTTTAGCAAAGGATTCCCAGAGGTCTACAGGATTGCTAAAGAAAAAATGGAAGTTGTCTGCCTTTAAACTGAAATCCTGGAGCGTTCTGTATAGAGAGGGAAGAGTTAGCGCTGCAACACATTCACTTTTGTGTGTAAATGAGAACATGAGATCTGCAAATTTTCAAACAGGATTTTTAACAAAGGATTCCCAGAGATTGATGGGTCTTCTAAAGAAAAAGCATGGCAGATGTCTGCTATCAGACTGCCTATCTCTGATTGAAACCTTGGATGGGGCTGTATAGAGGGGGAGGAGTTAGCTTTGTAACACATTCACTTTTGTTTGTAAACTTCAAACTGAGCTCTGTAATTTTTTTTAACAGGATATTTTAACCACTTGCTCCAGGGTGGACGTCATATGACGTACTGGGGTTTAAGTGGTTGTACCGGGATGATGCCTGCAATCATTTTAGTAAATATAAACTGTTAAATACCTTTTCTCATCAGCAGTATATAGCAGTCTTGTGACTTCTATCAGTGTCTGGTTAAAGCTTGTAAGAGGAGTTTTCGTTCTACTCCAACTGTCCTATGAGGCTGCATGACCCCTGACCCTCTGTCTGGACAGTGCTGATTGGCCCTGTGCTGATCACATGCACTCTCCTAAGAAAAAAAAAACTCTCTAGCAATACACACCAAACTGAGCATGTGCAGAGTGCCTCCAAGGCTCTGTCTTATCAGGAGATGGATTGGGGACAGTGGAAGAAAAGGAGGATCAGAGAAGACAGGATAAAACAGCCTTTTTACACATTGCAAAGGATTGCCCCCTTAGGTTCTGCAGTGAGTATAACAAGCATGCTTTACTGCATATACAGACTGATTTTACTGTTGAGGGTTTAATAACACTTTAAGTATCGATTTACTCAGTGTAACATAATCTTTTATATCTGACCAAGAAATTAGGTAATATATTGTGTTTAAAATTCAATAAAGTTTATTTTTTCCAAAAAATTGTGTTTGAAAAACCTGTGTGACATAACAAAAAATTGCAACACCCACCATTTTATTCTCTCAGGCCTCTGCTTAAAAATAGATATATATAATGTTTGGGGGTTCTTAATATTCTAGCAAAAAAAAATGTTGATTTTTACATGTGAGAAGTGTCTGAATTCGCCCGGTAGGGAAGCAGCTAAACAAAGGATTCCCAGAGATCTATGGGTTTTCTAAAGAGGTGGCATAGCGAATGTTGTCTGCCTGTCTCTGATTGAATCGTTGGAGAGAGTTGTATAGAGAGGGGAGACTTAGTGCTGTGACACACTCACTTTTGTGTGTAAATTTCAATTAACATGCAATATT
Source organism: Glandirana rugosa (assembly GCA_018402905.1). Lineage (NCBI taxonomy): Eukaryota > Metazoa > Chordata > Amphibia > Anura > Ranidae > Glandirana > Glandirana rugosa. Next base: position 628,226 of record BLSH010345392.1, on the reverse strand, counting down.
TTATCTTTATTTATCATTTTTATTATTTTTTTTTATTTTATTAAATATAATTTTTAAGAAAAAGAAAAAATGTCTAAAACGGCTACACATTTTTCAAGAGTCATTTGAGCCCCATAGACCCTCCTTTCCCCACCTGACCGTTTCTTTGGACAAATCTATCAAAGATCAACTTACGTCTACGAGGGCCGTTTATTGGAGAAAACCGATTGGCTGCCAACACATGTGGACAGAACCGTCCAAGGGAGAATTAAAGTATTTTAATGACCATTACAAGATGGAAAGGAAAGCGAAGCAAAGTATTTCATTCTGAATTCCAAATGTCTGATTCACTCCTCAGATGTTGTAGGGAACGAGGTGACAATCTTTCCCCATAAAATATGTTTCTGAATTTACTATTAACTTCCTAACAAGCCGAGCGTTTCATAAATCGCTGCTCGCGGGTGGAAACCGAGAGACGGGAGACTTAAAAATACATTTTCACTTTATTATAGGTGAGGAATCTTTCGAATGGAAACATTCCGTGTCTGTGTGGTTCAATCAATGGGATCCGTACAACTGTCATCGGATGGTGGACCCCCGTGGTCTAGGTATCCCCCCTATCAGCTGACGAGTCCACAGATGTCCACAGCTCACCAAAACAGAGGTCAGGAGTAGGCTTTTGCACGGCCGAAAAATTTGTTTGTTTTTGTGCCGGTTGTTTTTTTATTTTTTGGGAAATTCAGGAATTCGAAAAATTCGGACAATCGACATTTCGGGATTCAAAATTCGGAAATTTCACGAATCAATGTGAAAATGCCAAAATTCGATATTCGGAAGTCCGGAAGTAAAAAAATCCAAAAATTCGAAAATAAGAAAGAACATTTGAAATAATAACTAACTGATAAATAACTATAAGGCCTTATACACGCGGGCATCTGAGAAAAAATAAGCAAAACGTCGGATCCGACGTTTTGGAAAAATCAGCGTTTTGTTCGGCGTTTTGCATCGGCATTAGTGAGCGTTAGCGAGCGTCGGCGTCAATAAGCTTTTTTTTATTTTTTAATCAGTCTTCTGCTATTTTTCAACCTAAAGACGTCGGTGTCAAAAGACGCCGGTTAACGCCGGTATGGCGTTAGCGGTCGTTACTGAGCATTAGTGAGGGTTTTGTCGGTTAGCGTAAAAAAACGCCAAAACGCTGCAGCCTCAGAACGCGCTGGTCCTGTGTTCTAGAATCAGCTCACTAACGCCCTCTACTGCTCAAAAACATCAGCGTTTTTAGAGGGCCATTGAATAACGCGGAGAGCTGCAAAAGACGCCCAAAAAAGTGGCGTCAAAAAACGCTCGTGTGTATGAGACCTTAAATTATAGGTATTGGAATTTCCTTGAAAATATGGCTGTTAGTGAACTTAAATACGAAATTTATCACTAACAGCCATATTTTCAAGGAAATTCCAAAACTATAATTTAATAGTTATTTATTAGTTAGTTATTATTTCAAATGTTCTTTCTTATTTTAGAATTTCCGAATTTCGGAAATTCGAAAATAAGAAAGAACATTTGAAATAATAACAAACTAATAAATAACTATTAAATTATGGTTATTGGAATTTCCTTTCAAATTTGGCTGTTGGTAAACTTAAATACGAAATTTATCACTAACAGCCATATTTTCAAGGAAATTCCAAAACTATAATTTAATAGTTATTTATTAGTTAGTTATTATTTCAAATGTTCTTTCTTATTTTAGAATTTCCGAATTTTGAATTTCCAAAATTTGGAAATTCGAAAATAAGAAAGAGCATTTGAAATAATAGCAAACTAATAAATAACTATTACATTATAGTTATTGGAATTTCCTTTCAAATTTGGCTGTTAATAAACTACTACTGCTCAAAAACGTCAGCATTTTTAGAGGGCCATTGAATAACATGGAGAGCGGCAAAAAACACCCAAAAAAGTGGCGTCAGAAAACGTCCGTGTGTATGACACCTTAAATTATAAGTATTGGAATTTCCTTGAAAATATGGCTGTTAGTGAACTCAAATACGAAATTTATCACTAACAGCCATATTTTCAATAAATTCCAATACCTATAATTTAATAGTTATTTATTAGTTAGTTATTATTTCAAATGTTCTTTCTTATTTTCGAATTTTTTTTAGATTTCCGAATTTTGGATTTTCAGCTTTTCAGATTACCAAATTTCTGAATTTCAGAATTCGCGGTATTTAGATTTGGCGGTTTACCGAATTTTCGGAAAAAAAAACGTAAATTCACAAAAATTCAGAGATTCGGATTCGTCCATATTGCCGAATTTTGAAAAAAAAAATTTAAATAACGAATTCGGAATGAAACTAATTTCACATGCCTAGTCAGGAGGAAGAAATTTTAACCTGAGACCAATACGGTGTCAATGTATCTAAATTATATAAAATTTTTAGATTTGGGTAGAATGTGGAAGTTGGAGCCTCTGTCAGGTTTTTATTGCTGCCTGTGCCCCCAATGGGGATATTTACTCTCCCTGTTGTCTCTATGGCAGAAAGTGATGCAAAATCTGAAATTTTGCATTAGGGGACAACTCTGCAACTGCGAGCCAATTTTTGACTTGTGGTTGTGGTGGGGCCCCATTGAAGTACGTGGGTGGCGGTGCATGTCAACCTGAGCATAAGTTCAGCCCAAACATCGCATGTTCTGGTGTTCGCCAAACATCTGAATTTTCTGCACGCTCAGCGGAATGTTCACCCCAAGAGCGCACAATCAATAAGTTGTTAGCCACTTGCTAGCCGCCATTATACTGCGGCAAGGTGGCTCGTTCCCGCAATCGCCGTAGGTGTACGTTGGCCCCAGCACCCGCTCTTGTGGGCTCTTGCGCGCACACTCCCATTGGCCAGTAGGGGAGCTAATCAGTGGGTCCAGTGGACTCGATGTCCGCCGGCCATCCCTGATCGTTCCCCACAGTGACAGAACGTGGATCTGCCTGTGTAAGCAAGGCAGATCTCCGTTTTGACAGGGGAGATCGCACAGATCCGGTCTTTGTGCTATGCAGGGATACGTGTTTGCTTGTTACCCCAGTCACACCGCCCCCATACAGTTAGCAAACACAAGCAGGGAACACATTTAACCCCTTGATCGCACCTGATGTTAACCCCTTCCCTGCCAGTGTCATTAGTGCAATAACCATGCATATTTTTAGCACTGATTACTGCAATAATGTCCCTGGTTCCCAAGAAAGTGTTAAAAATGTCAGTTAGGCGTCCGATATGTCTGCCGCAATGTCGCAGTCCTGCTAAAAATCATTGATCACCGCCATTACTAGTAAAAAAAAAATATAATAATAAAAATGCCATAAATCTATCCCCTATTTTGTAGACGCGATAACTTTTGCGCAAACCAATCAATATACGCTTATTGGGATTTTATTTTACCAAAAATATGTAGAAGAATATATATCGGCCTGAACTGATGAAGAAATTTGTATTTTTACATTTTTTTTGGAATTTTTTTATAGCAGGAAGTAAAAAATGTTGTTTGTGTCGGTTTTTTTTTTTGTTTATAGCGCAACAAATAAAAACCGCAGAGGTGTTCAATCACCACCAAAAGAAAGTTCTATTTGTGGGGAAAAAAAGGATGTCAATTTTATTTGGGTACAACGTCGCACGACCGCACAATTGTCAGTTAAAGCAACGCAGTGCCGTATCGGCCTGGTCAGGAAGTGGGTAAATCCTTCCGGGGCTGAAATGGTTAAGGAGCCGGGCCGGGAAGCCGGCCGCCACATTCCTTAACAATGGATGAGTCATCAGCTGTTAGTGGGCTTCCCAGCTGACAGCTGAATGAAAAAAAAAAAAAACATTTCTGAACTTGCTGGCAATAGAAAAAAGGCCCTTTGGATCTGGTATGGATTTTAAGGGGAACCCCACGCCAAAATTGAAAAAAAAAATGGTGTGCCCCCCCAAATCCATACCAGACCCCTATCCGAACAAATGCCCCCCCCTCCTGCCCTCACATGCCCTCAACATGGGAGGGGGGGGGGATTTGGGGCAGAGGGGTGTTTTATTTTTTAATTATTCTATTGCCAGCAATTTTTTTTTTTGCAGCCGGGAAACTCTATTTAAATGACATTTGTTTTTCTTTACAAATGTCAGTTTTGCTGCAGCAGGTTCTATACACGGTACAGATGCGCCACTTTACTGGCAGACTAAGGGGACCTCCCCAGGCACTATATTTAAAGGAACTTTTCATTTTTATTGTTTCATTGCATCATTAAAATCACTGCTCTTTTAAAAAAACATATTTTTTTAAAAGTTTTTTTGCATTGATACATATCCCCCAGGGCAGTACCCGGGTCCCCTTACCCTTTTATGTTAACAATTACATATAAGCCTTCAAAAAGGGGACTTTTGATTTCTCATGTTTGGGTCCCATAGACTTTAATAGAGTTTACAGTTCGGGTCCAAACTTTTTCCCTGTTCAGGAGTTATATTGCGAACCGAAACGGGGGGGTTGTTCGGCCTATGATTACTCAATTACTATTATTAGCATATAGCATTAAAATTGCAGCAGTGCAGCTGTGGCAACCTGTACTCATCTGAGTGGCACCATGTCTGCTTGTAGGTGAGTCCTCGAGGGCTGGTCATATGTTCAAAATATAAATTAATAAAAACATCCCTTGGAATACAGAGTAAAAACAATTAAGTAATATCAATAACATGTTTTAAATCATCATACAAATATATATTTGAAATAAAATCTTTATAACTTTCTGGAAATAAAATGGTGGCGGATTTCTACCAGTCACCAGCCTTTGTCTTAGAATAAGAGGGAGGTGAAGCCTCCATTAATCTTCATGTAATATCCCACCCCATTGTGTTTAGCTGGTTAGTGGGCATGGAGGTGGAGGGGGAGGAGGGAGTGGGCTGTCATTTACCACTGTGTATACACCCACATGTGTGACTCTATCCCACATGGGCTGCTCACATGTGATAGGGAGGAAATGCTAAGCATAAAACTCATTGAAAATTGTGCATGTGCAGAGCTGCCACCACAGCTGCAAAATGGTGGACCATCCGCCTGTTTTTACCACGCCCTGGTCACCCATGAAAAGAGCCTAAGGAATGCAAAACAGTGATTGGGGGCTGTGAGTGGGGGGTCCCCCACTGCTCTAGGCCGGTCCACCTTTATACTTGTCCCCCATTCAATACAAGGAGGTGCCGATCCGGTTTGCAAGCCATGATTACCGCACTCAAACAGGGCTGGTGCAAGGATTTTTGACACCCTAGGCAAAACCTCATTTTGTCGCCCCCTCCCCTTTGGCTCTGCCCCTGACTCCACCCCCTTTGCCCTGTCCATGTATACGATGGAGGTGGAGATTTTTGCAGCGTCTACTTATTTCTTTAGCCGTGGTCCCCAGGCCTGCACCTGTGCCTCTGGACCCAGCCTAAAGTCAAATAATGGCAGCAACGGCTTGCTTCCTCATGCCAGCCGTGGTCCGCAAGTATATGGACAGGCTGGGGTAGTATATGTACAGGGACTTGGTGCCCTGGGCGTCAGTGCGCCCTAGGCGGCCGCCTACTCCGCCTAGTGGTAGAGCCGGCCCTGAACTCAAATGCAAGAAAGTTCCAAACAAATTTAACGGTGATCCGTCAATATAAAAAGATTACAGCTACAACAGGCAGGGAACAGCATTTACGAGTTTCATACTACATGTGCTTAATCAATGCATGTAGGGTGAAACGCGTCAACACTGTTCTCTGCCTGTTGTAGTTGGGATGTTTCTGTATTGACGGATCACCAACAAATTTGTTTGGAACGTTTATACATTTAAGTGCGGTTATCTACGTTTCCATGTGAAGTAACCTGAGTGGTCCCAATATTATTAGAGGCAGGGTTTTAGGTGAGCCACTCCAGTAGGTGGGCAGGGTCTGGGTGAGGCAGATTGTTGGTGGGGCCCTACCGAGTTAACTATTTTCAGGCAGTGTAGGCTCAAGGGGAAAGTGCTTTGGGTCCCACAACAATGACTGGGCCCGGGGCAGCTGCCCCTTCAGACCTGCCTATGTAAGAGGAAATTGAGTTAATTTTCATCAACATGACAAAGACAGCAAAATTAAAAAACATTTTAATAAAAACTAAAACCCCCCCCAAAAAAATAGATACGCTTGAAAGCAGATCTTGCGGTGGCTGTTTTTTTACAGATATATTTTACATTCCTAACGGTAAGTGATTTATAAAGTGGGTGGGGCCTGGGCAATTGGAGTCGACATTATATTTTAATGTCAGAATAAGAAATCTCACAGCCTTGCCCACATGACTGTTCTCTTTATTGCTTTATTGTTGTCAACACTAAAAAAAAACTAACAAAATATAATTTTTATGAAGTATTGCATACAATTATTTTATATCATTAGTATTGATCACCACCAGCAGGTGGAGATCTAGTATCCTTTTCAAAAGTTGACGTGGAATATATTGATCTGCAGAAAAAAAAAAACTATTGTTTACAGAGCTCAATAGCTCAAGCTGGAAGTCAGAGAATGATGGTCAACAAGACAGCAAGACAGTGGTCAGCAATGGTAACCACCTTATTCCCATCTGGGCAGGTTCCCTTTAAATTTCAAGTATAGCTAAACTTTTTTGTATTCATTTTGTTGTCAGCCTTAAAAATATAACAAAATACCATTTTTGTTATCCAATCATGAAGTATTGCATATACATTTTTTAATAATATTAGTATTGATCACCACAAGCAGGTGGTGATCTAGTATCCTTTTCATATGTTGAACAGGCGTATATTGATCTGCAGAAAAAAACAGTCTATTGTTTGCAGAGCTCAATAGCTCAAGCTAGAAGTCAGAGAATGATGGTCAGCAAGACAGCAAGACAGCAGTCAGCAATAGTGGCCACCTTATTTCCATCAGGACAGGTTTACCCAATATCAAGTATATCTTAACATTTTTGTTTTCTTTATGTTATCAGCACTAAAAAAATAACAAAATACAATTTTTTTTTATCTAAACATGAAGTATTGCATATGAATATTTTATATTATTACTATTGATCACCATCAGCAGGTGGCAATCTGGTATCCTTTTCATATGTTAAAGAGGCATACTGTATACTTCTCTGCAGAAAAAAAAGTCTATTGTTTGCAGAGCTCAATAGCTTAAGCTGGAAGTCAGAGAATGGTGGTCAGCAAAACAGCCAGACAGTGGTCAGCAATAGTGGCGGACATATTTCCATCTGGATAGATTTCATATATACCTAAAGTGTTTTATGTTTTCATTTTGTTGTCAGCATTAGAAAAACTAACAAAATACAATTTTTTTTAAATCTAAACGTGAATTATTGCATATGAATATTTTTATTATTACTATTGATCACCACCAGCAGGTGGCAATCTAGTATCCTTTTCACATGTTAACCAGGCATATACTGCTCTGCAAAAAAAAAAAAGTCTATTGTTTGCAGAGCTCAATAGCTCAAGCTGGAAGTCAGAGAATGATGGTCAGCATAGGTGTGCGCAGCCTATTGCATTAGGGTGTGCACCCCAGCGCTCAAACATGCATGCCTTTCCCTGCAGCCTCAACTGCACGGGGCAGTGAATGAATGGGCAGTGCCCTGTGCTGTGCTCTGGCTTCCTGTTCATTCACAAATGGAAGCACAGTAAATACAGTTTACTATACTTTAGTTATGAATGGACACAGTGAGCGAGTGTGTTCACTGTGTTAATTTACAAAAGGAAGGGGTCAGTAAATTATATATATAACTCGCCCTTCCCACTCTCCATCCTGAAACATCCCCTGCAGCAGGCAGGGGGGGAGGAGAGGAGAGGAGAGGAGAGGAGGGAAGCCAGCAGCACTGTGGGGCAGAGTTCAACAAGGGGGAGAGACTGGGCATCACCCATAGTGATTAGGGCATGCCCAGGCACACCCGGCACACCCCCTGTGCACGCCTATAATGGTCATCAAGACAGCCAGACGGTGGCCATCAATAGTGGCTGCCTATTTTCCAGTATATCTAAACTCTGTTTTTCATTTTGGATAGATTAGGTAAAACCAATGTCATTTTCCTTTTTGTGGCGTCTGTTTCTCACTGGCGGGATTCCCCTTAACTTCCTGTCCTGTACACAAAACAGGAAGTGAGAGGAAATCTCTACACGGTGAGAGAATCCGCCTCTCCTGTTCCAAAGTACTGTATTTTTCCTTACTTTCAGCCCATTGACAATGGTCACCAAAACAGAGGTAGTAATGCAAACTGTCAGGGGTTCTCACCCTTCCACACTCTATTGAAAACTAAAACTAAAAAAGTTTTGGCTTTGGATACACTTTGGTTTTTTGTCTATCAGCCGGATGAAACCAATTGCGTTGTGCAGCCGGGGTCAGGAGCTTCCCAGGAGTAAAGTGAGAGCCGTCACGCATGGTGACTGTGAAAGGGACAATGCTGTGCTTTGGGAGGAAGGTTCTCATCTCTCCGGGCCGTGGTGTATCTAGGAGTAGTTGGTCTCATTCAGCTGGACTTGTTCTGTTCTGTTGAAGACATTTCATAGCTTATCCAATTCTTTTAGTTCTAATGAGTGTCAGGAAAATACCCCAACATTTATATCCACACAGGAAGCACAAACAGCTTAATCCAATCACCATTGAATGTGTCAAGCCAGATGCTGATTGCCAAAGAACAGGAAAAGGGTGTGAAAATTACGGATTCACCCATCAGCCGTGTGACTCAAAGGATTGACAACTATGCAGATGTCCTCACACCAAAGATGGGATAATGCATCTAGAACGGGGGGGTGGACGACTTTCAACCCCCCCCCCCCATCCTGTTCTTGGGCAATCAACGTCTGCCTTGCCTCATTCTATGGCTGAGATTTAAAGCCCAGCCAAAACTAACAGGATTAAAAAAAATCAATAGTCCATCCAAAGGTTGAATGACCACCAGATTTTGCAACAATATTCAGTTTTAATTTCAGAGACTTTTCTGCTTTTAGATGGCCAGCTCCATTCAACCCACTTCCTCTGAGCCCAGGCCATCCCGGACAAGCCCCCAACCTGTGACTGGACAGTGAAAGGAGAAGCAGCACCATAATGAGCTCATCTCTCGGTCACTTTGCTATCTCCTCCTATCAGCATGCTCCTTGTCAGCTCATGAACTGTTAGAAGACGGAGTGCGGGGGGTTAATAGCATTTGGTTGTTGTTTCCTCTAATCCTTAGAGGTGCAGCTCTATTTAAACTTCCTGCTTCCTGTAGCAAATGCTGTCGGATCTACAACGTGTACCCGTCCTTCCTGAGCAGCTTGTGCCTGATTATCCGTTCCTGTCTCCTGTTCCTGTGACCCGGCTTGCCCGACCTTGTCTGAACTCCGCCTGTACCGACCCTTGGCTTGCTTACGACCACCCGATTGTCTGATCCTTCTGCACTTCTGCTGTCAGCCTGTTAACGAACTCTGCCTGTACCCGGCCATCCGCCTGCCTGCTCCTTTTGTACTTCCTAGCCGCCTGTTGCCGACCCGGACTGTACGACCACTCTGCTGTCTTGCACGAGTCCCAGTGGACCTACACACACCACCAAGTGTTCCTGTCCAACCCTCGTGCCCCTCTGCGCTCCTGAACTCCCTGTTTGCTCTATT
>BLSH010345392.1:543300-554212 GCA_018402905.1 Glandirana rugosa | reverse complement strand
CATCACAGACTGACCCCCCTCATCACAGACTGACCCCCCCCATCAGACTGCCCCCCCAATCACAGACTGACCCCCCAATCACAGACCCCCCTTCACAGACTGCCCCCCCTATTACAGAACCCCCATCACAGTGCTCTCTTGATATTTTCATCACAGCACTCCCCCCTCCCCACACTGCCTGTGTTATTCATACAAGACATGAAGCGCAGCTGCTCTGGGCAAAGGGTGGGACTTTTCAAGTTAGAGGTGGGTGATTGAATGCTGGGACTGCCCCGCTGCCTAGCAACCAATCACCTGCTTCTTAACTTAAAAAGTCCCGCCCTTTGTCCTGAGTGGCCGCGCTTCATATCTTGTATGAATAACACAGGCAGTGTGGGGAGGGGGGAGTGCAGCGATGTCATGAAAGACACGGACCTGCTGCGCCTGCCATGCTGTGAATATAGCGGCAGCGACAGGCAGGTGGACAAGCCGGTGGTGGGAGACACGGGAAATTACTCAGCAAGGCTGCGGTCCGGGTAAGATGGCCATTGGGGCTGGAACCGGACTGCGGGCCGCCATTTAGTGACGCCCACCCTAAAATCTCATTTTTACCTACAGGTAAGCCTATAATAAGGCTTACCTGTATGTAACATGAATATCTCCTAAACTTGTATGGTTTAGGAGATATTCACCTTGCATGCAGCCGCTGACGTCACAGCGCATGCGTAGGGATGTCCCGGTGAAGGACATTGCCGGAGACTCTGCCAGAAAGTAGAGCTTCCGTCTCGCGGCTCCGGCCACTCACAGCACCAGAGCCGCAAGACGGGAGCTCTTCTTTCTGGCAGAGTTTACGGCAATGGCCTTCACCGGGACATCCCTACGCATGCGCTGTGACGTCAGCGGCTGCATGCAAGGTGAATATCTCCTAAACCATACAAGTTTAGGAGATATTCATGTTACCTACAGGTAAGCCTTATTATAGGCCTTATTATAGGCTTACCTGTAGGTAAAAATGAGATTTTAGGGCATACAACCGTGTTGAATCTTTACATAGCTTTTTTCTGCATTTCTGAGAGTTCCTTCAAAATAAGGGTAGACAGGTATAGTAATGTTTGATGTACATTCAAATAATAACCAAATGCATTTGTAATTGTAAACCATTGTCAAACTTAATTCTCAACATTATAAAAATGAATGTGAACAAGTTAAATAAGACGGATATAGTTTGTTCAATACCGATTATTCGTGCTTGACTGGAAATGTAGCCCAAAATGAATTTGCACCTAAGAGCATCAGTCACGCTGAGAAAAGAAAAAGGAAAGCTGAACCAATTAACAAGTCAAAGGTAAGAAGCCAGATTCTAAAATAAAGATGTGTTAATTAGAATCGTCAAGCAGAATGACTATAATCCAAATTAGATTTGAAAAGTGTGACTCTTCAGCTGGCTAGAAAATGTGAAAGAAAATAATATATGAGTGCTAAAACTTCTAGAAGAAAATAAACATTAACCCTTTTCTTTATTAGATGGCCATAGAGAAAGCTATAAATGCTATAAACTAGGTTCATACTGTACTTAATAAGTATTAAAAAGCATCTTTATTATTAAGAAAAAGAGACCCCCACCTCTAAAGCAAAAGAGAAGGAGGAGAGAAGAGTAGAGTTGAGCGGACACCTGGATGTTCGGGTTCGTCTGGTTTGGCCGAACTTTGCGGAAAAGTTTGGGTTCGCTACCGAACTTGACCCTGGACCCCATTGAAGTCAATGGTGACCCAAACTTTTGGGCACAAAAATGGCTGTAAAAAGTCCTGGAAAGATGGATGAGATGATATTAGATCGGTAATCTGTCCCTCACAGCACTAGTTAATTGTAACTAGTCCAGTATCAGATGGTTTTAGAACGCTAAGCTTTCCCCTCACAGCACCGCCTGGAATCTGTCTGTAATGCAGGATGAGATCATATTAGATCGGTAATCTATCCCTCAAAGCGCCGGCAGCATGCTCTCCCTACACGAGCCTGAGACGATGTGACACGCGGCATACGTGACTCCAGCTCATATAGAGGCTGGGTCACATGATGCAGTAGCCTATCACAGCTATGCCATTAGTAGGCATGGCTATGGTGGCTTCTAAGGGCAAACGAGTGAAACGCTTGTTGATTGGCTGCCCTGCAGCTATTCAACAGGCGCCAAAAATAGACTGGGTCACATGATGCACTGGCCAATCACAGTAGGTATGGCTGTGATGGCTTCTAAGGGCAAACGAGTAAAACGCTTGTTGATTGGCGGCCCTGCAGCTATAGAAAAGGCGCGCAAAATACCCGCATAACGAACCCGAACCCAGCCTTTTTTTTCAAATGTCCGGGCTCGGGTTTGGGGCACAGACACCCCAAAGTCCGGTACGGACCCGAACTTTACAGTCCGGGTTCCCTCAACTCTAGAGAAGAGTAGTGGACACTGTGGACGTTTTCTGGTGCACCAAGACGAGAACCACAAAATATCTTTACCAAATTTTATTGACAAATATAACATATATTTGTCAAATATATGTCTGTTAATGATAATATAACACAAGTTATGTTTTTTAATGAGAGAGTTTAATTAATATGAAATAAAAATTGTTCAACATTTTAATAATTTTCGTGTATTCATCAGCACCCCAAAAGTCCCCTATTTTTCTGCATATATTTATCAAATTTTGGGATGAGGTGCCAAAAAAGTAATGCTCCTGCCATATAGAACACTGTATACAAAAATTAAAATACATTACTATTTTTTATGGAGGGCTCCCCAAAGGTTAAATAGTGCCATGGTTAGTGTGTGGGGGGTCACCCACCTTGTTGCTGCCTCTACGCGTTTCATGGGGAAACAAACAACTTCCTCAGAAGCTGAGTAACCTAAAATAGTAATCATAAATGTAAGCAATGGTGTTGGTATAACAAAATTAATATATATCCATATAAGCCAAATTATGATGCTGCAGATGAGTATGTATGTTTGTTTGTTTTTTAATTCCCTTACTACTCCTTTACAATCCCTTGTACAACCTATTAGGTTACATCTTACATGCAGAAGTCTTACATTTATCTTAAAATCACAATGAAAAACAATGTGAACATTTCCAGACAATGCAGTATTTTTTTTTACTTTCTCAATCAATTTTGGTGACGTAATTCACCATTACTTGTAGAGGACCCCGGAGAAGCAATGCTATCTATGTGTACTACACAAAAAACAAGGTCACTGTCTCCCATCTATAACTGGCCACTACAGCAAGGAGCTCTGGAAAGGCGGATACAGACAAAAGCAAAAAAACAAAAAAAAGGGTTCCGAGCTCAACTTGCGGACCAGTCTGCCACCAAGCCAAATTCACCCGTCTAACAGTTCAGCGTTTAAAAGACAAATGTTTAACTTAATGTGGGGGCCGCGTGAGTGGGTTTTCATTCCGAGAGAGTGTGTTGATATGACACAGATCCCTTCGCTATATACAACAGCGAGCTGCGGGATCTACCGCAAGCTCAAAAGGCATATGACCACATTGCCGAAGTTGATCCGGACGAGGACACATCCCATACAGGGGGTCATATGCCTTTAGAGCTTGCAGCAGATCCCGCGGCTCGCTGTCGTATATAGCAAAGGGATCGTTGTCATATCAACACCCTCTCTCGGAATGAAAACCCACTCACATGGCCCCCCACATTAAGTTAAACATTTGGACTTTGGATTGACACCTCTCTGAATGATTAGGTAGCGGGAGTTGATGAAAAACCCAAATTAATGGATGTTGTCTACCCTGGGTCCCCACATCATACCACCATTTGGACAGTGCATGCCAATCATCCTTTGTGTTAACACAAATAAGAAAGTTGTACAAACAGTACATTAGTATATGAGACATTTATACACTACTAGACAAGTTTATTGTCAAATAACAACTAAATATTCTGCACAAAGCCCCTGATGAAAGGCTTGGACCTGGAAAGCGTCGGGCACCCTTGTTCCAATGGTTGGATTGCAGATTGTTACCAGATATAAATGTATATGTGTATTATTGCAATGTATGCCTCCGGTTACCACAGTTTTATTTTTTCACACCAGTGTCTGTAGTAGGGATTATATATCCTATGTTTTTATCGCTTTGTACAATAAACCTATAATTTTATACATAGATTGTGTATAGTGTTACTGCCTCAAAGTCCCACAACCAGGGGTTTTTCTTAAAGTAAGTCACCATTACTGGTTACCTTTCATGCAGACTTTGATTGCCATAGAAATGCATCAGTCTAGTTCCCCTGCTCAAATGTACAGTCAGCTTCCGAGCATGCCCCCCCCCCCCCCTTCTGTAAATTGTAATAACTGTTTTGTTATGTTTTTCATAATTTTGAAATAATTCTGCTTTGTTAACTTTACTAGCTGTTTTAATTGCAATGTATACTAAAAGGCATGCAGCATTAAATGTTGTAATGCCTGCTGAGTAAATGCAGTGATATTGAAGATTGTGTCCTTTTTCCCTGAAAACTGTTAACACCAGGAGAAGCAGCATGTAGTGCAAACATATTAATTTGTCATTTGTTCAGTCCTGCCTGGTTGTTTTGACAGATTCATTATTATCAATCAATTGTGTGTTTTGTAAGTGGCAGGTTTATAAATGGCATTGTGCTGACAAGACTTGTTGGGTGAATTTAGAATCTCCAGAAGGCACCTTAAAAGCATTGTTGCCTGGATAATCACTCGGAAAGGTCAACACTGTTGGTTCAAAACCCTGCTTGCTAAATAGGAATTTATTCCATATCAATTGTAATTGGGTAGTTGATGCACAAAATATTTTATAACATTTTCTTGCTTTTTCTGCCAACATTATTGTTATTTGCATCTAGAATTACCATACTAACAACATGTCCAAAATCAGATGGAATTTTACCTTGATAGGAAAATCTTGGTCCTAGAAGTCAGCATACTGGGTGTAGGAGCTAAAGGGGACACTGGCTGGTGTCTTGAAGAGATAAAGTCCACTGAGTTCCTTCTGCTACAAAGGGACTTGGTCATTCCATATAGACGCTGTATGGTTCAGCAGATAATCTGTTTCACAGTTTTACAGAGAGAGTTGTCCTCACTTGTGAATAGTTAATTTGGAGCATCCTACTAATTCCCTTCTCCTATCCAAGTGCTCCAAATAAAACATAAAAACACATCCCCTAGACTGGTCATTGGAAATAATGAGCGGAGGAGTGTGTGCACCTGGCCGTGTGAAAATACCATGTAACTGGCTGTGAATTAATCAGTGAGAGACCCGAGTACAAATATTCAAGCAGCTCATACGGGGTACAGCTACAAATGTATCACATACTTGAGAGCAGAGCCAGAAATGATGAGGAAGGCCTCTCTTACACCTCTGACTTAGGGCCCCTGGTAGTGTGAACAGAAGGCGCTGGAGTGCAGAGTAGCAGGAGTGCCTTTAGGATTTCCAGTTGCAGAGCGGGTATCCATGCCAGATAGTCGTCAGTAGTCCTCAGTGAAGCCGGCGGGCTGGTAGACAGCTGGAGGATGGCAGACTGAAGCAGGCTGGTATTGGTGACAGAGGGCAGGTGCAGAGGAGGGCTGGCAGCCTTAGGCCTGGGGGGCAAGTCCAGTAAAGTGGCCTATTGAACCACCGAATAAGCTCACCATCCATGCCCACCTGGTTTTACAATAGATATTGATGTTATGAAGCAAGACAAATATGATACAATGTGGTAACATAATTTAATGTTAATAGCAACAAAGGAGGTGCAGCCTCATCAGTGCCCATCAATGCAGCCTCATCAGTGCCCTGCAGCCTCATCAGTGCCCATCAATGCAGCCTCACCAGGTCCCATCCAATGCAGCCTGCAATGCAGTAAGAGGAGAGCCGCCGGATTACAAAGAGTGGGGATCTCCTGCTTACATGACGTGGACGCTGTCATACGAGGTCCCGACTCCTGGACCGGCTCCTACAATAGACATCATCCGTGGTAGGGCCGTCTCTGGGTGACCCCCTCTGCTTGCAGTTAGTTGGCGGCCGTGCCCCTGGCCCCTACTTCCTCCACAAAAAGAAAATATTGTCAGGGGACAACGGCCGCCAGCCATTTCAAATGTAAGTTGGGGTGGCCTGGGGGGCAATTGCCACCCTGCCCCCTGGCCCAGCCCTCCCCTGGGCAGGTGAGACATGCACTGGTAGCAGGCTGTAGAACAGCAGGCACAGCAGGATGTGTCAGGAAGCAGAGTCAGGCAAGCTGGGTCATATAATGGCAGAACGGATCAGGTACAGAGGAGCAGGCAATAGCATGGCCTGTGTACAAGCTGGGTCAGGAGCCAATTAGTGCAATAGAACCCAATGGAGTAGACAGAAGCGGAGGCCAAAGACAAGCTGGGGTCGGTGCAGACAGAATACAGAGAGTGGTCAGATAAGCAGGGTCAGCAACTGGAATAAGGATACAGGATAACAGGAACACAGGATTCGGGGAAGGCTGAAAGACAAAGCAGCGCAGCACTGATCCTGAGCACTGGCTGAGTTTAAATACAGTGCCTTGAAAAAATATTCATACCCCTTGAAATTTTCCACATTATTGGGATTTTATGTGATAGACCAACACAAAGTGGCACATAATTGTGAAGTGGAAGAAAAATGATAAATGCAATTTAAATTTTTTTTACAAATACTTTGTAGAACCACCCTTCTCTGCAAATACAGTTCCAAGTCTTTTTAGGGATGTCGCTTTGCACATCTTCTTTGCAAAATAACTCAAGCTCTGTCAGATTGTATGGGGAGCGTCTGTAAACAGTAATTTTCAAGTCTTGCT
The DNA here is from genome assembly GCA_018402905.1 of Glandirana rugosa. Lineage (NCBI taxonomy): Eukaryota > Metazoa > Chordata > Amphibia > Anura > Ranidae > Glandirana > Glandirana rugosa. The sequence continues at coordinate 547,420 of BLSH010345392.1, read as the reverse complement.
ACAGATACTCAATTGGATTTAGGTCTGGACTGTGACTAGGCGATTCTTACACATGAATATGCTTTGATCTAAACAATTCCATTGTAGCTCTGGCTGTATGTTTAGGGTCGTGGTCCTGCTGGAAGGTGAACCTCCACCCCAGTGTCAAGTTTTTTGCAGAATCGAACAGGTTTTTTTCTAAGATTGCCCTGTATTTGGCTCCAACCATCTTCCCATCAACTCTGACCAGCTTCCTTGTCCCTAATGAAGAAAAGCACCCCCACAGCATGATGCTGCCACCACCATGTTTCACGGTGGGGATGGTGTGTTCAGGGTGATGTGCAGTGTTAGTTTTCTGCCACACATAGCATTTTGCTTTCTGGCCAAAACGTTCAATTTTGGAATCATCTGACCAGAGCACCTTCTTCTACATGTTTGCTGGGTCCCCACATGGCTTCTCGCAAATTGCAATCAGAACTTTTTATGACTTTCTTTCAACAATGGCTTTCTTCTCGCCACTCTTCCATTAAGGCCAGATTTGTGGAGCTGTGGATCCCACCTGAGCTGTGGATCTCTGCAGCTCCTCCAGAGTTACCATGGGCCTCTTGGCTATTTCTCTGATTATTCTCTGATTTGTCTGGCCTGTCAGTTTAGGTGGATGGCCATGTCTTGGTAAGTTTGCAGTTGTGCCATACTCTTTCCATTTTCAGATGATGGATTGGACAGTGCTCTATGAGATGTTCAAAAGTTGGGATATTTTTTATAACCTAGCCCTGCTTTAAACTTCTCCACAACTTTGTCCCTGACCTGCCTGGTGTGTTCCTTGGCCTTTATGAGGCTGTTTGTTCACTAAGGTTCTCTAACAAACCTCTGAGGGCTTGACAGAACAGCTGCATTTATACTGAGATTAAATTACACACAGGTGGACTCTATTTACTAATTAGGTGAATTCTGAAGGCAATTGGTTCCACTAGATTTTAGTTAGGGGTATCAGAGTAAAGGGGGCTGAATACAAATGCACCCCACACTTTTCACATATTTATTTGTAAAAAAAATTGAAAACCATTTATGATTTATTGAATACCATTAATTGACCACCTTGTGTTGGTCACATAAAATGTGGAAAATTTCAAGGGGTATGAATACTTTTTCAAGGCACTGTAGCCTGCTTGGTGCCAACATGTCACAGGTGCATGTGTGCTTTGCTGCGCATGATAATGCGCGATGGCTCGTGTGCGCGCGCAAACTCACGCCAGTGACCAATTCTTGCGAGCACTAAATGGAACATGTTGTAGCCCATGCACAGAAGGCCTTTCCTTACAGAATGCTGTTGCTAGACTACTACACCTTACTAACCGATCCGTGACTGCTGCTCCTCTCTGCCAATCTCTTTTCTGGTTTCCCCTACCCCATCGTATAGAATTCAAAATACTAACCACAACATACAAGGCCATCCACAACATTGATCCCACCTACATCACCAACCTCATATTCAGATATCGCCCAAACCATCCTCTCCGCTCCTCCCAGGACCTCCTGATCTCTAGCTCCCTTGTTACCTACTCCCATGCTCGCCTACAGGACTTCTCCAGAGCCTCTCCCATCCTCTGGAATACCCTGCCCCGGTATGTCCGATCAGCTCCTACCCTGTCTGCCTTCAGGCAATCCTTAAAAACTCACTTATTTAGGGAAGCCTACCCCACCTCCACCTAAGAACTGTACCTCCTTTAGATCATCCCCCGCAGCTATTACCTTTTTGTACCACCTCCCCTTCCCTTTAGATTGTAAGCTCCATGATCAGGGCCCTCTTCAATTCCTTCTGTATTGAACTGCATTGTAATCGTACTGTCCCCCCTTTTATTATAAAGTGCTGCGTAAACTGTTGGCGCTATATAAATCCTGTATTATAATAATAATAATAATAATAATAATAATAGCCTCTACCTTTTTCGATCAGTTCTCTCAACAGTACTGCATAGAAATCTAAATATGGAAAACCTCTGAATCATCGGGGTTGATTTACTTAAAGTATAACTAAAGACAGAACTTTTTTTCAGTTTTAGTTTAGTTTTTTTATTGCTGTCTGTGCCTGTTAGGGAAATTCACCCTCCCTAATTGTCCTGATTACTGTCATCAGGTGAAAGTGAAAATAAAAGAAAATACCGAATTTTGAGTTGTCTCCAGAAAAATAGTAGAGGGGAAATCTTTCAACGGGGGCATTAGTTCCTGTGACCAGGGGGTCCCCAAAGGAATTATTTTAATTTGTAGGGATTGCCTCTCACTTCCTGTTTTGGCTATATGACAGGAAGTGAGAGGCAATCCCTACAAACGACAACGTTATCTTGTTTATTGGCGGAAGAAGGGTATTTATATAGGTGTGGGATTTTTTTATACATTTATAAAGATATACTTAATTGTTTTTGATGCGCCATGTGTGTCCTGTGAAAGCACTTGACTGGTATACTGTATGCATTAATACATATGCTGCAGGGTTAGTGAGTTGACATATTTCTATGCAATATATAGCAAAAAAATGCCCACACACCTGGGTAAAAGGGTGCTGCTTGCCCTTATTACATATACTACAAATACAATAAAAATCAAACTGATACACCAAGGTAAATGTACAGCTTTTTATTTTAAATTTGTAACATTTAACACACATATTGTTTAAAATATGAGCTCTGATATATATATAACATCAACTACTATAAATGATGTCCTTAACCACTTGAATACAGGACATTTATACCCCCTTCCTGCCCAGACCAATTTTCAGCTTTCAGCGCTCTCACACTTTGAATGACATTTACTCTCTCATGCTACACTGCACCCAAACAAAATTTGTATCATTTTTTTCACACAAATAGAGCTTTCTTTTGGTGGTATTTAAGAACCTCTGGGTTTTTTATTTTTTGCGACATAATTGAAAAAAGTGCGAAAATTTTGAAAAAAAAAACACTTTTTTTTTGTTTCTGTGATAAAATTTTGCAAATAAGTAATGTTTGTCCATAAATTTTGGCCAAAACGTATACTGCTACCTATCTTTGGTAAAAATAACCCAAATAAGTGTATATTATTTGGTCTGTGTGAAAGTTATAGAGTCTACAAGCTATGGTGCAAATCATTGAAAATTGATCACACCTGATGCACTGATGGCCTATCTCATTTCTTGAGGCCCTGAAATGTCGGGAAAGTACAAATACCCCCCAAATTACCCCTTTTTAAAAAGTAGACATTCCAAGGTATTTAGTAAGAGGCATGGCGAGTTTTTTGAAGTTGTACTTTTTTCCCACAATTCTTTGGAAAATTAAGAAATTATTATAAATTTTTTTTTTTTTTGCACAAAATTGTCAAAACAACAAGTTATTTCTCACACACAGCATATGCATACTTCCAATTACACCCCAAAATACATTCTGCTACTGTCCCTGAGTATGGCGATACCACATGTGTGAGACTTTTTCACAGCCTGACCACATAGAGAGGTCCAACATGCAGGGAGCACCGTCATGCATTCTAGGAGCAGAATTTTCACATCTAATATCCTAACGACCTATTACACTTTTGAAGGTCCTGGAGCACCAGGACAATGGAATTACCCACAAAATGACCCCATTTTGGAAAGCAAACACCCCAACTTATAATCTATGAGGCATTATGAATTTTTTGAATGGTTCATTTTTTTTCACAAGTCTTGGAAATACTTGGAAAGAAAATGAAAACGCTTTTATTTTTACACAAAGTGGTCAATTTATAAGATATTTCTAACACATATCATGTACATAGCAAAAATTACCCCCCAAAATATATTCTGCTACTCGTCCCGAGTATGGCGATACCACATGTGTGAGACTTTTTCACACCCTGGCCACATACAGAGGCCGAACATGCAGGGAGCACCGTCAGGCGTTCTAGGAGCATAAATTACACATAAAATTTCATTCATACCTATCACACTTTTGAAGGCCCCGGGGCACCAGGACAGTGGAATTACCCCCAAAATGACCCCATTTTGGAAAGCAAACACCCGAGGTATATTCTATGAGGCATGGGCTGCAGATAGGTACTCGGGTACTCTAATGGGCTGCAGATAGGTACTCAGGCATTTGGATGGGCTGCAGATAGGTACTGGGGTACT
>BLSH010345392.1:524054-539599 GCA_018402905.1 Glandirana rugosa | reverse complement strand
TTAACACCGTTCCGTGTCTAGACCGGTTCCAATGTTTTTTTTAAGACGACGTGAATTCCAAGGATTCTCGTGTCACCGGAGGTATTAGAAATTTACCTTCTACAAACCCTACTGGTCTTGGTCGCTTCTCTGCAGTTGAATCCGCGATCTACCTGTCAGGCGTCAGCTGACTGGCGGTGATTGACGGGTAGATCGTGGGGACCCTGTGAGGACGAGGCCGGCCCACTGAGCCATTGGCCCACCGGGAAACTCCCGGTAGTCCTGATGGCCAGTACAGGCCTGGTTCTGGTCATCCCAAACATCTTCCATTTAAAGATTATGGAGGCCACTGTGCTCTTAGGAACCTTAAGTGCAGCAGAATTTTTTTTGTAACCTTGGCCAGATCTGTGCCTTGCCACAATTCTGTCTCTGAGCTCTTCAGGCAGTTCCTTTGACCTCATGATTCTGATTTGCTCTGACATGCACTGTGAGATGTAAGGTCTTATATAGACAGGTGTGTGGCTTTCCTACTTAAGTCCAATCAGTATAATCAAACACAGCTGGACTCAAATGAAGGTGTAGAACCATCTCAAGGATGATCAGAAGAAATGGACAGCACCTGAGTTAAATATATGAGAGTCACAGCAAAGGGTCTGAATACTTAGGACCCCCATGTGATATTTCAGTTTTTCTTTTTTAATAAATCTGCAAAAATGTCAACAATTCTGTGTTTTTCTGTCAATATGGGGTGCTGTGTACATTAATGAGGAAAATAAATGGACTTAAATGATTTTAGCAAATGGCTGCAATATAACAAAGAGTGGAAAATTTAAGGGGGTCTGAATACTTTCCGTACCCACTGTATATAGAAATACAGTGATTTTGCAGTTCTTGTCGCAATAAGGCCTATATGCAACTGCTTAGGTAGCAATCAGTCCTGAAATAATCCCATTGTTGTCATAATAATAATAATTGTTAGGCTACAGAAACAGGACTATCTAACCAGAGCTTCCAAACTTTGTCAAATTTCTTCGGGCATCCCCTGCTCAAGCATGTAGCTTTATAAAACAGAATTACATTATTCAAGCCCTTTCCAGTACGACAGTGAGGGTGTCATGGGCTCCTTCCAATAGAGGACCAGGGCCTTGTGAGCATAAAATAATAGCAGGCTAAGCAAAGTGTGCTGAGCCCTAGTAGGTACCAAACCCTCCACTAGGCCAAGTAAGCATGTCTCCACCGTCAGAGGCACAGGCACAAAGGTAATCTCTGTTATGCAGCGATCAATGGCAGGCCAAAACTCTTGGCTGCCTGCCTATACCAAAAACGTGACAAAAGTTGGCTGGAGAATGTGAGCAATGCCAACATTCTGCTGAGGTCCCCTATGTAGGAATTTAAATTGAATTAATTGATCCTTAGCTGACAGTGAGTGAAAGGGAAGCTCTACATTTTATCCCATTCTTCTCCTCCCAAATCAGGAACCTCCGCCAACTCTGACACCTGGCTACTGAGGGGGGAGGGACAGGGAAAAGTTCTTTATAAAATTATACAATTTTGATAATGTTTTTTTCATGGACTCGTCTGGCAAGGCATTCTCCAGATTTGAGGACCTACAGTCAGGTCCATAAATATTGGGACATCCACACAATTCTAATCTTTTTGCCTCTATACACCACCACAATGGATTTAAAATGAAACAAACAAGATGTGCTTTAACTGCAGACTTTCAGCTTTAATTTGAGGCTATTTACATCCAAATCAGGTGAACGGTGTAGGAATTACAACAGTTTGTATATGTGCCTTCCACTTTTTAAGGGGCCAAAAGTAATGGGACAATTGGCTGCTCAGCTGTTCCATGGCCAGGTGTGTGTTATTCCCTCATTATCCCTTTTGCAAGGAGCAGAAAAAAGCTCCAGAGTTCATTTCAAGTGTGCTATTTGCATTTGGAATCTGTTGCTGTCAACTCTCAATATGAGATCCAAAGAGCTGTCACTATCAGTAAAGCAAGCCATCATTAGGCTGAAAAAAACAAAATAAACCCATCAGAGAGATAGCAAAAACATTAGGTGTGGCCAAATCAACTGTTTGGAAAGAAAAAGAAAGAACGCACCAGTGAGCTCAGCAACACCAAAAGACCCGGAAGACCACGGAAAACAACTGTGGTGGATGACTGAACAATTCTTTCCCTGGTAAAGAAAACACCCTTCACAACAGTTGGCCAGATCAAGAACACTCTCCAGGAGGTAGATGTATGTGTGTCAAAGTCAACAATCAAGAGAAGACTTCACCAGAGTGAATACAGAGGGTTCACCACAAGATGTAAACCATTGGTGAGCTTCAAAAACAGGAAGGCCAGATTAGAGTTTGCCACACAAAATCTAAAAAAGCCTTCACAGTTCTGGAACAACATCCTAAGGACAGATGAGACCAAGATCAACTTGTACCAGAGTGATGGGAAGAGAAGAGTATGGAGAAGGAAAGGAACTGCTCATGATCCAAAGCATACCACCTCATCAGTGAAGCATGGTGGTGGTAGTGTCATGGAGTGGGCATGTATGACTGGTTCTCTTGAATTTATTGATGATGTGACTGCTGACAAAAGCAGCAGGATGAATTCTGAAGTGTTTCGGGTATATTATCTGCTCATATTCAGCCAAATGCTTCAGAACTCATTGGATGGTGCTTCACAGTACAGATGGACAATGACCCGAAGCATACTGCAAAAGCAACCAAAGAGTTTTTTAAGGGAAAGAAGTGGAATGTTATGCAATGGCCAATCACCTGACCTGAATCCGATTGAGCATGCATTTGACTTGCTGAAGACACAACTGAAGGGAAAATGCCCCAAGAACAAGCAGGAACTTAAGACAGTTGCAGTAGAGGCCTGGCAGAGCTTCACCAGGGATGAAACACAGCATATGGTGATGTCTATGCCTTCCAGACTTCAGGATTTGCAACCAAGTATTAAAAAGTGAAAGTTTGATTTATGATTGTCAATTTGTCCCATTACTTTTGGTCCCTTAAAAAGTGGGAGGCACATATACAAACTGTTGTAATTCCTACACCGTTCACCTGATTTGGATGTAAATATCCTCACATTAAAGCTGGAAGTCTGCAGTTAAAACACATCTTGTTTGTTTCATTTCAAATCCATTGTGGTGGTGTATAGAGGCAAAAAGATTAGAATTGTGTCAATGTCCCAATATTTATGGACCTGACTGTAAGTTCCATTTTAGTGGAGCCGAACTGGGAGATGAATGCGTATCGCAATTGGAGGTAGCGAAAGAGATACGGGTTAGTTAGGCCAAACCTCTGTTTTAGGTCCAAAAATTGTAACAACTTGCCCTCTCTGGTGACATCACCTAAGGTTTTTACCCCCTTTGACATCCATACAATCGGATCCGGTATGGAGAGCAAATGCGAAAAACAAGGGTTCCTCCACAGTGGCGAAGCCAGGTAACTGATTTAATATAACAAAAAGTTGAATTTTAAAATTTTGTAATAATAAAAGAGTTGTACATTTACCTTAGTGTATCAGTTTGATCCTTTGCTGCATAAAAGCCCTTGGGAGCAATTTATTTTATTTGTTGTATTTCTACGGTTTAAACCATTTTACCTCTTTATTAGCAATAAAAACTGACAGGGGTTCTAATCCTTCTCCACTGTATCCATCACACTGAATATCATGTCATGTGATTAAATACTAAATAGTTTCATTAGATAAATACCTCAAATTTTGATGAAATATTGTAACTCATGCTTTATTCTAGTAGCATTTCTTTTGTAAATTGCAAAAAAAAACGTGAAAAACTCTATGAGCTAGTTTAACTCCGATTAAAATACCTCTTTGTGAATTGAGCCCTATATCCCTTAGTGCCCGTTCACACAGGGGCGACTTGCGATCCGACTTGAGTTGCCTCAAGTCGCCCCAAGTCGCTTGACATTTGAGATCCCATTGAAATGAATGGGAGCCGTCTTAATATACACGACTGATGTCGCTCCGATTTCAAGGCGACTTCTGAAAAGGTTCCTGTACTACTTCTAGGCGATTTCTATCCGACTTGTGCCCATAGGATTCAATAGAAGTTGCCTCCAAGTCAGATCCCCATCTACATGGAAGCGACTTTACAGTTAAAAGAATAGAATTTATTTTTAGGCAGCCCCCTCCCTCCCTTCTCTGATTGATCAAGGCAAAGTCGCCTGGCAAAAGTCGTGTTGTAAAGTCGCCTGAGGTCCTTGAAGTCTCGCTGAAATCGCCTAGCGAAGTCGCGCCAAAGTCGGGTCGCCCCTATGTGAATGCAGGCTAAGGATAGATGATGATCAAGTGTGCAAGTGTGAAACTGCAAAAAAAATGTGAGAAAGCTACAGAAAGTAGAGAAGAGAGAAAGACTGTATTTAATTATAACGCTCTACCAGACTAAGCTAATGAAACCAAGCACATGCAGAACTGTATAAGATGTACCTTAGGAATGGTGGAACACCTGCAAGCTATAACAGAAGTAATAAAAGACCTGCATAGAGCAACGCTGCTACTCAGTGGTCTCCCTGACAGCTATGAGAAACTTATTACAGCTCTTCCTGACCACTTCCATGTTGAGTTTACCTTGGAATATGTTAAAGATAACCTTATGGATAAATATAAGCAAAAACAGAAAGTGCACACAGTGAAAATGCTTCTATAGCAGAATCTGAACTACGAACCAACAACTGCAGCAATCTTAATATGCAGCATCAAACACGTGAATATTATGTGCGCAAAAAAAAAAGGTCACCCTCAGGCAAGCTGCAGAGTTTGGAAGCCTAGACTAAATCAGCAAAAGAAACACGTTAAACAGCAAAAAGACAAACATGCTAAAGGAGCAACAGAAGACACTTAAGATGCAGGGCTGGTGCAAGGTTTTTTGACACCCTAGGCGAAACTTCATCAGCGCCAATGAATTGCAGCCTGATCAGCGCCAATCAAATACAGCCTCACCAGTGCCCATCAAATTCAGCTTCACCAGCAACAATCAATACAGCCTCATCTGTGCCCATTAAAGCGGTTGTCTACTCAATTTTTAAAAAAAAATAAATAAAAACCTGCAAGATAATAGCATAATGAGCTAGTATGCACTGCATACTAGCTCATTATGAAATACTCACCTTGAACGAAGATCCGACCGAGCCGCTTGGTCCCCACCGTGGCAGCGGACATCTTCACCCGGATCTTGCTTCCGGGTACGTGGCTCCGGCGCTGTGACTGGCCGGAGCCGCGAGACGTCACTCCAGCGCATGCGCGCGGGGCTCGTTTTCCCCGGCAGGGTCCGGAACAAATGCCGGCTTTTGCCGGGACATATACGGCGCATGCGCCGGAACATACACCGCGAATGCGCCGTAACGATTTATTACATTAGAAAGGGAATATCTTCTAAACCATACAGGTTTAGAAGATATTCATTTTACCTACAGGTAAGCCTTATTATAGGCTTAACTGTAGGTAAAAGTAAACAAAAAGGGTAGACAACCGCTTTAAATACAGCTTCACCAGCGCTTATCAATACAGCCTCACCTGTGCCCATCAAATACAGCTTCACCTGTGCCGATCAAATACAGCCTCACGGGGGGTGGGGGCGGAGGGGGGGTATTTGGCAGATCGGTCACTATTTCTACATACATTTGCAAATGGCATGCGATAATACAATCTCATTATTTCAGTCAGATAGTGTAAATTTTTACATAAATCAATGCAGAGCAGCCAGTGACAGATCAACAGTGGCCAGGCGCCCCTAGGCAACAGTGCGCCCTAGGCGGCCGCCTACTCCGCCTAGTGGTAGAGCCGGCCCTGTTAAGATGCAGTGCATCTGGAAAGTATTCACAGCGCTTCACTTTTTCCACATTTTGTTGTGTCACAGCCTTGTTCCAAAATAGATTAAACTCATTATTTTCCTCAAAATTCTACAAACAATACCCCATAATGACAACGTGAAAGAAGCTTGTTTGAAATCTTTGCAAATGTATTAAAAATAAAAAAGGAAAAAAAATCACATGTATATACTGTAAGTATTCACAGCCTTCTCCATGATACTCAAAATTGAGCTCAGGTGCATCCTGTTTCCACTGATCATCCTTGAGACATTTCTACAACTTGATTGGAGTCCACCTGTGGTAATTTCAGTTGATTCAGACCTCCGAGACAGGATTGTATCGAGGCACAGATCTGGGGAAGGGTACAGAAAAATGTCTGCAGCATTGAAAGTCCAAATTAGCACAGTTGCCTCCATCATCCGTAAATGGAAGAAGTTTGAAACCACCAGGAATCTTTCTAGAGCAGGCTGGCCTGCCAAACTGAGCGATCGGGGGAGAAGGGCCTTAGTCAGGGACAGGTGCGTCACTAGGGGGGGGCCTGAGGGGGCCACGGCCCCCCAGTATTGTAGTGTGCTCCCCATGTGCCCCCCCAAATATATAAGAAGCAATATATATTATTACTGACTGAAATAATGACCGGGCCGACACCACACTGGCCGTGGCCACCCGCTTACATATTTTCTCCCCTTGGTGCTGTAGTTGTTGTGACTGAGACAGACTCTTCACTTGTCTGTCATTGTCTCAGTCAGATATGGAGTGGAGCTTCGAGGAAGTCAGGGGCGGGGCTAGCTGACTGACGTCATGTCATGATGGCCGCCGATGTTTATGGGAGTTGTAGTCCGACTCAAATCCGCTTCTGACAGCCAGCTGAGCCTAGTGAGATGAGAGGCTAGAGCCTAGAGCTACAACTAGTGGTTGGATTTAGCTTGCTGGGAGCAGAGTTGAACACAGCAGACGCATGTGGCTACGCTGGGCAGAGACAGCAGCACATTGTGAGTCTGTGCACGGCCCACACCAAGTTATTGACCCCAGCCTGGGTTCACCAGGAGACAGGAGCTGAGCCTGAGGAGCATCACCAACCCCCAGAGCTGGAGGAGGCCGAGCAAGGAGGAGGACCTGTCCTGGCTGCTGAGCCTGAACAGGCAGCTGCCTGCCATTGGCCCATGTCTAAGGTGAGAGACCCTGACACCCCCAGCTGACCCCCATCATCCCATCTATCCCCCCCATACACCTCATTTATCCTGCTCCAGTGCCCATGGGCCATGGTCTGTGAATCCTGCTGGGAGCTGGCCATGGCCTATGGGTTCCGCTGGCCTGTTGGTCCTGCTGGGAGCTGGCCAGTCACCTGTGGGTCCTTCTGGGAGCTGGCCATGGCATATGGGTCCTGCTGGCCTGTGGGTCCTGCTGGGAGCTGGTCAGTCACTTGCGGGCCCTGCTGGGAGCTGGACAGTCACCTGTGGGTCCTGCTGGGAGCTGGTCAGTCACCTGTGTGTCCTGCTGGGAGCTGGCCAGTCACCTGGGGGTCCTGCTGGGAGATGAACATGGCCTATGGGTCCTGTTGGCTTGTGGGGCCTGCTGGCCACTAGCCTAGGGTGACCAGAAGTCCCCAGTTTTCAGGGACAGTCCCCGGACTGAGGACACTGTCCACAAACCAAGTCTGGCAGAATTTTACAGCTGGACATAGCATACTTACTTACATGTAGGTACTGACTCCATCAACAGAATTTTACTTATTACAGGACATACACTTCGTTTTTGATGCCCATTATCTTGTCTGGAATGTTTACGGTTTATACATTTAATGCCCATTGTCAGGATGGATAACCTTTATACATAATTAGACAACACTGAAGAAATGACACTTTGCTACAATGAAAAGTAGTGAGTGTACAGCTTGTATGACAGTGTAAATTTGCTGTGCCCTCAAAATAACTGAACACACAGCATTTAATGTCTAAGCCCCTGGCAACAAAAGTGAGTACACCCCTAAGTGAAAATGTCCAAATTGGGCCCAAAGTGTCAATGTTTTGTGTGGCCACCACTATTTTCCAGCACTGCCTTAACTCTCTTTGGCATGGAGCTCACCAGAGCTTCACGGGTTGCCACTGGAGTCCTCTTCCACTCCTCCTTGATGACATCACGGAGCTGGTGGATGATAGAGACCTTGCGCTCCTCCACCTTCTGTTTGAGGACGCCCCATAGATGCTTAATAGGGTTTAGGTCTGGAGAGATGCTTGGCCAGTCCATCACCTTTACCCTCAGCTTCTTTAGCAAGGCAGTGGCTGTCTTGGAGGTGTGTTTGGGGTCGTAATCATGTTGGAATACTGCCCTGCGGCCCAGTCTCCAAAGGGAGGGGATCATGCTCTGAGAGGTTCAACAGACGAGCTACCCCGAGCTGACCAGGAAAGAGGTTCAGCACATGCGAGCTACCCCTGCAGGGGTGCCCAGCTCTGGTGAGTGGGGACACAGGAGGGGAGCACAGTGTGAAGTCACCGGATCACCTTGAAAATGATGATGAACAATCACTGACAAGTCACTGAACACATTGTTTCAAGATTTGGATAAATATTCTCTAGAGACTATTGTGTTTTTATTTTTATTTTTATAATTTAATTTTTTATACTTTTGACACATCTTTCACATGTGTTTTTTATTATCTATGGACATTATACCGTATTTCTAAGTAGTAACCTTTTTGATGTGATATGCACAAGGTTTACACATACTGTCACTTTATTCACATGATTTATTCTCACATATATATTGTTTTATGATTGGGGGTTTTCTTGCAATAAGCCTTTAGCCAAGGAGGATCATAACCTCCAGGGATAGCGCCATCTCCCTGTGTGCTGTTTTATATAATTTTTCCATTTGGAAAGTCAGGAGGGAAGCTTTCCCCATATCATCTTTTATATCACCTTGTTGAGTTATACCTGATTACCCTTAGCTCGGAATTTTATATACTACACAGCTATTAATGTCTAAACCGATGGCAACAAAAATGAGTACACCCCTGAGTGAAAATGTCCAAATTGGGTCCAATTAGCCATTTTCACTCCACGGTGTCATGTGACTTGTTAGTATTACAAGGACTCAGGTGTGTTAAATTTGGTGTTATCGTTCTCACTTTGTCATACTGGTCACTGGAAGTTCAACATGGCACCTCATGGCAAAGAACTCTCTGAGGATCTGAAAAAAAGAATTGTTGCTCTACATAAAGATGGCCTAGGCTCTAAGAAGATTGCCAAGACCCTGAAACTGAGCTGCAGCATGGTGGCCAAGACCATACAGCGGTTTAACAGGACAGGTTCCACTCAGAACAGGCCTCTCCATGGTCGACCAAAGAGGTTGAGTGAATGTGCTCAGTGTCATATCCAGAAGTTGTCTTTGGGAAATAGATGTATGAGTGCTGCCAGCATTGCTGCAGAGGTTGAAGGGGTCAGCCTGTCAGTGCTCAGACCATACGCCGCACACTGAATCAAATTGGTCTGCATGGCTGTCATCCCATAAGGTAGCCTCTTCTAAAGATGATGCACAAGAAAGCCCGCAAAAAGTTTGCTGAAAACAGACAGACCAAAGACTTGTATTACTGGAACCATGTCCTGTGGTCTGATGAGACCAAGATAAACTTATTTTGTTGAGATGGTGTCAAGCATGTGTGGCAGTAACCAGGTGAGGAGTACAAAGACAAGTGTGTCTTGCCTACAGTCAAGCATGGTGGTGGGAGTGTCATGGTCTGGGGCTGCATGAGTGCTGCTGGCACTGGGAAGTTACAGATCATTGAGGGAACCATGAATGCCAACATGTACTGTGACATACTGAAGCAGAGCATGATCCCCTCCCTTCAGAGACTGGGCCGCAGGGCAGTATTCAAACACGATAAAGGCCCCAAACACACCTCCAAGACAACCACTGCCTTGCTAAATAAGCTGAGGGTAAAGGTGATGGACTGGCCAAGCGTGTTTCCAGACCTATTGAGCATCTGTGGGGCATCCTCAAATGGAAGGTGGAGGAGCTCTAACATCCACCAGCTCTGTGATGTGGAGGAGTGGAAGAGGACTCCAGTGGCAAACTGTGAAGCTCTGGTGAACTCAATGCCCAAGAGGGTTAAGACAGTGCTGGAAAATAATGGTGGCCACACAAAATATTGACACTTTGGGTCCAATTTGGACATTTTCACTTAGGGGTGTACTCACTTTTGTTGCCAGCAGTTTAGACATTAATGGCTGGTTGTTGAGTTATTTTGAAGGGACAGCAAATTTACACCGTTATACAAGCTGTACACTCACTACTTTACATTGTAGCAAAGTGTCATTTCTTCAGTGTTGTCACATGAAAAGATAGAATAAAATATTTACAAAAATGTGAGGGGTGTATTCACTTTTGTGAAATACTGTATATAGGGAGGTTTGTGTCATCTCTGACGATCATCTGAGGCTGTTCACTTCACTGGGTATATGGAGGGTTTACATCCACTTTAATGTACTGTATATGTGTTGATTTGTATGTATCTGGATATCCTGTTTTTATATTTTGTACAAATAAAATATTTTACATTTTGCCCTATGTGGATTATGTCCAATGTACCAAGATATTCAACCCCCCCCCCCCACCCACTTTCAAATTTGGAGAACAGCTACTTTCCCATTTTTTTCAACTATAGCCTGGATGATGGTACCCCTACTTGGTATTAGAGTGTAACTTCATTAGAGGTCAATCCTTGATACTTGTCATATATGGATAATAAAGTGCCACAGCTTAGCTAGTGTTATGGGAAGAAATGTAGTGCTGTTCTGTATACTCTCAAGCATTTTTATCAGCCCTGCATTGTTTACTTTTGTAAACTACAGAGCACCACACATCTTGGTTAGGAAGATGAGAAGAGGGGGTTTTGTTCTGTTCCTAACAAACTTCCTCTTCTAGGATGATGACACTACTCCTATGTTCATTCAATACATTGAGTACAAAGAGTTAGTGTTGGCACACTATGACAGGAAGAATGTTCCTGGTACAATCAACAGGTGAACATAAAGGGCGAAAAACATGAAAAACAAAACAATGCAGCCACCACATCTGGTAAACTGTAATATATTGCATTTTTGTTGCAAAATAGGGTTTTAGAGGATATCAGTCCCCCAATGACCCTGTGCTGCTCTGTTAAATGAACTTGTTGAGCACATTCCCTGCTTTAAGCAGCGTTTGATCTTCTTTATGTTTTTAGCCGCAAAACTTACTATAGCCCGTTCCTGGAACAAGACCTCAGTATGTGTTTCGTTATATAGATGAAAGGTATCTTGGATAATGCTCAATGAGCAAATTGTAAGTAGAGCTAATGATACTACTAAGCATTTTGAGGCGGCCTGGAGCCACTGGGCCGACTATGTTCACCTGCAGCTGTAGGGGCCTTGAATATGGTTGCCTCTTCTCCTGGAAGCCTCATTTTGTTCTCTCCTCTGGGTTTCTTTTTTTCTCTCTCTTTCCTTCTTTTTTCCATTCCTCCTTCTGGTTTCTCCATTATATTCCTTTCTTCTATTTCTGAGGTCCCTCTCGGCGGGGGGGCTTCTTATCTTCAAAAAAAGTTTGCAGCTGGTGTTCATGGCACTTATTTGTCTAAGGCATAGTGACTTGCCGGTCTCTCCCAATGATTCTTGCTCCAGATTGTGTAATGATTTTTCTAGATGCTCTGTACCGTCTATTCCTAGACCAGACATGGCTTGAGGTCACTTATACCTTTAGTATTCATTTTGCTATTGTCCCTTTCCCCATAACTGTGGTGGAGAGGTGCCTATTATTTGAAGAATTTGCAAAGTTTGTTCCAGAATCCTGGCTGTTGCTATGATTACAGTACTTTTCTCTGTCTGGGGCTTAAATCTTTAATAAAAATGTATTGAAAGTAAAATAGGGTTTTATACGCAAGTTTAGAGACCCTGGAAAGAAAACTGAGGCGGAGTGACTTTCAAAAAACCAAGATGATCATTCTTTGGATGATTTGCTATTTCACCAGTGCTCGAAAATCCGAGGGGGGGTGAGGGGGGTGACTGACAAATCAACGACACCCCCCGGAGATGATTGCGGGGAACACCACACTGCAACCACCACCCCCCGCAGGGGAGACGGATGGCCTCCTTACCTTAGGAGGTAGATGTCCTGCCTGACCGGGATGACTCCAATCTCCTGTCCTCCTCCCTCCCCTGTCCCAGCCGGGGAGTGAAGGCGATGCGAGTGAGTCATCGTGGCGGCTTCTGGGATGGCCTTCCCCTCCGTGTGTCTCCTTTCTCCTCCTCCCCCTTGGCCAATAAGGTTGCTTCTCCTTTCGGGCCAATCTCATGACCTGCTTTCTGATTGGCAGGAGGAGATTTAGTGTGAAAATAGCGAATTTTCATTCGCTATTGCCACACAACTGGGTGGGCTTCAGGCGCAGTGCTCTGTGCCCGGAGCCCACCCTTTTTTAAAGCCTATTAGCGCCTCTGGCTCTAATCACATGCTTCAACCCCCCCCCCCCATTGGAATCCATGGTCCGGCATCCCTGTATGTAGATCAGGGAGCCAGTCGCATGGATGGGGGGTCCCTAATGGACGGGCCGCCACTGTATTTCACATTCAAATAACAGCTTTATTAAGTGTAATGTACACATATAGCATATGGATCTATACATTGGTAACATATACTGTAAGCCAATTGTTCATATTAAGAAACCAAGAAGAGGTAATAGAAAAAATTAAAGTACAGGAAGTAAATACATTGAACATGTACCTGTAGCCATGTGCTGCCTTGGGAGTAGCATTAGTTGTGGTTCACCTTATAGCTGCCCTGTTTTTGTTGTTTTATTTAGGGGAAATAACTTGGATGGGGAAACGGGGTGACTGTGGTATGCCCCAGAAATTATTGTACACGACTTCCATATACAGTCTTGTATATGCACACTTGCACTGCAGACTATCCTTCTGCAGACTGTTACTCCTCACAACTCTCCAGCACTTAGCTTGTTGACCGTTTCTCCTACATTTCTCTCTCCAGCACTGTACTTGCAGACTTTTACTCCTTCACTCCTCTCCAGCACATCACTTGGTTTCCAGCTTGAAAGGAAATTTATCAAGCCTCTCTCTACTCCTTTCTCTTCACCGCGGCTAGCACATGGTGAGGCCTACACTGCGTCAGCAGGACCTAAGGGCCACCCATTACAGGGCAGGGATCACAGGCCCTTGAATATGTAGCTTAGTACGTTGGTGCTAGTCGGGCCTTTGATGGACTACAACTCCCAGCCCATTCCCTCTTCCAGGTCCCACCGACCTGCTTTCCTCTCAGTGACACTCCTTCCCCTGACTGGCTCCCAAGGCTTCCACAGACTGTCCACTATTCCTCTCCCAGCCTTCTCCAACACTTTCTCCTCCAGCTCCCAATGTCTGTCACTCACTGACTCCAGTGGAACACTTTGAAGTCTCTCAGTAGCACCTCTGCTGCTCTCCTGTTCCCTTGTGTGACTCCAGGAATCATCTCCACTCCTGGCTGCACCCGAACCTCCAGGCCTGAAGGTCACCCCCCCCCCCAGACTGGGGGCTTCCTCCCAGGTAGAGGCCTCTGCAGCACCTCCTGCTACATCTTCAGACTTCCACCTCCAACAACTCCTCCCAGGCTGACCCCGAGTAATGAGAATGCCGGCCCCCTACCAATCCAAATTGGGGATCGGTCAGGGCTTCCCATGACACTCCAGATGATGACACCTCTTGTCCCACCTTCACTCTAGAAAGTTCCAGTGCTTTCCAGAAGAAGGTAGGGGGGTTTAGTGACATCATCTGCTGGACTGCCCCAGTCCTACCTGAGCCACTCCCCAAGCCCAGATCAAAACACTCAGGCACCTACTCTTCACCTACAGTCAGGCCTAAATAAATTTTTCCTCTCCTAACAAAAACTTACTACAAAACGCACCTATCACTATGGGGGCGCTACATACCTTTACATGAATATGCATCTAGCAAATGCATTGCTAGGTCTAGTACTCAAACATGGACACTCATTGGCATAGGAAGGGAAGCTTCTCACATACATGTAGCGGGAAGTGTAGGACATCCTCTGTGTATGTAAATGAGCATTTATAAAGAAGAGTATCAGGGTCTGGTAAGAGACCTAGCCTAGACATGGTTTTGGGTCTAGAGATAAAGGGGAGGCCATATGGTCATGTAAGAATCAGACAATGTGAGCCCAGTAGGTTTTACAATAGAGCAGGACCACATGAGGTGATAAAAAGAACCCCCTTGTGTTGTGCAGAGGGAACATAACTGGCTATTATAGCGGGAGACACAAACTGGAGTCTGGTAAGCCCTAAGTAATCTATACAATTGAGTTAGGAAATTCAAAACCTTTGGGGACATCAGTATATAATTATCTAGAATTAACTCCCAATCTGTCCCCCAAGTCACGATCCCACTTAGTTTTACCACAAAACGCCAACTTGGTTGCAGAAGGGGTCAACAAAGTGGTGTATAAAGCAGAAATCTGTTTAGCAAGGTCTGTGCTAACCACGATGAAGAGAAAGGGTACAGAGAAGCCTGATATATTTCCCTTCAAGCTGGAAACTAAGTTCTGAGCTGGAGAGAAGCAAAGAAGTGTAAAGCTGCGAGGTCTGTGTAGTGAGAGAACTGTAAGAGAAACGGTCAGCAAGTGAAGTGCTGGAGAGTTGAGAGAAGCAATAGTCTGCAGAGGGAGAGTCTGCAGTGAAGTGTGCATACACAGGACTGTATATGGAATCCATGTACCATAATTCTTTGGGCATCCCACAGTTACCCCTTATCCTCAACCAAGTTATTTCCCATAAATAAAACAACAAAAACAAGAGCCAGTCTGGTCAGTGTCTCTGGATGTGCACTTGCCCCTCCTTGCCCCTACCTGCGAACGCCCATGTATATACCCCTATGGTGATGCTATATACCCCTCTGGTGATGCTACATATACCCCTCTGGTGATGCTATATACTCCTCTGGTCATGCTGTATACACCTATCTGGTGATGCTGTATACTCTATCTGGTGATGCTGTATACCCTATCGTGATGCTGTATACTCTATCTGGTGATGTTGTATATTCTATCTGGTGATGCTGCATACTCTATCTGGTGATGCTGTATACTCTATCTGGTGATGCTGGGCTGTATACTCCTGACACCATGGGTGGAATCTATAGGGGGTGGGGCTTATGCAAAGTGGGAGGGGTCAAAAAGGAAGGGAGGGGTCTGGCGTCCCCCCATCCTAAAACTTCCCCAGCCACCACTGGTGGTGGGGCTTAGAGGTTAATTGGGATGGGAGTTGAAGAAAGGGAGGTGGGGGGATTTAAGGAGGTGGATGTGGGGGAGAGGAAGAGGGTGAATATAAGGGGGAGAGAAAGGAGTAAGGAGGCAGGAAGAAAATAAGGAATAAAAAACAGGGGGGTGAAGGTATGAGAATCCAGGGGTTTACTGTTCAAATAGTTAGCAAATAATTGGTGGGGATAGTCTGATGCATTAACAATATCCTAGGATTCCATACTTTCAGGAATTTCGCATGTGTATCTGTACATGGTATATTTTAGATAGTGAATTGACTGGTTTTGTAGGACGTCTGGAAATAATTAAGGAGATGAAGAATGGTGACGGGGCGGAAATGTCATGTTTGCCATTCCCTGCATTAAATAATGAATTCTAAGTCTCTTATAGATAAATGTGTTATGGTTAAGTAAATTACACCATTCTAGTTT
>BLSH010345392.1:435041-451841 GCA_018402905.1 Glandirana rugosa | reverse complement strand
GGGGAACCGCCGTGTTTACATCGGCGGTTCCCCGTTCTTTGCCCTGTAGCCGCTCATCGCGCTCAGAGCGCGCGCCCCCTGGTGGCCAAAATGCGAATCGCCGTTTATTTACGGCGATTCACGCAGGGCTCCCCCACTGCCGCCGTAAAAACACGGCGTGCGGTGGGGAACCGGTTAAGGTTGATTTCTGCTATGCAGGGATTTTTAGGAAATTATTGTGTAAAAATAAATTTCAGGTAATTATATTAACATAATTTAAACATTCCTGTAATAATATCTGAATAAATATTGAGTTGGACAGGTCTGCAGGCTCTGTGACTGCTTTCTAAATTTAGTTCCATTCATCTTTTAAATTCAAACCTTTCTTCTCCAGCCTGCATTCCACTTCCTGCCCATATTGTTCCCCGAGCCGACCAACTGTTGTAAATTGAAAGAAAAGCAAAAAGAGCAAACTGGTATGATGAAGAATGTCAGATGGAAATGGAGGAGAAAATGAGAAGAGAATAATAATCTTAAATCAAAGGACAAGTGGAAATGTTTAAGGATATAAAATTAAGGTGGCAAGATTTTTAAAATGAAATCCGGGGACACATTTTGTTTTTCATTGGCAAATGATAAACTATTTTATAAGCATACTTTCCTCAAATTATATATGCAGTGTATGTGGTATGTGTTTATGGAATGATTGTATGATATACACATTATTTCTCACATTTCGTCCATGAGATTAAAAAAATATATACTTCTTTTTTAGAGGATGTGCAAGTACAAAAAAAAAAAAAAAATTGTGACATATGCAAGTAGTGGCATCTGAATTTTGGGGGTGCTATGAGGGTGCTTAACCACTTCCCGCCCAGGCATATAGACAAATGAGGGCTGGGCAATGGTTTCGTTATGCTCAATGGGTGTCTATTGACGTCCTCAGGATAACCCACAATTGCGTGCCCACGGGGGCGCGCATTGCGGCGATCGGTGGTGCAGTATGTCAGTCTAACCCACCGCATTACCGATCTTGGTAAAGCGTTTCCATTGGAAGCTCTTTATCACGTGATCAGCCGTGACCAATCACAGCTGGTCACAGTATAAACAGGAAGAGCCTTTTATAGGCTTTTCTTCTACTCGCACCTGCAGACGCGAGTAGTGGAGAGGCGATTGACTGCTCTCCTGACAGGGGGGTCTGCGCTGATTGTTTAGTAGAGTAGCCCCAACTAGGATCACCACCCAGGACCACCAGGGATGCCACCAGGACAACCAGAGACTGCCCTCCCAGGGACCACCAGGGAGAATATCAGGGAAGCCCACCCTGACCACCAGGGGGCCCACCCTAGACCACCAGGTAAGGGGCACAGTGCCCAACATGGATAGCACTCAGTGCCCAGCTTGGATGCCACCCAGGACCACCAGGGAATGCATCCTAAAAAAATGCCATTTATCATTGCCGCCTATCAGTGCCCACTAGTGCCAACTATCAGTGCCACCTATCAGTGCCCAGCTCCACCTATCAGTGCCCATCAGTGCTGCCTATGAATGCCCATCAGTGCTGCCTATGGTAGCCCATCAGTGCCGCTTATCAGTGCCACCTATCAGTGCCTGTTAGTGCTGCTTATCAGTGCCGCCTATCAGTTCTGTATTTATGTGCCTCACCATCAGTGCCACCTCACCAGTGTGACCTCATCAGAGCCAATCAGTACTGCCTCATCGGTGCCCGTCAGTGTAGCTTCATCCGTGCCTGTCAGTGATGGAGAAAATGTACTTATTTACAAAGTTTTGTGACAGAAACAAAGAAAAACTTTTTTTTTTTCAAAATTTACGGTCTTTTTTTATTTGTAGTGCAAAAAAATAAAAACCCCAGAGGTGATCACATTCCACCAAAAGAAAGCTCTATTTGTGGGAACAAAATGATAAAAATTTCATTTGGGTACAGCGTCGTATGACCGCTCAATTGTCATTCAAAATGCAACAGCGCTGAAAGCTGAAAATTGGTCTGGGTGGGAAGGGGGATAAGTGCCTGATATTGAAAGATTTTTTGGGGGTGCTTAAGCACACCCAAGCACCCATCTGGCGCCGCCCCTGGACAGACTTGGTCCAGGGACAGTGTCCTCAGCCCGGGGACTGTCCCCGGGAATCGGGGACCTTTGGTAACCCTATATAAAATAGCAAGAAGAAAAGGTAATAAAAATAGGAAGAAGAAGGGATGGGATTGGAAGGTGGAGAAATAAAGGAATTTCTAGAAGGAAAGAATGGGTGCATGGAAACTTTGTACTGGGGTAATAGAAAATAAAAGCTCCCAACCAAAAGTGGACTTGCGTATATATCGCCCGGACTATGTCTAATGAGACGAAACGCGTCGGTTGAGGACCTGTGCGCCTATCGCAGTCACCTGTTTTTTAATCTGGATTTTACATGTATTTCAGGCTATACTTTTTGTATATTAACCTATTTTAATAAAGTGGTGATTTTATTGCACCAAAGAGAGGTATTTACAATGTTTTCTCCACATGTCCTTCCTGTGAGGACTTTTAAGCCTACTGGTGTTATTGAGCGGATCGGAGGAGTTACACCTGTCTGTTCCGGATATCATTAAGAATATCTACTTTGAGCACCCAGTGGAGAGTACAGCTTGACCCCTGTGGTGGAAGACCACATAAGCCTGATTGACCCTCGGGTCGTATGATTGAGAGGGTCCACCAATTCTGGTAAGAGTCCACCTTATTACTTGATTGGAATATATTATGCTATATACCGTTTTGGATTGGATTACATCTATTGGTTTGGAGCAACTCGATCCACATTGCTGAACTTGGATGAACTCTGTTTTTGCACATATTTTTTATGGACGATGTTTTAACACTCTAGGACAGTTGTTATGCTTCATACACCATAGCACCAATTTATTTATGAACATCTATGAATGACTTTTGATTTTTATATATATTTTTTATTTTGATGATATAATTAATTTTCCTTTCACATATCCTGCCACTTTCTAGCGCTACACTTTTTGGTTTATTTGTCGCGTTTGCATTATATGGTCTAATGCAGTGTATGTCGCTTACACCCCTCCCTTTTGCGCGTGAATATTTTCTCCTAAGTCAAAGAGGGGCCAGTCCTTATCAGAAGTGCTGGACAGACATTTACCAATTCCGATCTCAAATCAAGGGCATAGCCCATTACGGCAATTTTTTCCTCTGGCAAGGTCTAAAAACCCAATGATAAAGCCATGAGAACCATGCATAGGGAGGGAGTGTGGGCAGCTCTAGTCGCAATAAGGCACAAATTTTACCTCAGAGACTACTTTTAACTGAACCCAGGCTCCACCCCATCACTTCATGTCACGTAGCAAATCATCCTTAGCCAATTTGCATGCTGCATGTTACCACGTCCAGATCCTGGCCATGCCCCATACAGTCAAAGGCTCCCTTTTCTTATTAGGGTCAAGGGGCCTTCATTTTGCTCACTCTTATTGAAGTCAATGTTCCAAAACGTCCCATTCAGCTTCAAATGTAGTTGTTTTCTCAAGATTCAGGCATAGAACTACTGGTGCTTGAACGCTCAAAAGTGACAAAGTCAATTTCAAAGCACAGGTTTTTTGGTTGTAGAGCTTTGTGGGGCCTAAAACTAGCAAAAAGCTCAGGTGTGAATGGGGCTTAAGTCTAGCGCAAATTGTTAGGGATAGGTTGAAAGTAAGGGACATTTATACACATGCTTTAATTTTCACGTTTTTAAATGTTGAAAGCCCCGGAACCAAGAAATATCCTAAAGCATGTTTTTCACCAAAAGTCATCAAAATGTGTGTATAGCGGAGACATTAAATCGGAGTTCCACCCAAAATTGTAACTTCTGCTCATTTGTCTCCTCCCCTTCTCTGGTGCCTCATTTGGCACCTTTCAGGGGGGAGTGGGTACCTGTTTTTGACAGGTACCCATCCCCACTTCCGGGAGGCTAGGCCGTGGTGAAGTACATCACATATCCGGCCCCCTCCTCCTCCCTCCACCACCGGGCCAGTAGGAGAGCACAGTGTGCCTTGCACATGCGCAGTAGGAAGCCGTAATGCTTCACCACCAGATTCCCTTACCGGCAATGGCGGTGGCAGCACCCAACAGCTGATGGTAACATCAGCTGCGGTGCCGACATCGCTGGACTCCAGGACAGGTAAGTGTCCTATTATTAAAAGTCAGCAGCTACAGTATATGTACAGTATGTGTAGCTGCTGGCTTTTAATCTTTGGAGGGGTGGGCGGAACTCCACTTTAAGATTGAGGCTTATTTGGACACATTTGTGGAGGTATAATTACAGTCTGAGGCATTACAGCTTGATGACAGCAGCTGATTCATTTCTTTGATGACATTGTGCCATGTAATTGACTACTTTATCTTTTCGAAGTTGAGACAGGTCTTTAGGCAACTTATGTGTTGGTAAAGACTTAAAGGAGTTGTAAAGGCAGAAGGTTTTTTTATCTTAATGCATTCTATGCATTAGGATAAAAAAACCTTCTGTGTGTATCAGCCCCCCTCACCCCCCCTAATTACTTATGTGAGCTCCTTCTCTCTGCAGTGATGTCCACAAGTGTCTTAGTTGTCCCAGACACTCCTCCTGATTGGCTGAGACACAGCAGTGGCGCCATTCGCTCCCGCGGCTGTCAATCAAAATCAGTCAGCCAATCAAGGGAGAGAGGGGGTGGGGCTCCATGTCTGAATGGATACACGGAGACCTGACTCCAGGTGCCCCCTGTAGTTTATAACTTTTTTAACTTTGGCCGTGAGCCGCATGGGTTTTATTTTTAGCCTTTTAAACTTATTGCCCACGGGATTATACTTTGAGTTCACATACAGTCTTTTTGAAAAATTCCCATTTCTGTTCATCAATGCCAATATTCCCTCCCAGTCTAAGTCCTGGAGAGCAGCCCTTCTCCTTGTAAAATTTGCTCTCTTAAAATTAAGCGTTTTTATCTTTCCTGTATGTGTTTGTTGCTTGCAGGTTACATTAAATGAAATCATGTTATGGTCACTGTTACCCAGATGTTCTTTTATATGAATATTGGTAATAAGCTCTTCATGGTTTGAGATTACCAGGTCCAGCAAAGCATCATTCCTAGTTGGAGCCTCAATAAACCGGACCATAAAATTGTCCTGTAATAGGTTTATAAATGTTTGCCCTTTAACTGTCCCAGCAGTGCCATTACTCCAGTTAATTTCCGGGTAGTTAAAATTTCCCATTATTATCACTGTCCCAGCCCTTGCAGCTCTTTCCATCTGTGCAAGGAGCAGAGTCTCCACCTCCTCTTTAACTCTGGGAGATCTATAACAAACTCCAATGATATATACTTTCAAAACATACATATAAAGGAAGTATTATAAATAATACATGTATGAAGAACAGCGCTAATACAGTGAACAGTCCAGTGTACTATATAGGATAAACAGACGAGAGTCCAAGTGAATTTAAGGAGAGCCAAGATGAATCCACATAACAAGGATGAATCCACACCTATAATGTGCCAGCCACCAAGGTCAATGATGTCACCACGAGTGACCAGCTCCCATCAAAGTGCCCACATACCAGACACTTTCTTTACAAAAGGCCCGTAGTCACAACGAATAGATTTAATCAGCGGTCACTCCTCAGCATCAACGGAATACTCGGAAAAACAAAAAAGGCCGCACATAGTATACTCCCATTCAGAAAGGTTTATTTCCCCCGCCATAAAACACACTTACAGAATAAAAGTCAAATATGCGTAGATAAAAATTAATCCACCATGTACATCACCAGTCTGCCGTCCGCTTGGACCCGCACAGGAAGTCCGCGTCCGATCTTGGAGCACACACGTCACTACCGGTTTGCCGTAGGGTCACAAACTGACGCGTTTCATCATCACAACTTCTACAGAGGGCGTGACCTCACGGCGCGGCTCCCCGGTTTAACACTGAGTGCTGGGCGGGACAGACCGGCCTCTCGACCAATCATACATCCAAGCCCACCTCTAAACCCCTCTCAGTTTGCTGTGAATCTGGGTCACCCTTCTCTGAACGCAACATCATTGTGTTTCATACTGAAATGATCTTTGTCATACAATTCATTTGTTTCCAGATGAATCGGTCAACCCAGGTGCGTTCTTGCTAGGGGCCCAAACTCACCTCAAGTCTACATAAAAATCAAATAATCTCATACTATTCTATATAAAATATGATAGTCTTATTAATCATATTCTTTAACATTAGTCCATATTAAAACTTATTTTGAAATAATTACAGATCACCGTTCCTATTCTACTCAATTAGATTCTCTCTAATCCTAAAGAAACTACATATTCTTCATCTCGCATTTAGATATCAAACTCTCTTCCCTTAATCAGAAATTTCAACTCAGCCTTGATTCCACTACATACACTACAACGGGGGACCTAATCCATATTGGCATCTGGACATCAGGAGCTCCCAATTTCTCACCCTGGTTAAGAGACCCCCTCACCTCCAAATACCAAACGTTTGAGTACCCCGATGGTAACAGATCAATCTTAACTTAGTATTCATCAATTCCCAGTGTGCCAGTCAACTACTAACTCCCATATTCATTATAAATCGCTTATAAAACAATTTATATCTAATTCTATATTTAATTCTTTCGGGTCAAGACAATTTGTGAGATATATCCATTTTGTTTCAAGTTTGGAAACTTCTCTTATCTTAATCCCTCTCCAAGATGGTTTAAGCTTTTCAATAACCCAAAATGTTAGGCCTGTGGGATCTCTATCATGGTATTGTCTGAAGTGTAATGAAACACTATGTTCTTTATACCCTTCTTTTATATTTTGAATATGTTCGGCAATCGCTTTGTCCACCCAATATATAGGAGATTACACGGGCAGAGTAAGGCATATACTACATGAGTAGTAGTGCAAGAAATAAATTCATTAATCTTAAATGTTTTATTGTTAGCTGGGGATGTAAACTGGTCAATACCTCTAAGAGGATCCTTTACTCCCTTACATGCCCGACATCTCCTGCATGCAAAAAATCCTTTACAGTCCCAGAAGGTTAGTGGTTTACTGGGGGATCTAATATTTTCTTTACCACTCTATCCCCTATATTGGGAGCTTTCCTATAAATGAATCTAGGGGTCACTGGCAATACCCTTCCCAGGATTTTGTCCAGACTTAGGATATGCCAATGGTCCCTAAAAATCCTCTCCACCTCTTTATACTGGGAGTGAAAATTGCTTATAAATCCCCATTGATGTGGATCTGTAACCTCTCCTCTCATTTTTTATCCTTCAGACACTGTTCTCTTGGAAGGGGTAATAATTCCTGTATTACTTTATTTATATCTTCCGACCTATACCCTTTCGCAATGAACCTTTGTTTAATGATTTCAGATTGCTTAAGGAAAGCTGTTTCATTCGTACAATTTCTCTTTACCCTCATCACCTGACCTTTTGGCATGTTACTTAACCACGCCGGGTGATGCCCGCTGTGTATCGGTAAATAACTATTTCTGTCTGTTGTTTTAAAAAAGACAGATGTATTTAATCCGTTATCCTTTCTAAATATATTTAAATCTAAAAAGTTTACATGGTCACAATATTCCGTAAAACGTTTTTTTGCTGAAAGGGTATGTTCTCATGTTGACTAAGTGCGCAATTCAGGGCTAATAACGTTAATGATAAACTTTGTAGTGTGCACAC
Source organism: Glandirana rugosa (assembly GCA_018402905.1). Lineage (NCBI taxonomy): Eukaryota > Metazoa > Chordata > Amphibia > Anura > Ranidae > Glandirana > Glandirana rugosa. The sequence goes on along the minus strand of BLSH010345392.1, from coordinate 444,158 downwards.
CCATATACAGATCTACCCATAATGCTTCAGACTCATCACACTCTCCATCAACTAGGCCCTCATTCACACTCGCTTTGAGATCACTTCTCACATAGAGACAGTCTGACACCACCACCCTTCCATGTACCAGTACATATCAGTGAGGACTCAGCAGTGCCGCTTATCAGTGCCCATCAGAGCAGTCTCACCAGTGCCCATCAGTCCGGTGTCACCAGTGCCCATCAGTGCCATGTCACCAGTGCAGTGTCACCATTGCCCACCAGTGCAGTATCACCAGTGCCAATTAGTGCCGTGTCACCAGTGCCATGTCACCAGTGCCCAGCAGTGCCGTGTCACCATTGCCCCCCCCCCCGTGCCGTGTCACCACTGTCCACCAGTGCCGTGTCACCAGTGCCCACCAGTGCCATGTCATTAGTGCCCACCAGTGCCGTGTCACCAGGCCCACCAGTGCGGTGTCACCATTGCCCACCAGTGCCATGTCACCAGTGCCCACCAGTGCCGTGTCACCATTGCCCACCAGTGCCGTGTCACCATTGCACACCAGTGCCATGTCACCAGTGACCACCAGTGCTGTGTCTCCAGTGACCACCAGTGCCATGTCACCAGTGACCACAAGTGCAGGGCGGGTATCAATCAATCCCCCACATGACAGAGCAGAGACGATGTTGGGCGGTGACAGCTCTGGTATATGTGCTATGTGTGAAATGTGACACCGCTCTGTAAGTTCCCTGCCTCATTGTGATATACAGTGCAGAGCGCACTGTTCCAACGCAGGCAGAGAATTTACAGAGCGGTCCACACATGCCGCACATAACCCATATACCAAAGCTGTCTGCTCTGTAGTGCGGGGAGCTTTCATTATTGCCGGGCGGGGGGGGGCTGGATTTGTGTGCAGTGCTGGCAGGGAGGAGAAGGAGGGAGGGGCAGAGGAGGAGGGAGGAGGACACCACCTCAATGGGCGGCACAGACCGGAGGTTGTGAGACCCTGTCCACCCACTGAATCACAGAAGTCTTCATTCCCTCTTTTTCTAGAGAACTACAAGTGGGCGTGCCAGAACGCTTCCTGGCAGTACAGGATGGAGAACGGGCAGCGGTCTTGCAAACAGTATTTTACAGGGGAATAATATTTTTTCAGCAAGTTCAGCAGGCTTCTACAGAGGAACTACAGAGCTCAGCAGAAGATGGATGGCATCATAGGCGTGCGTACAGGGTGTGCCTGGGGACACCCTAATGACCCTGTGCTGAGCAGATTACCCCTGCTGCTGAGGCTGCAGAGAATGGGACTGGGGAATCTCTGTCCTCAGTCCCTTTCTCTGTATCAAAAGCGAGAAATCAGGGGTCTTTTTAGACTCCTGATATTTCGCCAAAGCCCCCCAATAAAAAAATGATTGTAAAAAAATATTATAAAAAAATAATAAAATTGCAAAAAAAAAATTATAATAATTATTGTAAAAAAATTGCAAAAAGTAATAATAAATAATGTATATATAAAAAAATAAACTACTGACACTAATCTTTGCCCTTCTGATACCGTCCACTGCTCTACCGACACTGTCCATGGCCCTACTTATTATGTATATATATATATATATATATATATATATATATATATATATACACACACACGTACACATGTGTGTTTGAGCTTTGGGGTGCACACCCTAATGCAATCAACTGCGCACGCCTATGGATGGCATAGTTGGTGAAGGTAGGAGATCAGCAACAAGGACATGGAAAAAAGTTTTTTCCCGTAGTTCTGCTTTAAGCATGCTACAAGAACAAAAAAAATTAAGAGACCCAGTAATTCTTTTGGGATTCATTAACATTTTTTCTTATTATCTACAGTATTTTCTTATTACCTCTCACAGATACGGGATCACAGGAGAATACAGGAATAATCCTGACCTCTCAAAACTAGTTTTAATCAGTTTAAAACCTTCAATTGACTTTCAACAGTTTGGAAATTAATTCCACTTTTTTAAACACACAGCAAAATTGATATCACTTGTGCTGGGAGTCTGTTAAAGAATATTTGAACTGAAGAACAGAAATAAATATATTGCTATATAGCTTACTGTATCCTTAGACATGGGGGCTGCATTATTTTTCCCTTTTTTAGGCTTCAAGCAAGTACAGAAAGAAAAATATTTCATTAGTCACCATGTAATGAGGATAAGCAAAGGCAGACCTCTTAGTCGCAAAGCCCAGTTCCCTCCATAGACACAGTGGAGGAGAAAATGTAGTCACTCTAGGACAGTACGTGTGCTATTTGAAGGATTAACAGATAAAAATGAAAAAATATATGAAAAACCCTGAAAGAAGAAAACGAACACACCCACTATCAGAGCTGCTGATAGGAATTATGGGGCCCCCGTCCAACCTACTTGATGCCCCCCAGCCTACCTGCCCCCCCCCGGGCCCCCCATGAGATAATATCAAAACAATATTTTCACAAAAAATACATGAAAATCATTATTAGTGGACCAAAACATTCCTTTATACATAAAAAAAACATAAATTCCATGTTACATAGTTAGTAAGGTCGATCCATCAAGTCAAACCTATGTGTGTGTTTTTATGTCAGTATTACATTGTATATCCCTCAATGTTGTGGTCCCTTAAATGCCCATCTAATAGTTTTTTTTAATTATCTATACTCCCAGTTGAAACCACTGCTTGTGGAAGAGAATTCCACATCCTCACTGCTCTTACCGAAAAAGAACCTCCTACGCATTTTAAGGTTAAACCACCTTTCTTCTAATTTTAGTGAATGGCCACATGTCCTTGCATGCTCCCTTGCGCGGAATAGTTTTGTCCCTATTGTGGAGTCACCAGTATGGTATTTGTACATTTAAATCACATCCCCTCTCAAGCGTCTCATCTCCAGAGAGAATAAGTTCAGTGCTTGTAATCTTTCCCCATAACGAAGGTCCTCCAACCCCTAATTAGCTTTGTTACCCTTCTCTGAACCTCTGAACCCTTCCCAGATCCAGCATATCCTTCCTGAGCACTGGAGCCCAGAACTGGATGGCATACTCCAGGTGCGGCCTCACCAGAGACTTGTAGAGGGGGAGAATTATTGACTTATGACTGGAGTTGATCCCTTTCTTGATGCATGCCAACATTTTGTTAGCTTTGTTTGCAGCAGCTTGGCACTGCATACCATTGCTGAGCCTATCATTTACTAGGACCCCTAGGTCCTTTTCCATCCTAGATTCCCCCAGAGGCTCTCCCCCTAGTGAGTAGTTTGCGTTTGTATTCTTGCTTCCCAAATGCATTATTTTAAATTTTTTTACGTTAAACCTCATTTGCAACTTACTGCCCATCCCATTAATTTGTTCAGATCTTCTTGCAAGGTTTCCACATCCTTTGGAGAATTTATTGCCCTGCTTAGCTTGGTATCATCCGCAAATATTAAAATTGAGCTATTTATCCCATCCTCCAGATCGTTTATGAATAAATTGAATAGGATTGGTCCCAGGACAGATCCCCGGGGAAGCCCACTTTCTACCTCAGACCATTCCGAGTACTCCACATTTATCCCCACTCTCTGTACTCACCCCTGCCCTGTAACCAGTTTTCAATGCATGTACTCACCCTTTTGATCCATGCCGACAGACTTTAGTTTGTACAGTAATCGTTTATGGGAAACTGTATCAAATGCTTTTGCAAAATCCAGATACACCACATCTATGGGCCTTCCTTTATCTAAATGGCAGCTCACCTCCTCATAGAAGGTTAATAGATTGGTTTGGCAAGAACGATTCTTCATGAAACCGTGCTGATTACCACTAATGATATAATTTTCATTACAATATTCTTGTATATAATCCCTTAGTATTCCCTCCAAGAGTTTGCATATTATTGATGTTCAAGTCAAAATTCTCCCCAAACAATAATGCACACATTCCACCAACTCCCAGTTCCAATCCCTCCTTCCAGCACAAATCTTTGCCCCCCCCCAGCTCAAATCCCACCGCAATTCCCCCTCCTAGTACAAATCTCCCTCACCTCAAAAAGTCACCCACCTAGCACACATCAAACTTTTTATCCCAGCACAAATCTTTTCTCCCAAATCCCCCCTTCCAGCACAAATCTTTGCCCCCCCAATCCCGCCCCCAGCTCAAATCCCTCCCGAATCCCCCCCCCCCTGGTAGCACAAATCTCCCTCACCTCAAAAAAATCACCTGCCTAGCACATATCCTCTTTCTTATCAAACCTTCTATCCTAGCACAAATCCCCCCCCCCCAAATCCCTCCTATTAGCACCAAATTTCCCCAGCCGCTCCTGGCACAAAATCCCCCATCTCTCTTCCCAGCACAAATATTCTTTCTTCAATCCCCCTCCCAAAACAAATTCCCACATATACCTCCTCCTAGCATAACCCCCTCTAAATTACCCTTCCCAGAACAAACTCTTCCTTCCTACCCAAATCCCCCCCCCAACACTAATCTCCCACCCCCTCCAAGCACAAATATCCCCTCTCCTGGTTCAACCCCCTCCTAGCACATACCCCCCTCCCAAATCCCCATTACTTTACCCAACACAAATAGCCACCCATCCCCCCCCCCCCATCAGAAGATTGTTCATCTATACAGTATACACAGCATGAGACCGGATCTTACTGTAGATAGCATTGCAATGTATACACACATCGCCCCCTATCTTCTCCATGGGCTCCTCACCCCCCGGCAGCAGGAAAAGTGGATAGGGGACGATGTGTGTATACAGTGCAATGCTATCCTCCTCCTGGATGTTTCTTCTCTCACCGCTCCAGCCTCTCATCCTAGCTGTGAGTGCGGGCGAGGGAAGGAGCTCAGCGGTGGCCGGTGTTCTATCACCTGCCAGGCTCATCCAAGGAAGGGCCGGCCAGGGACCATGATGTCTCTCACCCAACAGCTAAAAGCCAGGCGTGGGGAAGAAACCGTCTTCAGTTGCTGGGTGAGAGAGAGACATCCTTGGTTCTCTGCTCCATCAATCCTCCTGCTGTCCGGGCCCCCTGTGCGCCCGGGCCCCCTACATGAGGACCAGTAGTCCCCGCCTATCAGCTGCCCTGGCCACTATCTTGAAGGAGCTACAATACAGTAGATGTTTGTTATTTGGATTAGATACACACAAAGAAATTAATACTGACAAGACTATTTAAAAAAATGTTAACAAATTACGTGTTGGAGATCTAGCCAGGTGCTGGGCTACACATTGCCTTTCTTCTGTCCCTCTACTGAGATACTGTTTTGCTGCACCACTCTCATCCAGCCAGCAGGGGGTCAGCTAAAGCCAAGCAAGCCCATAGACTTGTATGCGGGGCGCTGAGGCTCCTGGGAGTTGTAATTTAAGATGGCAGCCATATAATGGGGCGAAAGGACTCTTTACACTACAGATTCCAATAAGCCCTGTGCAGAGATTATTTTTTTTAACTGCTTGGGAAAGTTCTTCCTCTTGGCTCTAAGGGAGTTTGAAAGAAAGAACACCTTTGTCTGGTTATTCACCTGCCAGCTGGAGACCACAGCAGCCTAGACCTGAGCCTGAGACTGGGAGTGAGGACACCCGGGGGGCAGCGCTGCCCACATTACAGAACCTGTACTGCTACTGCAGGTAGACTGGAGCATCGACTCACCTTCTGCTTACCACCGCTGATCACTGGTGGCTTTCGAAGGAAGACACTGAGGGGTCCCCTGTCCTACAGTGAGAGGACACCTTAGCATCCCAAGGACTGGTGAGAGAGCTATTCGCCCAATGCCGATACTGGTAGCAGGGACTAAGCCACTGAGAGAAGGACACCAAGTGTACCTGATCCATGCTGGAAGCTGGCCGCCCCCCAAGCTGGCCATTGGGACTTAGCCGTTTTTCAGCATCATTCTGGCCTCGCGCGCACGTCAGACTCCTTGGTCCGTGTTTCAAGACGGGTCGGGTGGGACACTGAAATACAGTACACTACACCCCATTATTCTGAGCCTTTACCGCATCTCAACCACACCTACCTTGCACCTCTGCTTAGACTATACTGTACCTATACTGCATGCAGATTAACTGGGACTGCTGTTAAGTGCAACAACACTCCTAAAGGACCTAATAATAGCCAGCAAAAGAACATCTCAGAGGACTGCCCCCCCATAATAATTATTCTGCAAGCCCCCCCTTGTTCCCCTGTCCCCTTCGCTACCATCCTCCTTTTATTTTGAACAGTGCATACCCAGCCGGTCGCGGACTAGCATCACCATAAATGCACTCTGGCAGTATAGTTGGATATATACACGTGGGTTAGGCGCTGTTCTAGATAACAGGACTAATAAGTATAAGTTTACTGCGTGTAGGTGTCCCCTAGTTGTTCAAAAAGTGAGTGGGATCACAAGGAGTGCTAATAAAGACCAATAAGTGAGTTGTAATTAATATGAGTAGGTACTATATTATTCTTCAACAGACAAAGTGCATATTGAGTCATATTCTTCTTACATGTAGATCCGTGATTGCCAAAGTGCAAGTGCAAAGTATAAATATCAATGATTGATGCTTGTTAGTGCCACTCACTAACAAAAAAAAAAAAAATATATATATATATATATATATATATATATATATATATATATATATATATATGAGAAAATTAAATTAGCTAAATCCAGACACTAAGTGATACCGGTTATCTAATTCCAACAAACCAGTGTTTTTAAAAATTAATGATTAATGCTGATCATAAAATATATAAAGTGCTCAAGTGAAACTAATAGTACGATTGTCTTAGTCCATATACCAAAAAATGGTCATTAAAGTGCTGTTGCAATATATTAAACAGTCTCTAAGAAATAGCAAAACCATCAGTCCAGTGTACCAGGAATACAGTGCCTAAAAGAACTTATTGAGTTCTCAGGTTGTATAGTTCCTGAAGATGTCCAATTGAAGCAAGTGCAGATTACAGGTATTAAATCCTTAAAAGTTTTCTGGTGCCGGGCGGGTGCAGGACACACGTGCTCCCCCTTAGGATACCCAACTTACCCAATGGCGTCACCCCTGCAGGGGTAAAACGCACGGACACCTTCTAGTAACTCCTGGGTGTCCTAGGGTGCCACAGTTATTGCCGCAGTTCCAATGATCAATGTTATACAAACTTCAGTTTCTTATAAGGCATTATAAGAAACGGAAGTTTGTATAACATTGATCATTGGAAATTGTTTTTTATCCCTGGATTGATTTAATAAAGACACTTTTTTAAATGGACTTCACTATGGGCATTCCCTGTCTTTTCCCTTCTACATATGACCATCTACACCTCTGCTAAGGACATCAGGATCAGACAGCATAGCCAATAACTGCGGCACCCTAGGACAACCCAGGAGTTACTAGAAAGCGTCCGTGCGTTTTACCCCTGCAGGGGTGACGCCATTCGGTAAGTGGAGTATCCTTAGGGGGAGCACGCGTGTCCTGCACCCGCCCGGCACCAGAAAACTTCTAAGGATTTAATACCTGTAATCTGCACTTGCTTCAATTGGACATCTTCAGGAACTATACAACCTGAGAACTCAATAAGTTCTTTTAGGCACTGTATTCCTGGTACACTGGACTGATGGGTTTGCTATTTCATTCTTAGAGACTGTTTAATATATTGCAACAGCACTTTAATGACCATTTTTTGGTAAATGGACTAAGACAATCATACTACTAGTTTCACTTGAGCACTTTATATATTTTATGATCAGCACTAATCATTAATTTTTAAAAAAAACACTGGTTTGTTGGAATTAGATAACTTAGTGTCTGGATTTAGCTAATTAAATTTTCTCTTTTATATATATATATATTTTAGTGAGTGGCACTTACAAGCATCAATCATTGATATTTATACTTTGCACTTGCACTTTGGCAATCACTGATCTACTGATCTACATGTAAGTAGAATATGACTCAATATGCACTTTATCTGTTGAAGAATAATATAGTACCTACTCATATTAATTACAACTCACTTATTGATCTTTATTAGCACACCTTGTGATCCCACTCATTTTTTGAACCACTAGGGGACACCTACATGCAAAAGGACTTATTAGTCCTGTTATCCAGAGCAGCGCCTAACCCATGTGTATATATCCAACTATAATCTCAGCTAACCCCGGTTGGGGGATTAACTTCCTGGGTGGCAGCAGGCTCTTTCAAGCACAATCCTAAGTGCAGTACCTACCCATTTTATTACTCTGGCAGTATAGTTCCAGCATTCGGTAGATTAAACTTTACAGCTGCTTACTGCTACACTTGAGGTTGCCTTGCTACTGTTTATGCTGATCTAGGCCAATGTCATCTTATGCCTAGTCCCCAATGCTAATCACTATGTATGTTAAATTGTATAATTACCATAGTTCTTCCATATTATGCTTGCCTAGTTACCAACCATATTGGGTTACAATATATTAACTTTGCCTTTACTACCTGGTTTGGTGGCTGTTTTCTATGATATAGCACTAATATTTGGTACTGATTGTTACTTTCAGTATATTATACATTAGTAGTCTTAACCTAGTGTGTCAGGGGGGCAGAGATTCTTGAGAAAAACAGAGGACCCATCCTAGGCTCCCAGCGGGGTAGCGCTACAGAGAGAACACAGAATTTGCTTATTTTGGAATTCATTAATTTAGGCAAGGTAATGTTGGTCTTTTGCCATGCATTATTTTTTTATCTAAGGATAACTCCACATTTAACCACTTCCATACAGGACACTTACACCCCCTTCCTTACCAGACCAATTTTCAGCTTTCAGCACTCTCACACTTTAAATGACAATTACTCAGTCATGGTACACTGTACCCAAACAAAATTTTTATCATTTTTTTCTCACAAATAGAGCTTTCTTTTGGTGGTATATAATCACTGCTGGGTTTTTTATTTTTTTCAATATAAGTGAAAAAGTAGCGAAAATTTTGAAAAAAAAAACACTTTTTTTTTAGTTTGTATTGAAAAATTTAGCAAAAAAGTAATTTTTCTTCATAAATTTGGGCGATAATTTATACTGCTACATATCTTTGGTAAAAATAACCCAAATTAGTGGATATTATTTGGTCTATGTGAAAGTTATAGAGTCTACAAGCTCTGGTGCCAATCATTGAAAATTGATCACACCCGATGTAC
>BLSH010345392.1:419719-432607 GCA_018402905.1 Glandirana rugosa | reverse complement strand
TCATGGGCTCATGGACAGTGGACGGGTAGACTCATGGGCTCGATGGGCAGGTGACAGGTACTCGGGTACTCAGATGGGCAGGTGACAGGTACTCGGGTACTCTGAGGGGCAAGTGACAGGTACTCTGATGGACAGGTGACAGGTACTCTGATGGAGTGGTGACAGGTACTCTTTATTGGAGGGGGGGGCAATCAGTGTGCTTGGTGCTGACAGTAAGCGGTAACGAGCTGTTACCGCTATCTCCTCCTCACACACGATCGGTGTGTGAAGGGGAGAACCCGGTAACAGCTCGTTACCGCGGATTCCCGTCATTTTGTGACCGGCTGTGATTGGACACAGCCGGTCACGTGGTAAAGAGCCAAGACTATTGGCTCTTTACCGTGATCGGGGTTGGGCTTTGTCCGAGGGACAAGCCCGCCCCCCGATCGCCGCGCTGCGCGCCCCCTGGGGCGCGCGCGAGCGGCGTGCACGCCGTTCAGTCGCCATTGATGTCAGTGACCCGCTGTGATAGGACACAGCCGGTCACGCGGTAAAGAGCCAATTTTATTGGCTCTTTACCCCGATCACGGAAGGCCGGGGTCCCGAGGGACACGGCCGGTCCCCGATCGCCGCGATGCGGGCCCCTGAGGGCCCGCAAAGCGGCGAAAACAAGAGGACGTCATATGACGTCCACTTAGGATGGGGAGTCCACCTTGCCGGCGTATTTTTACTATACGCCGGTAAGGAAGTGGTTAAGCATATATTTACGAGGTAACATGGTGCCAAGTGGACCCCCCACCCCACCTCCAATATGGCCCCCTCTGGCAGGGGTTCCTCTCCACCGCAGCTCCTGTCAAATTTGAAATGGGCTTGGATACGCAGGGCTCATTATGAATGTGCATCAAAATCCTGCATGCTTGCACCTTTGATGTGCTTTCATAAAATATAAGTTCTGGTAGAGTTTAGTAGAAGTGCACCTAAAAATGTGATGCAGAAAAACAGATGTGAACTTAGCATAAAGGTCTAAATGGAGGCATAACGGCAGAGCATTCAGTCCTCATTATAAATTTGGGGTGCTGCTTTCTCCCTAAATTTCCTAGATACTTGCCTATCCTCTTAAAAGGGATGACATTTTAAAAGTATGTTTTTTAAGCTGAAAAGCAGCGCTCTATGGACTGAATCCAAACAAGCTCCAGCTTAGTTCCAGCTCCGGCTCAGCTTGCCCGGCTTCTGGTCTGTAGTGGACATCCCGAACCTCCAACCTTAGCCTGGGATGGCCCCACGCTCTCCCGCAATTCGGGGCACCATCACCATCTGCACATGGCCAGGGTTGGCCCCCAGCCAGCAGTCTATCAGTGCATCACCTCACACCGGGCTTCCATCCATCCCAGCATGGCTCTTGGTGCCCTTCCATGCTCCGCTAGCGAGCCCTCCGGATATTGTCAACCCCTCCATGCCCGTAGGCTTTCTGTGGTATCGTTGGCTTTTATTATGATTCATTTTCGACAGACTAACAAGGAGGAATATATGGGTCCATACTGTTAATATCCACAGCAATTTGTATCACCTCATGAACTTTTGTGGAACTTTACCTCCTTATATGGTCATATGGGTAGTGTTCAACCTTTTTCAGTAGAGGGTGCTTGTTTTGTTTATGTGTTATACATGTCCAGTTTTTAACCTGATTTTGTAATAAAGTGTTATAATTTTTACTAATTGTTATCTCAGCTTCGTGTTGTGCCCACAAAGTCCAGCCATTCTTAGTAGGGTTCTCCCTCTATCCTTGTACTGTTATTCATTTTTATTATTCATTTACTGGCGGTCCCCTAGTTACAAACAAACGACTCCTACAAACAGAGGGAGACAACAGGAAGTGAGAAGAAATCTCCCCCTAGGAAGGGAAATTCACTCCTGTAAGAGTTATTATGGGAAAAAAGGGTCTCCACTTATGCTCTATCACCAATCCTTGTTTCCACAACACCCCAAAATTTTTAAAATCCAATTATCATTGGGACAGGAAGTGAGGTGAAATCTTCTGAACAGAAACACAGACAGCAAAACAAATATTATAGGCGTGTTACCCCTTCCCTATGCTATCCAAAAAGCTTAAAAATAGTTTTTTTGACTGAAGCTACACTTAAAAAAATGTACCTGTTCCCACTTACAAACAAATTCAACTTAAGAACAAACCTACAGTCCCTATCTTGTTTGTAACCTGGGGACCACCTGTATTGGTTTCCATGACTCTATAATTTATATTCACCATGACTTTGCTACTGGTAAAATAAACTATTGAGTTTAGAGTCTTAACGCTGCTTATCAGTTTATTCTACCAATGCTACATTTTTCCTAAAGTTTTTGGCAGCTGCACTGGATTCTGGTCCATAACCTAAACCATTTGAATTGACACACTGCACAACAGGACCCAAGGTTTTTTGCAGCTCTACAGGATCTTTGTGTTTATTCTTGTTTTTTATACTGGCCTAATGGTCCTGTAGTCTCTTTACTGTCATCTCATGTATGAATTATGTTGTCTACGTGCCTTGTCATACCTTCTTTGCGTTCTTGCATGCTGTTAATCATAGAAAAGCACACAAAACTTCAAAATATTGTTCTGCTTTATTCCCTGCAATCCACCTGGGCACCAGTCCTCAGGAAGGATGTGCTGGAACTAAAAAGGGTCCAGGCAAGGGCAACCAAATTAATAAAGGGGATGGAGGATCTCAGCTATGGGGAAAGACTACAAGCATTGAACTTGTTCTCTTTGGAGAAAAGACGCCTGAGAGGGGAGATGATTTCAATGTACAAATACTGTACTGGTGACCCCACTATAAGGAAAAAGCTTTTCAGTGAAAGGGAATTTAATAAGACACGTGGCCATTCACTAAAAGTAGAAGAAAAGCGGTTTAACCTTAAAGTGGTTGTAAAGTCTCATTGTTTTTTGCCTTAATGCATTCTATGCATTAAGGTGAAAAACCTTTTCTCAGTAGTGACCCCCCCCAGCCCCATTTTACTTACCTGAGCCCATTCGTTCCATCGACGGCAGGGGAGCCATTGGCTGTCGATCAAGTCCAGTGGCGTGGGGGCCGGGGGGCGAGTGAATACACGCAAACAGCAGGACACGGGAGCGTGCCCACACGTGTGACCCCAGGGAAGCTTTCCCTGACGGGTCACTCGATGTGGAAGAGGACCCAGGAGCGCCGCTGGAGGACACCAGAAGAAGAGGTTCCACGCCACTCTCTGCTAAACCACTGCACAGAAGAGGTGAGTATGACATGTTTGTTATTTTAAAGAAAAAAAAATGAACGTTTACAAACGCTTTAAACTGCGTAGGGGGTTCTTTACTGTAAGAGCGGTAAAGATGTGTAATTCCCTTCCACAAGCAATGGTTTCATTGGGGAGCATCGATAATTTCAAAAAATTATTAGATGGGCACCTTAATGACCACAATACACAGGGGTATACAATGTACTATTAACATGTAAGCACACACACACAGGTTGGACTGGATGGACTTTTTCCAACATTAGCTAATATGTAACTATGTATGCGCTGTGACGCTGTCCATAAAAAGTGTGCTAAAATGATTGGGGATGGGACATGGGTACAAAACATCCCAGTCGTATCATTGAGGACCAGTTAATACATTTTATTTTATTATTTATTTCAGGTACTTATATAGCGCCGTCAATTTACGCAGCACTTTACATATACATTGTACATTCACATCAGTCCCTACCCTCAAAGAGCTTACAATCTAAGGTCCCTAGCCCACATTCATACATATACTTTCCCTAAGCAACAACTCAGAATTTCACTTTCCTATTTCTAAACTTTACTGATAGCACAAAGAGAAGCACTTGGTGCGCACCACATGTAACCTAATCAGTTCTTTTCTCGGACACTTACATAACACACTAGCTGTAAGTACATGAATTGGCTAAAGCGTTATGCTGTCCGCTGTATAAGGAGCCAATACACTTTGTGGGTTGACAGAACAGTGTGTGTATAAGGAGGATGGTAAATGTGTGTACAGGGAGGCCAGCAGTGCTTATCTCATTTCTGCCGCCACATAACAACCAGCGGGATTAAGGGCACCACTTTATGCTCTTCTGATGAATTCATTTGGACTTCTGATGAATCAGCCCTCGATGAAATGTCACTGCCAAAGCAATTCATTTGCTGGGGCAGGAGCGTGCTTTCATTTTTTTCTTTCATCAGATTATCTTTTCAGAGCAGAGAGAGAAAGCACAATAACCCTATAGGGATATAAATCTAATCTGCTATCAATTGTAACAAAACTAACTGAACATTCATAGCTTTGAAACCGGCAAGCTTTTGCAAAGGCTACACTTACAGCAGTTAGTTATGATCTGGTCAAGTGAGCTTGATGTATGATGTGATTTTTTTTTTTTTTACAATTTGATTGCATGTACTTTGACCCTTTAAAGCTGAATTCAAGGTAAGGATTATATTGCACTGTTACATCGATCCAGCTTGGACAAATGTAAGGCTGGGTTCACACTATCCGACAAAAAAATGGTCCGGCTTTTGATCCTACTTTGCCCTGCAACATCGGTCCTACTTCAGTCCTACTTTGGTCCTACTTCCATCCGACTTTGCTCCGACTTTGAGATAGTGACTTGTCCTTTGACCAATCAAAACAATCCCAATGTGAGATAAATTCCTTTTACTGCTGCTGTAATCACTAAGTCGGATGTCACAAGTCGGATGGTTAGAACAAGGATCTGACTTTGATCCGACTTCAATGATATTCAATGGGCTGAAGTAGGACCAAAGTCAGACCAAAGTAGTACAGGAACCATTTTCAAAGTCGGACCGACTTGTGTTGGACCAGTTAAGATGGCTCTCATAGGAAAACATTGATTTGGTGACGTAATGCGACTTGTGCTCACAATGTCCGTTTGTCGGACAAATGTGAACCCAGCCTAAGTATATATAGTATTTAATTACCTGCGCAATGGTATAATTGTAATAAAGGACAGCTGCACCCTCTCAAAGCAAACACATCGGTTCACGCTGGTCTGACATGTGCTCCAACTTCCAGAGCACAAGTCGCATGACATGTCAAAATCATTGGTTCCCTATGAGAGCCGTCTTAACTGGTCCTACTTGTGTCGGTCAGACTTTGAGAATGCTTCCTGCACTACTTTGGTCCGACTTGGGCATGATTTCAGTCCATTGAGATCAATGGAAGTCGGGATCATCATCTTAACTGATCCGACTTGTGACATGCGACTCAAACTCTGAGGATCTTGAGGGGGAACCCCATATCAAAATTGAAAAAAAAAAAAGGTCACGTGACGTCACAGGGCGGAGTCTCATGGTGGCGTCAGCAGATGGCTATGCCCCATGGCTATATAAGAAGTGGCAGACATCGCAGATGTCAATGGAGGGAGCCAGCGTCAGAGGAGGACCGGGTCAGCAGTGGAGAAGAAAGCAGTAGAGGAGAAGACCGGAGGAAGAACACATCACTGAGAAGACTGAAGGAAGAACACATCGGTGGTGGAACTGGAGAAAGAAGACACATTGGAGCTGTGACAGGGGACATTCTTCACTTTTAATAAAGGACTTGTCAAAACCGTCTCTTGTTTTTATTTACACTACACTGCTTTTTTTGGGGGTTTAATGGGTAGGGGTACAATGTACCCCATACTCATTCACATAGGGGGGATTCTGATAATCTGACAATCCAGATTCTGATAAGCCCCCTACCCGTAGACCCCCACAACCACCGCCCAGGGTTTTCGGGAACAGGCCCTTTTCCCCATCAACATGGAAACAAGGTGCTTTGGTGGTGCACCCCCCCCATGTTGAGGGCATGGGGCCTGGTATGGTCCAGGAGGCCCCCCCCCCCATTTCCTGACCTGCCGGGCTGCATACTTGGATAAGGGTCTGATATGGATTTTAGGGGGGACCCCCTGCTGCGTTTTTTTGGGGTTTTTTTGGTGTAGGGTTCCCCTCAAAATCCATATCAGATGGGAGGATCTGGTATGGCCTTGGGGGGGACCCCCAGCCCTGGTTTGGTCTGATCAAAGCCGTATCCCGTTCATTGAAATCACATGGAAGTCGGACATGAAGTCAGAGGGCAAAGTCGGATCGGAAGTCGTATTGTATCGTCGTAGTCGGATCAGTGTGAACATAGCCTGAATAGCAAGTAAATATTGTTTTTGGTACTCTTATCCTCTATTCACCCCTACACCTCATAAATAAAAGTGCATTTGCATAACAAAAACAACATTTCTAAACAAAAACTATTAAAAAAAGTACCAGTGCTTGAGATTAGAAAAATAGAAAATCAATGAATTACCCCTTATAATTACACATAAAGTCACAACTTATTTGAGGATTGTTGTGATTTTATGTGTAATTATAAGGGGTAATTCATATATATACTGTATATATATATATATATATATATATATACACACACACACTATATTGTCAAAAGTATTGGGACGGGTAATTGGATATTACGGGATTCTAAATCTGAAAAATCGGAAATTCGGAAATAAGAAACAACATTTGAAATAATATCTAACTAATAAGAAACGTAATGTATAGGTATTGGAATTTCATTGAAAATATGGCTGTTAGTAATAAATTTCCTATTTAAGTTCACAAACAGCCAAATTTTCAAGGAAATCCCAACACCTATAATTTAATAGTTATTTATTAGTTAGTTATTATTTCAAATGTTCTTTCTTATTTCCGAATTTCCAAAATTCAGAAATAAGAAAGAACATTTGAAATAATAGTTATTATTTCAAATGTTCTTTCTTATTTCCGAAATTCGGAAATAAGTAAGAACATTTGAAATAATATCTCACTAATAAATAACTATTAAATTATAGGTATTGGAATTTCCTTGAAAATTTGGCTGTTAGTGAACTTAAATAAGAAATTTACCATATTTTCAAGGAAATTCCAAAACCTATAATTCAATGGTTATTTATTAGTTAGATAATGATATTATTTCAAATGTTCTTTCTTATTTTCGAATTTTCGGATTTCCAAATCTCCGAATCTTTGAATTTCAGATTTTCAGCTGTTCTGATTGCCGAATTTCCGAATTACCGCAATTTGTATTTTCGGATTAACGAATTTTCGAAATCGTAAAAAAATACGAAAATTCTGAAAAATTCGGAAATTCTGAATTTCTTCCGAATTGCTAAATTTCGAAAAATTCGGTAAAAACGAAATTCGTAACGAAACGAATTGCACATGTCTATTAGAAATAGATTTGAACAGAAAGGTTATGATAAAGGATATTTGGAAAAGGTTTTTAGAGAGTTAGAGTAGTGTTTCTCAACTCCAGTCCTCAAGGCGCACTAACAGGTCATGTTTTCAGTCTCACCATTATTTTGCACAGGTGATTTGATCAGTTTCACTGCCTTAGTAATTACCACAGCCGTTTCATCTGAAGGAAATCCTGAAAACATGACCTGTTGGCGTACCTTGAGGACTGGAGTTGAGAAACACTGAGTTAGAGGATACAGAGAGGGGCTCTTCTTTTAGGTAAAAGGAAGGGAGACAGATTTGTAATTATGAATTTTCTTTTTTCTTTTTGTGTACAAAAAGTAGAAATGTTTTTAAGAAATACACTGGCCTATCCTTTTCAAATACAAACATGTGGGGCCTTTATTGCCTAGAACACCTAATTTCATATATAGAAAGGACCCTTGTCTTAGACCAGTGGTTCTCAACTCCTATCCTCGGGACCCACCAACTGGCCAGATTTTAAGTATTACCTTAGGGAGATGCAGACTAGAATGCTGCAATCACTGAGCAGCAAATGATATCACCTGTGATGTATTTCAGTTATCCTGCAAACCTGGCCTGTTGGGGGGTCCCGAGGACCGGAGTTGAGAACCACTGTCTTAGACAGTGTTTAGTTGATAATGGCATTACTCCGCCAGTAAGAATGACTACTGTTTATGAAGGAAAAGTTTTCCTACCAGCGACAATAATATTCTGAGGTTTTGTGTGCTTTTCTATGATTAACAGCATACAGTAATATAAAGGGGTGTAATATTGTTATATGTGGGTAGGCTATTGCTGACTTGTTACAGTATAATATTCTAGTAGAGTTTACCTGACCATAAAACCAGTTGTATTTATCCTTGTCTGTTACATGAGAAACCTGCTAGATCACAGTTAGGAGCTAACCATAGGCGTGCCCACATAGGATGGAAGGCGTACCTGGGCACACCCTAATCACCCTGTACTGTGCAGATTCCCCCTGCTGCCTGGCTGCAGAAAAAGGGACTGGGGAATCTCTGTCCTCAATCTTTCTCTGTCTCAAAAGTGAGACATCAGGGGTCTCTTTAGACCCCTGATATTTCACCAAAGCCCAACAGTATGGCTCCTAAATAAAATTGTAAAAAAAAATAATAATAAAATATAACGTAAAAAATAATAAAAAAAAAATTGTAAAAAATAATAAAAAAAACAAAATGGTAAAAAAAAAAAACAAAAAACAAAATTGTAAATAAATAAATAAAATAAAATAAAATAGAAATAAACTACTGACACCTATCTCTGCCATAGTGACACCGTCCTCTGCCCTTCTGACATATATACACACACACTCATGTGTGTTTGCGCTTTGTGGTGCACACCCTAATGCAATAGGCTGCGCACACCTATGGAGCTAACTAGTTAAAAAAGAAAGGCTGAAGGTGATAATATGTGATCCTTCTGTCACGCACCTGGTAAAGGAGTCTGTCTTATGCAGGGAGCAACCACTCTTACGGTTGTTCTGGAGCACAGGGGGGCACAAGGGCTGGACTGGATCACTGCTGGTGGTGTGAGAGGTCCTTTCGTGGCTCGTGCAGGTAGGTAGAGTGGTGATGCAGGCTAGGTCGGCAACTAGCTGGCAATGCGGTACAGAAGGTGCAGGTAGAAGAGTCGTCAGGTACAGGCAGGGTCATCAACAGGCTGGCAGCAAAAGGTACACAGGGAGCGGGCAGAAGAGTATTCGTGGACAAGCTGGGGGTCGGTGCAGGCAAAGATCAGACAAGGTCAGGACGAGCCGGGTCACAGGTAACAGGTAATCAGAGAATCTGGCACACTAGAACTCGGACACGCTGTAGAACGGACAGCACTGGCTGCATGGTGCTGTCTGGTTTAACCACTTCCCGACCGTGAGCAGTATATTTACTGCGGCAGTGTGGCGCTGTCTCGTAAATCGACGTAAATAGGCGGCGATTCACGGACGCGCAGCTAGGGGGCCCGCCGCACTCTTGAGGAGTGTGCCCACAGCTCGGGCGGACCCGATGTCCGCCGGCGAGCTGCGATGAGCTGCCAGAGGGAAAGAACAGGGAACCGCTGCATTTGACAGGCGGCATCTAAGAGATCTACTGATCCCTGTCACTTAGATCTACTGATCAGTTAGATCTCTTATGCCCCTGACAGCCCAGCCCCTTCACAGTTAGAACACGCCTAGGGAACACAGTTAACCCCTAGATCCCCCCCCCCCAGTTAACCCCTTCACTGCCAATGACATTTATACAGTAATCAGTGGATATTTAAATTTCTGATCGCTGTATAAATGTCATTGGTCCCAAAAAAGTGTCAAAAATGTCCGACATGTCCGCCCCAATATTGCAGTCCCGATAAAAATTGCAGATCACCGCCATTGCTAAAAAAAAAAAAATGTAAAAACGGCAGAAATTAATTCTCATGGTTTGTAAACACAGCAACTTTTGCGCAAACCAATCAATAAACGCAGATTGCGATTTTTTTACCAAAAATATGAGGAAGAATATAAATCGTCAAAAACCGATGAATAGATTTGTTTTTTTATTTATTTATTTTTTGATTTGTAAGGAATATTGGGGTTTTTTTGCAAAATTGACGCTCTTTTTTGTTTATAGCGGTGACCAGAAATGACACAGAGGCAATCAAATACCACCAAAAGAAAACTCTATTTGTGGGGAAAAAAGGACGCAAATTTCGTTTGGGTACAACGTCGCACGACCACGCAATTGTCAGCTAAAGCGATGCAATGCCGAATCGCAAAAAGTGCTCTGGTCCTACAGTGGGAAATCCTTCCGGGGGATAAGTGGTTAAATGACCTGTTTGGCGGCAGTAGCGTTGCGTACCTGCCGCATTCCCGGGCGCACCTGCCGTGTGCTCCTGCGTAGAGGAATAGGCATTCCATGTACAGATGTTCTCTGACACCTTCCCTGGTCCAATGGCCCTGTATGCTTCGATCCTCACCTCTGTTGGAATGTATCTAACTTTGTCTATAAAAGATTTGCTCTCAGTTATCACCCCTGTACATGGAGAGGATGTTCCTTAATCTATTATTAGTTAGCAGTTATTGATAGACATGTGCAATTAGTTTCGGTATGAATCAAAATTTGGACATCATTTTCGTCATTCAATGATTCAGATGTGTGTGTGCAGCTGCTTCGGAAGCGATTGCCATTGATGTCCATGGCAGGGCGATGGAGTCCTGCAGGCGTACTGCCCCAGTGTGAAAGCACTCCGGCTTTCCCACTGGGGTGTATGGGGGTATTTTTCAGGCGCTATAAGGGCACTTTCACACTGGGGGCGGTGGGGATTTACCACTGTTATAGTGGCGCTACGGCGGTGGGAGCGGTGCGCTTTTAACCCCCGCAAGGGATTAAAACGGGGTTAAAAGTGTCGGGGGTCCGCGCTTCCAAGGCGGTGTGCAGCCACTTTGGAAATGATTACCAGTGTGAAAGGGGCCTAAGGCTCGATTCACAGCATCGCATTTTGCATTTCAGCGTTTTTTTCAATGCTTTTTGCTGTACTTTCCACGTTATTTTTCCCCGATTTGCGTTTTGCGATTTTTTATATTTACATTTTTTCATAAAATTTTTTTTTGGGAAAATGTTGTTGCTAGGCAGACTTAAAACTTGAATCGCGGTAAAAATGCAGCACTTGCGTTTTTCCTGCATGCCCATTGAAGTCTTTTACATGCAAAACACTGCTTTTTGCTTGAAAAAAAGTCTCTGACCCTTTCCAAAAACGCAGAGGCACAAAAATTCATTGATGTGAACATGTTCCATAGGAACCCATGTTAAAAAAATTCCCTGCATTTCTGCAAACTGCAAAATGCATCAAAAAACGCACTAGTGTGAATAGAGACTTAAGCCTCGTACACACGGGACGACGATCGTACGTATGATCGTCTCAAATCGTATGTTGGATAATGTAAATTGCATACTGACTGCACTACACGATCGTACGACCACAAAAAGAACGTTCAGGTGCCTGTAATTAGCATCCAGCCGTTCCTGACTTCTGAGCATGCGTGTTTTGCACAATACAACTTTTTGGACCAACTTCTCTGTACACACGGTACAACGGTCGTATGAGCGCTTGTTGGTACGACCAAGTTTTCTAGTTTGCTCATACAACTCCCCTTGTATGACTGTTGTATGTCGGCTGTTCTAATCGCACATACGAACGATCGGTTTTGCATGCAACGGTCGTTAGTACGACCTGTTGTATACGATCATCGTTCCGTGTTTACGAGGCTTAAGACCCCTTTCACACTGGGGCGTTTTTCAGGCGCTTTCACGCTGAAAAAAAGCACCTGAAAAGCTCACGAAAACCATTTAAATCAATAAATGCTTTCACACTGGGGCAGTGCGCTGGCAGGGTGGTGAAAAAGCGCCCCTCTCCATTGAAATGAATGGAAAGCTCTTCAAAAGCGCCTGAAAAGCTCTCAGTGTTTTACTGGCAGTTTAGAAGCGCCTCAGTGTGAAAGGGTCCTAATACATGCAAGCCATACATATCATACTGTATATTTAAACTAAACAAAGAGCATCCATACATTTTTTTTTTAGAAGTTTTAAAATGAATTTATATCATCACCATAGGGATCATCCATTGCCACCTACATAGTAGTGAATATGCAAATATGCCAGCCCACATCTTCTTTATTAACGTGTTACGCCCAGCTTCTTCTTTGAAATCATTCTTCCGCTGTGGGAAATATTTTATTCATTAGCAGAATCTTGTGATTCTCAGCAAGAATTGTCCTTGCAAATTACTGTTGTGGTATGATTTGGAACATGATAAAATAAGGCCTTTATCTCTGATATCAAACATTTCTAAATTCAGAATAAAAAGTGCGATAACACATCAGAAAGTTGGATTGGTCTTTGAAGCGCTGTGGGATTCGGCCTCAGATACCCGTGGGAAGTCCACATTTAAATCTACATCCTTGCAGTGGATGAGGTGCTGTGTGACTGGCAGGAAAAGATAATGCTCAGAGTTTCCGCGCTAAATGATGGAGGTCATTCCAGGTTGCAGACTGACAGATAGGACGCGGGCATCAACCTGAGATGGCACAAAGGGAACTGTCGGATCTTTGATGGTACATCTTTTATATTACCAGACATTTCAGCCTGACGTGTCTCGAAGAAAAACCTTGTCATTTACTGCTGTAGATTTTGCAAAATGTTTCAGAAGGAAAAATAAGCTAAGCTGTCAACCAACCTGCCTGCTTAACTAAAAGACCAGAATCCCTAATATGCGCTTAATAGATGCAAAAAATACATGACTTTTATGGTAAATGCAGGGCTTTTTTTCAGTGGTAATGTGGGGGGAACGCAGTTCTGCCACCTCCAGCACTGACTGTATGTAATGGTAAGGGGTGCTGGGGTGTGCTGGAGAGTCTATTGATGCCAGCTGCTGGTGGATCTATTGTTCCTGGAGGGGATCTATTTTTGCATGGCGGAGGCATAATTTTGTTGCTGGGGGAGGGGCTTATGCTGCTGCTGGTGGGGTCAGTCGTTTCTGAAAGGAATCTATTGTTGCTGGGGGGGGGGGGAGAGTGCTTATGTTGCTACTGGTGGGGTCAGTTGTTTCTGAAAGGAATCCATTGTTGCTGGGGGGGGGAGAGTG
>BLSH010345392.1:394360-409474 GCA_018402905.1 Glandirana rugosa | reverse complement strand
GGGTTTACTTTAAACGCAGGAAAAAAAGGGTGTTTGTCTCGAAAGAAAATTATAGCGGCGATCAGAAATGACGCAGAGGGGATCAAATACCACCAAAAGAAAGCTCTGTTTGTGGGAAAAAAAGGACGCAAATTTCATTTGGGTACAACGTCGCACGACCACGCAATTTTCAGTTAAAGTGACGCAGCACCGAATCGCAAAAAGGGCTCTGGTCCTAAAGCTGGAAATCCTTCCGGGGCTAAAGTGGTTAAGCTGCAGGGACAGGACGACTGGTTGCAATCGAGGGGAAGATGAATGCGGCCAAGTACAGGGATATCCTGGATGAAAACCTTCTCCAGAGTGCTCAGGACCTCAGACTGGGCCGAAGGTTTACCTTCCAACAAGATAATGACCCTAAGCACACAACTAAAATAACAAAGGAGTGGCTTCACAACAACTCCGTGACTGTTCTTGAATGGCCCAGCCAGAGCCCTGACTTAAACCCAATTGAGAGTCTCTGGAGAGACCTAAAAATGGCTGTCCACCAACGTTTACCATCCAACCTGACAGGGCTGGAGAGGATCTACAAGGAGGAATGGCAGAGGATCCCCAATTCCAGGTGTGAAAAACTTGTTGCATCTTTCCCAAAAAGAATCATGGCTGTATTAGATCAAAAGGGGGCTTCTACTAAATACTGAGCAAAGGGTCTGAATACTTAGGACCATGTGATATTTCAGTTTTTCTTTTTTAATAAATCTGCAAAAATGTCAACAATTCTGTGTTTTTCTGTCAATATGGGGTGCTGTGTGCACATTAATGAGGGAAAAAATGAACTTAAATGATTTTAGCAAATGGCTGCAATATAACAAAGAGTGAAAAATGTAAGGGGGTCTGAATACTTTCCGTACCCACTGTAAAACCTAAGCAATTTTTCTGTTTGTTAGGTGGGCATTTGCAGCCATTTTTGCAAGTGCAGTGCACTTGCAACTGCTTGTGTGTCAGGGACACTACTTTAATCGTGTTCTGTTAGTTCAGTTGGCAACATTTTGGCATATTTAAATACTGTGTTTACATTGCAGTTAGACAAATTAAAACATTTTTTTTTGTGCAAAATATTACATTTGCGGCCAGCGGGGCATTTCTTGCACAAAATTAAAAAGTGCGTCTACATTGCTGGTTTAAAAAAAATAATATTCTAAATACTACATTTGCGGCCAGCGGTGCATTTCTTGCACAAAAATAAAAAGTGCGTCTACATTGCTGGTTAAAAAAAAAAAATATTCTAAATAATACATTTGTGGCCAGCGGCCATACATTTGCGGCCAGCATTTCTTGCACAAAAAGTGGACGTGGTCGTGGTCGTGGTCGTGGTGCTGCTGGTGAAGCTCCTGTTGCAAGGAGAGGACGTGGTCGATCTGTGCCCGCTACACGCACAAGTGAAACACCTTCCTCAGGTTCGAGTAGCCGACAGAACCTTCAACGTTATATGTGCCCTGTGCCCTCTGGAATGCCCGCTCTGTGTGCAACAAGCTCACTGCTGTTCATGACCTATTTGTCACTAATTCCTTTAATCTTCTTGCAATCACTGAAACCTGGCTCCACAAATGCGATTCTCCTTCTCCTGCTTCCCTCTCCCATGGTGGCCTTCTCTGGACTCACTCCCCTAGGCCTAATGGACACAAGGGAGGTGGAGTGGGATTCCTCCTATCCCCACAGTGCACCTTTCAGGTTCTTCACTCTCCTCCCTCTCTTTCCCTCTCATCATTTGAAGCCCACTGTATACGTCTATTTTCTACAACCTCCCTAAGAATTGCTGTGATCTATCGGCCTCCTGGACCACTGTCAGCTTTCCTTGAAGAATTTTCTGCCTGGCTACCCTACTTTCTCTCTTCTGAAATTCCCACAATCCTTCTTGGTGACTTCAACATCCCGGTTAACACTAACACTACTGCTACTTCTAAACTTCTTAGTCTAACTTCCTTATTTGACCTGAAGCAATGGGTACAGGCTTCTACTCACACTGATGGAAACACCTTCGACCTTGTCTTCTTCTATCTATGCGCTCCATGCAACTTCTCCAACAATCCTCTCCCCCTCTCCGACCACCATCTTATTAGATTCTCTCTCTCCCTGTCTTGCACCACCTTTGCCTCCAATCGCCTAACCGTCACCCGTAGAAACCTTCGTCAACTCAACACTTCTCTCCTCTATTCTGCTACTGACCACCTCTATGAAAAAATCTCACCGCTGTCCTGCCCCAACCAAGCCACTACCATCTACAATAAATCCCTGTCCTCCATTCTGGATGAGCTCGCTCCCCTCACCACACACAAAATCAGGCCTCGACCCCTACAACCCTGGCAAACAGACGACACCAAAAATCTCAAAAAGCGTAGCCGCGCCCTTGAGCATCGGTGGCACAAGACAAAGTCTCTCAAAGACTTCAACCAATACAAATCTGCCCTCCATAAATACAATTCTTGCCTCCACACTGCCAAGCAGACCTATTTTACCACTCTTATTAACACCTTCTCATCCAGTCCCCGTCAACTCTTCTCTACCTTCAACTCCCTACTTCGTCCTCCAGCACTTCCGCCCACTAACACACTCACTGCCCAGGAGGTAGCTAACCACTTCAAAAGCAAGATTGACACAATTTGTGATGAAATCTCCACTCTACAGGCATCTTCTCCAGTTTACACCCCATGTCAACAGGTACAATCGACACTATCCTTATTCAAACCTACTACTATAAACGAGGTTGCTAAACTCCTTTCTAATGCCCACCTAACCACCTGTCCATTGGACCCTATTCCCTCTAAAATACTACACTCACCCTCTGACTCTATCCTACAATCTTTAACTCACATCTTCAACCTCTACCTCTCTTCTGGCATCTTCCCCAATGCTCTAAAACATGCATTGGTCACCCCCATACTCAAAAAGCCATCCCTGGACCCTGCCGATCTTAACAATCTACGCCCTATCTCCTTGCTCCCCTTTTCCTCCAAACTCCTCGAACGCCTAGTCTACAACCAACTGAGTGAACACTAAGAATAACCTTCTGGACCCCCTTCAATCTGGATTCTGCCCTCAACACTCCACAGAAACTGCCCTTCTTAAACTCACAAATGACCTACCAACTGCTAAAACCAATGGACACTACTCTGTACTCCTGCTCCTGGACCTTTCAGCTGCCTTCGATACTGTCGACCACCCCCTCCTCCTCAAAAAACTTTACTCCCTCAGTCTCCGTGACTGTGCTCTTCAGTGGCTCTCATCCTACCTATCTCATCGCACCTTCAGTGTCACTTACAATTCTACCTCCTCCTCTCCTCTTCCTTTCTCTGTCGGGGCCCCCCAAGGTTCTGTTCTGGGACCTCTTTTATTTTCAATATACATCTCTTCCCTGGGTCAGCTAATAGCCTCCCACGGCTTTCAATATCATTTCTACGCTGATACCCAAATCTACCTCTCCACCCCCCAACTCACTCCATCAGTCTCCTCACGTATCACTAACTTATTAACAGACATATTTGCCTGGATGTCACACCACTTCCTCAAACTCAACTTGTCCAAAACTGAACTCATAATATTTCCTCCTCCACGTACCGTTTCCACTGACTTCTCTGTCAAGAGCAATGGCACAACCATCCACCCATCCCCATATGTCAGGGTGCTTGGTGTTATCCTGGATTCTGAACTCTCCTTTTGGCCCCACATCCAATCACTTTCCAAGGTTTGCCGCCTCAACCTCCGCAACATCTCTAAAATATGTCCTTTCCTAACCAATGAAACTGCAAAGCTCCTAATTCACTCCTTGGTCATCTCTCACCTCGACTACTGCAACTCCCTCCTCACTGGCCTACCTTTAAATAGACTATCCCCCTTCAGTCCATCATGAATGCCGCTGCCAGACTCATCTACCTTACAAACCGTTCAGCGTCTGCCACCCCTCTCTGCCAATCCCTCCATTGGCTGCCACTCACCCAACAAATTAAATTCAAAATGCTAACAATGAGCTACAAAGCCATCCACAACTCCCAGCTACATCACCAACCTAGTCTCAAAATACCAACCTAATCGTCCTCTTCGCTCCTCCCAAGACCTCTTGCTCTCCAGCTCCCTCATCACCTCCTCTCATACTCGCCTCCAAGACTTCTCCCGAGCCTCTCCCATCCTTTGGAACTCTCTACCCCAATCTGTCAGACTATCCCCAAATCTATCCACCTTTAGGCGATCCCTGAAAACTTTTTTTTTCAGGGAAGCCTATCCTGCCACCACCTAACAACTACACTTCTTATTTTCTCAATCAGCTCATCCCCCAGAGTTATTGCCCTTTCGTATCATTTAACCTTCCCTCCTAGATTGTAAGCTCTAACAAGCAGGGCCCTCTGATTCCTTCTGTATTGAATTGTATTGTAATTGTACTGTCTGCCCTAATATTGTAAAGCGCTGCGCAAACTGTCGGCGCTATATAAATACTGTATAATTATAATAATAATAATAATATATGATAGGCCCAAATGCTGCTCAACGAATGCTGAGGCCAGAACAAGTACAGGCGATAGTAGATTGGGTGGCTGACAATGCCTCCAGTTCCTTCACATTTTCTCCCACCCAGTCCCTTGCTGAAAGCTCAGAGTTGGCACCTGAACCCCATGGCCATCTGTCTTTCACCTCAGCCCCTTGTACATCTTATATGGAAAAAGTGAACCCGTGCTAGAACATCTCTGGGTTTGTCTGCAGATAGTGATCTTTTTTTATTTTATTTTTTTAATATGTCTCAATATTTTGGGGGCTACCCCAATTAGAAAAAAAACAAACAAACAAAAAACAGTGTTGGCTACCTCCTCCTCCTCCACCGCCACTTCTACCTACACCGCCATGGTCACCGCCTCCTACTCAACATCTACCTCCTCCTCCATTTTTAATTTTTTTATGTGATTTTAACTTAAAAATTATTTTAAGTTATTTCCCTATCCACATTTGTTTGCAGGGCACTTATCCTACTCTTACCCCCATTTTGCTTCCTTTTGCATCCCTCTAGCCCTTTCCAGGACTTTGTTAGAGCCCTTTTAGTGCCCAAAAGTTCGGGTCACCATTGACTTCAATGGGGTTCGGGGTCAAGTTTGGATCAAGTTCGGGGCCGAACTCGAACTTTTTCGCAAAGTTCGGCCGAACCCGCTGAACCCGAACATCCAGGTGTCCGCTCAACTCTACTTAGTAGTTGATTTGGGATAGATTGGATTTACATTTTTATTGGAATTTGCATTCAAATTTGGCTAAGGAAACTGTTAGTGAACGTAATGAATACGAATGCATTTTGAAGTTAAGAACTATCCGAAGTAAGGAAGGCCGCATCTAAACGAATGGAACAAATATTAATGCATCCGAAGTAACGAATGCCGATTAGAACGAATAATCTGATAAATGAAAAAAAAAAAGATTGAAACAAAAAAACGAAACTTAACAAATTTTGCGGTAGTGCACATGTCTAGTAATTATTTGCAAATCCCCACAGTGGACAATAAAACAGCACAACCTCTTCCCATTTTCACTAATAATTCCCCCCTCATTCACACCTCTTTAAAAATAAAAACTTTAGCCGCTGGCAATAATCACATGGTAGAAATCCGACATGGATCAATCGACTTGGGTATAATCAGCCTGCCCATACAGTACAGCTCACCAGGGCCTGGCCGAGGTTCCATCCATGTACTGTATGGGCAGGCTGATTATCAGAGATTATGATTATAGAACCATCTATGGCCGGCCTAACGCAGTAACCCCGCAGTCCTCTTTTTACAGCTTTTGCGCAAGAGAAGGAAGGAAAAAGGCCAAGGGAAGGAGTCTGACCTAAATAGTTGCAGGAAACTCTGGGGAGATAACATCTGGGTGAGAAGTGAAAGAACATATCTTCAAAATAAGTTAAATCTTGTTAGAATATTGGCCCCTTTCTGTTCTGGTGAATTAATGTAATTTTGATTCTTCTATCACTTTCAGTCTTGTTGACACAAAATTAAGGAAAAAGACTGCAATAAAAACCTGATAGGGGTTCTAATCCCAAATCATTCCATCCAAAACAAAAAAGGCAATGGGGATGGGACCCCAATGTATACCCTGCCAGGGTACCAACAAACTGTACCCAACACAGTTTACTATGCTTCAGAATGGACACAGTGAGTGAGTGTGTTCATTGTGTTCATTCAGAAAAGGAAGGGGCTGGTAATTTACATATTTACTAGGCCCCTTTCCCTGCTCTCCATACTGAAACATCCTCCGCAGCAGAGGAGAGGAGAGGACGGAAGCCAGCAGCACTGCAGGGAGGGAGACCAAACAAGGGGGGCAGTACCGGGATTGGCACTGCACACAGTGATTAAGGTGTGCCCAGGCATACCTGGCCAGGGCTGGTGCAGGGATCTTTGACACCCTAGGCAAACCATTATTTTGCTGCCCCCCCCCCATTGGCTCCACCCCTGGCCTCACCAGCGCCCATAAATGTAGCCTCATCAGCGCCCATAAATGCAGCCTCACCAGCGCCAAAAAAATAAAGCCTCACCAGCGCCCATAAATAAAGCCTCACCAGTGCCCAATAAAACCAGGAAGCTGATTGGTTTCCCTGCAGAGCTGCACCAGATTTTGCACACTCCAGTTTTTGTAAATAACCCCCTATGTACGGAGGGACTTGGAAGCTGGCAGCTGCCTGTTGAGAGTTAGTTGCTCTCTGCAGAGAGAGGGAGTAGGATCACCAGCAGCCAGGTGCCCTGGGGGGCAGTGTACCCGAGTCAACTGCCTAGTTTGCCTAGTGCTGGCACCTGGCACACCCCCAGCAAACTGAAAGACCTAATCAGACAATCAAACAGTACATGAAATGTTTCACGTCCTTTGCCCGGGACGATTGGGTGTCATTACTGCCTCTAGCGGAGGCCAGTCACTCATCCACAGGACAGTCTCCCTTCTTTGCCAACTACGGCTTCCATTTGTAATTTTTGCCTGATATCATTCCTGAGTCCACAGTTCCAGCAATCCAGAGCACCGTGGATTTCCTCCATCGTAATAACAAGATCCCACAGGAAGCAGTGGCAAAGGATCGGGTGGATAATAAGAAGGTGTTTGATAAAAGAAGAAGAGGGGAACTGAATTCACAACCTGATGACCAGGTATGGCTCTCTACTACCAACCTCCGGTTGGCATTCCCGTCGAAGAAGTTGGCACCCAAGTTTATCAGACCGTTTCCAGTGAAGAGAAAGATTAACGAGTTTTCATGTAAACTTTCCTTACCGGACTTTTTCAGAATCCATCCTGTGTTCAATGTTTCACTGTTAAAACCCGCAGCACCAGATCCCTTTCCTGACAGAGGGTCCAGACAACCAGAACATGTCCTGATTAATGGTAATGAGGACTTTGTGTGGAAGCTGGAAGTGGAAGCTATCTTAGATTGCAGGAAAAGACGGAATCAGGTACAATATTTAATTAAATGGAAAGGGTATGGTCCAGAAGACAAGTCTTGGGAACCCGAATGTAATGTCCACGCAAAAAGGTTAGTTTGTGCCTTTTTTCTTGCTCATCCAGAGAAGAGGGACCAGTTAGGCATCGGGAGGCTGCCTCTTGGGAGGGGGCAATGTCAGGGATGCGCCGCATTACTGCAAACGCACAGACATGTGTGCATTCAAGCGTGAGTCCCTGCAGGAATCCTCCAAGCTGGGCATCGGTGAGTGCGTGTGCGCATGCATCAGAGCGCACGCCGCGCACACTAGCATGACTTGCCGCCAATGACCTATTAAAGATACAGCAGCTGCGCTAGTGCAGCACTGTCTGATCTGCACCCCCGCCTGTCACAGCGGATTCCAGAGGCACTCCTACCTCACTGTGCTCACATGGCCACTGTCGCAACTCCAGTGGTCCCTGAGCCAGAGCTGTATGAGAGGTCTCCTCCTACGAAAGTCAGGCTCAGCTACAAGGTATGTGACAATCAGTCTGTATATGCAGTACAAGCTTGTTATAATTACTGTGGAACCTAAGGGGTTAATCCTCTGCATTGTGTAAAAAGGTCTGTATTATCCTGTCTTCTCTGATCATCCCCTTCTTTTACTGTCCCCAGTCCATCTCCTGATAAGACAGAGCCTTTGGGGCACTCTGCACATGCTAAGTTAGGTGTATATTGCTAGAAAGTTGTTTTTTTTTTCTCGGGAGAGTGCATGTGATCAGCACAGGGCCAATCAGCACTGTCCAGACTAAGGGTCAGGGGTCATGCAGTTTCATAAGATAGTCAGAGTAGAATGAAAATTCCTCCTACAAGCTTTAACCAGACACTGATAGGAGTCACAAGACTGCTATATACTGCTGATGAGAAAAAGTATTTAGCTGTTTATATTTACTAAATTAATTGCATTTCAATGTTGTGTGTACTGTGGGAGACCAGATATAGTGACTGCATGCTCCTGGGTTTAGTAAAACTTTAAGGTGGGGTCACCAGGATGTGGAGGGCTGCTGGACTCAGCAAAGACACCTTTCTCTCAAAACTGAGATAACAATTTGGAGTTTGTATCCAGGAAGCTGGAAATTATTATTATTATTATTATAATACAGGATTTATATAGCGCCAACAGCTTACACAGCGCTTTACAATATAAGGGCAGACAGTAATCTTATAACATCTTTTTTTTTTTTTTATCCAAGAAGAACTTTATTAACAATAAGCCAGTACAACATAGTTAAACAGTACTTTCCCATGCAAGTGTAAGAATAGTCAGAACCAGTTTAACCCTGGTCCACAGCTCAATTACAATACAATTTAATAAAGTAGGAATCAGAGGGCCTTAGAGCTTAGTCTGAGTTGGTTTTATGGACAAATGCCCATTTTGAAGAAACCAATGACAGATTTCAAACAGACTTACCTGTTTGTACCTATCCCCACAATACATCATGCTTGGACTGTCCTATTGAGATCTGTACCTCTTCCTCTTGCCTTTTGATTCTGATCCATAATAATACTTTACAGCCTTTACAGTTTAAAAGCACATAAATAATTACTTTTAAAATATACTAAATTATTCAAAGATATTTTTAATAATTCCTTCCTGATATCATTTTAATATTTAAAGTGGAACTAAACTGTATTTTAACACTACAAACTGAAAACACAATTTCATTAATTTGTTATATTCAAAGCAAACTCCCTCCATCCATCCATGTCGCCATGCTTTATTTTGATGAGAAATCACTTCGAAGCACACATCCTAACATTTCTAGCTGTGGATATCTTGAGTAATGGGAAGATGATTCATGTAGAATTATTTCCTGGAATCCATCTGCCCTTAGCACAAACATGCAGGCAGAAGGGTGTGCTTAGCTGAGAAAGCCCCTCCAGATAAAAGAAAAGCATGCCCATGATGACTCCTGGGATGGTTGACATAATTTTGGCCTAGGCCAAGAGCCAACTGAAGAAGTGTAAGAAATGGGGGTCTGGGTACTGTCCTGGGGGACATGTATCAATGCAAAAAAATGTTTTTATAAAGATTGTTTTTACTGGAGCAGTGATTTTAATGCTTAAAATGAAACCATAAAAATGAAAAATTCCTTTAAATATAGTGCCTGGGGGGTCCCCTTAGTCTGCCTGGAAAGTGGCAGATCTGTACCGTGTATAGAACATGCTGCACCAAAACTGACATTTATAAAGAAAAAAAATTTAATTTAAATTGCCGGCAATACAATACCATTGCTGGCAATAGACCTTTTGGGTCTGGTGTGCATTTTAGGGGGAACCCCACACCAAAATGTACAAAAACATGTTGTGGGGCCCCCCCAAAATCCATACCAGACCCTTATCCAAGCATTCTGCCTGGCAGGCCAGGAAAGAAGGGGGATGAGCGAGCGCCCCTCCTCCTGAACCATACTAGGCCACATACCCTCAACATGGGGGGGTGCTTTTGACTAGGGGGGGCAAGGGCCTCTTCCTGACAACCCTGGGCTGTGGAAGTCTGCAGGCAGGGGGCTTATCAGATTCCCCCCCCCCCATGTGGATGAGTATGGGGTACATAGTGTCCCTATCCATTCACCAAAAAAGTGTCAAAAAGAAATAAAAACACACACACAGTTTTTGACAATTCCTTTATTAAAAAAAAAAAAAAAAAAAATGTCCCCCGATGTAGATCCATCAACAATCACACCGCCCGCCACTGCAGCCAGACCCGAAAAAAAGCTCCACCAGCCACGAAGACTTAACCTCCGACTGCAGGCTCTGCCGTTTGACAGTTCTTATATGGGTAATGGGCCGGGCCACCTGGCAACATCACTTGGTGGTGCCTCCCCCATGTGATGTCACTGACCGGTGCATGCTGTTGGTGGTTAGCCTTCCAGATTCTGATAAGCCCCCTTCCGATAAGACCCCCACAACCACAGCCCAGGGCTGTGGGGAAGAGGCATTTGTCTCCATCAACATGGGGACAAGTTGCTTTGGGGTGAGGAGGGCAAAGCATGTGGCCTGGTATGATTCTGGGGGGGGCCCACTCGCTTGTCCCCCCCATTTCCTGGCCAGCCAGGCTGCATGTTTGGAAAAGGGTCTGGTATGGATTTTGGGGGAACCTATGCCATTTTTTTCTTCATTTTGTCGTGGGGTTCCCCTTAACCGCCTCCCGACTGCCGTACGGCTAGAAGCGGCGACAGCGTGGCTCTGTCCTGCGAATTGTCGCTTATAGTCAACACTTTAGTGCACGGCGGCTAGGGGGCATGAGCTCGTGCCCACCGCATGCTCCCTGAGCGGGGCCACGGGTCAGGAGGACTCGATGTCCGCTGCCGATTTGCAATGCCCTGTGACAGAGCCAGAACTGCTGATGTAAACACAGAGGTGATACCACCAAAAGAAAGCTCTATTTGTGGGGGAAAAAAGGACGCAAATTTTGTTTGGGCACAATGTCGCACGACCGCGCAATTGTCAGTTAAAGCAACGCAGTGCCGAATCGCAAAAAGTGCTCTGGTCCTAACATGGGAAATCCTTCCGGGCCTTAGGTGGTTAAAATCCATACCAGACCCAAAGGACCGCTGTTTTTTTAAACATTTTTCTATTGCTGGCAATATTTTTTTTTCATTTAGCTGTCAGCGGGGAAGCCTGTTGACAGCTGATGACTCATCCGTTAAGGACGCTGCGGCTGGCTTCCCGGCCCGCTCCTTAACAACCAGCTATTCACTGTGCCCTTATTGGGCAAAGCTTTGCCCAATCAGAGCTCAGAGTGCAGTGTGCAGTGTGCAGTGCATTGTAAGGAGATCAATAGGTGAACAACCCACCAAGCGCCCGAAAATTTGGCTGTTCCACAATGGGCAAACTGGCGATGTTTGGGCCGAACTCGACCTGTTCACCCAACTCCATGCACACTGTATCTGATAAACAACCGTTTTTGGCCGTTTGGGCGTTTTTTTTAACAGCCCAAAAACGCCACTTTATGTTATCCTATGTGTCCATGCACACATGGACGTTAATTGTCTTTTATCATCAGTGGCGTTTTTGGGCTGTTATCTGAACGCCCTGAATTGGCGTTCAAATGTCGTTCTTTTGACCACAAAAAACGCCCAACGCCGATAAACGCCGCTAAACGCT
This sequence comes from Glandirana rugosa, assembly GCA_018402905.1. Classification (NCBI taxonomy): domain Eukaryota; kingdom Metazoa; phylum Chordata; class Amphibia; order Anura; family Ranidae; genus Glandirana; species Glandirana rugosa. Next base: position 397,899 of record BLSH010345392.1, on the reverse strand, counting down.
CATAAACGCAGGTAAACGGCTGTTTATCGGCGTCCGGCATTTTTTGCAGTCAATGGAAGCTAATGAAACAAAAAATGCCCAAAAACGCAGACGCCGATAAACGCCGGTAAACGCTACTTACAAAACGCTGCAAAAGAACGTTTTGTAAGCAGCGTCTCCTGCCCGACGCCGAGAGAGCCCAGATAGCGTCCAGTGTGCATGGAGCCTAACAGCGAAGAGCCTCTCACCTGGCTGCAGATCACTTCTGTCTTTAACTGTTGTAGAATCTCTGAGCTGCTGAAGGAGGGAAACAGAGAAACGTACCTACTCCAGAAGTGTCCTGTAATAGCTCTGTCTTTAAGCTACAAAATGTCTCAAAGAAAAAAAAAAGAGTATCGCTTTCTGCATTAGGGAAAAATAGGCAATATTTAGAAGTATCAAATCCAGGAAGGAAGCATGAGATCTATTTATTAAAAACAATAGGGAGAATAAAGCTCTCCTAGATTGTAAGCTCTAACGAGCAGGGTCCTCTGATTCCTCCTGTATTGAATTGTATTGTAATTGTACTGTCTGCCCTAATATTGTAAAGCGCTGCGCAAACTGTCAGCGCTATATAAATCCTGTATTATAATAATAATAATAATAATAATAAAGCCTTGTACACACGGGACGACGATCGTATACAACAGGTCGTACTAACGACCGTTGTATGCGATATGGATCGTTCGTATTCGCGATTAGAACAGTCGAACATACGACGGTCGTACGAGGGAGTTGTATGAGCAGACTAGAAAACTTGGTCGTACCAACAAGCTCTCATACGACCGTTGTATCGTGTGTACAGAGCAGTTGGTACAACAAGTTGTATTGTGCAAAACACGCATGCTCCGAAGTCAGGAACGGCCGGATGCTAATTACATGCACCTGAACGTTCTTCTGTGGTTGTACGATCGTGTAGTGCAGTCAGTATGCAAGTTACATTATGCAACATACGATTTGCGACGATCGTCGTCCCGTGTGTACGAGGCTTTAGTTGCAGATTCTTATGTCTGGCAAAATATATACAGTAAAACCTTGGATTGTGAGCATAACTAGTTCCAGAAACAGGCTTGTAATCCAAAGCACTTGTATATCAAAGCAAATTTCCCCATAAGAAATAATGGAAACTCAGCTGATTTGCTCCACAACCATTAATTCATAAGTCCTTCAGGTTTTAGTCCATATAAAACGATTATAGCAATGTGATCGGTTGTGTAACCATAAAATGTCCATCCACAAATGGCCACCACTACAAGGGGATTAGAAGCAAAATCCAGCAGGACCTACAGAGTATAAGAGCCGGTTCACACTGGAGCGGCACGACTTGCAGGGTGAAGCAAGTCGCCCCGCTCGAGGCGACCTCAGCGCGGCTTGCAAGGGGACTTCTATCCATAGAAGTCAATGCAATTTGCGCTGAGGTCGCCCCGAAAATAGTGCAGGAACCTTTTTCTAAATCGGAGCGTCCTGAGTCGCTCCTATTAGAATGGTTCCATTGCACTGCATTGAGACGACTTGTCAGGCGACTCAATTCGCCTGACAAGTTGCCTCAGGGTGAACCGGCTCTAAAAGAGAAGAGAGGCGCCTCTAAGTGTAGCAATATGCTTACATTTAATGAAGGTACAACATTTAGTAACTCACATGGTTGATGATTAAAAGAGGCACATCTAAGTATGCAGGCATCCGGGGTAAAGTCCACATAGACCGCCCTCCACACCACTGACTCTCACCACTGTCAGTCTGCAATGGTGACCGGGAAGACTGCCCTGCAGTAGAGCGATCTGAAAGCGAGGCTTGAATCGCTCGTGGAGCGCAGTATGGAAGGGATGACATTGATGGTGGTGCAGAGGACGGTCTATGTAGACAGCTTTACCCCGGATGCCGGCATACTTAGATGTGTCTGTTTTAATCATCAACCATGTGAGTTGCTAAATGTTTTACCTTCATTAAATATGAACCATATTGCTGCACTTAGAGGCGTCTCTCTTCTCTTTTATACTCAGTTGTGATGCTACTTTTATATCAAGACATCGCTTGTATATCAAGTCAAAGTTTATTTAAAAATTTTGCTAGTCTTGCAAAACGCTCTCAGATCAAGTTACTCTCAAACCAAGGTTTTACTGTGCTTATTTATGTGCCGCTTTAGAGTTACGAACTGATACTTCTGAATCTGTTCACCCAAAGCGTCTGTCCTTATCTCCTCCTATCTTCACATCAGCTATTATCTTTTTTATCAGCTTTTCAAGCATTATGTTATTTGAGATAAGAAAAACAGCAGTAGTTTTCCACTGACGTTTAGTCACACAGTTTTGCTCATGTAATTGTCTTAACTGTAGCTGGTGAACTGATGTTACTTTAGGAAAGAGTTTAGCAGTTCTGGGTGGGAGAATGTTCAAAGCTGCATTTCTAAACGGCATTCCTATTTTGCACCCAAATGCATAGACTGGCTTTAATTTATTGTTCTTAGAGGAGATTTCATTTTCAAAATTAATGCTGTTATTTTGGTGTTTTCTGTTCTGGAAAAGGTTGCTCCCCCCATTTCTTGTATGTGTGTCACAGGGACAGGAAGTAAGCAAAAATCTTTCCAGTGTGGTCACAGATAGAAGTATAAGTTCACCTTTTCACAAAAAATGAAAAGGTGAACTCACACCCTACACCCTTCCCACCCATATGGTTACTGCTGCACTTACCACAGCCAGTGCAGCATTCTGGGGATTTAAAAGTCCCAATATTCTCCCCCATCTTAACTTAGGTGTGTGCTGGGTGTTCCTGGACTTTGAGGGTTTAACATTGAAGTCTATGGACTTCAAGTTGCATCAAAGTTTAACCAAAGTAATGCAGAGACTACTTTGAAGTCGGCGCGACTTGAAGTCATACAGATATGAACGGTACTCATTGGAAATCATGGGGAACAACTTGTCATGCGACTCAGCTGTCCAAAGTCACAGGACAAGTCACATAAGTGTGAAAGGGGCCTTAACCGCTGTAGATGGCCTGTGTGCAGGGAACCTTACTCTCACAAATGTTCTGCAAGTTTTAGCCTCTCAGGCTGGGTTCAAACTAGTCTGATTCTCGGACCTACATTAGGAGCACAAGTCGCATTACGTCACAAAAACAATGATTCCCTATGAGAGCCGTCTTAACTGGTCCGACTTGTGTTTTTCAAAGTTGGACCGACTTTGAAAAAGGTTCCTGTACTACTTTTGTCCGACTTTGATCCTACTTTAGCCCACTGAAAGGCATTGAAGTCGGATCAAAGTCGGATCAGTGTCTTCTCTGATCCGACTTTGGCATGCGACTTATGCTCTGGGGATCTTGAAGGGGAACTCCACGCCAAATTAAAAAAAAAATGGGATGGGGTCCCCCTCCAAGAGCATACCAGGCCCTTTGGTCTGGTATGGGTTTTAAGGGGAACCCCCACGCTGAAAAAACGGCGTTGGGTCCCCCCCAAAATCCATACCAGACCCTTATCCGAGCATGCAGCCCGGCAGGCCAGGAAAGGGGGTAGGGATGAGCGAGTGCCC
>BLSH010345392.1:376827-392723 GCA_018402905.1 Glandirana rugosa | reverse complement strand
GATCCTCCCATGATGTGACTCTTTGTTATAGTGTCCCTTCTCACAGACGTTGGATAAAGAGTCATAAGTACCTCATAGGGGGTTGAGGGGTACGGGATAGGTTCAATGAGTCGTGATTTAGAAGTTTTTTCCGTTGGAGATCCGGTCATTACCGTTTGGAACCGAGGGGTCTACAAAACCTTGATGTAAAGGGGCTACGAGTTGATGTGACGTCTCACGTACTCATAGTACCCTTTACATCAAGGTTTGGTAGACCCCACGGTTCCAAGTCGTAGTGACGAGATCCGGGAAGGGACTCGGTCTTCTCAATGACACACACACACGGATCGATGATAGTGGGATTTGATCCTTTTTCGCGCCCAGCACAAGCCAAATGGGAGGACGTCTATTGACGTCCTCCCGGCATTTTAGAGCCGCGCTGTAGCCGTCATTCGGCTATGGCGCGGGCGGGAGGAAGTTAAAGGGCATTTAATTTGTCCCAAATCTTTTTCCTAGTTTAGGGTGATAGTAGCTAGGCACACACACACAGTAACTCTTCTGGCTCAGGGAAGGGCCTAGAGCAGTGATGCTGAACCTTGGCACCCCAGATGGTTTGGAACTACATTTCCCATGATACTCATGCACTCTGCAGTGTAGTTGAGCATCGGGGAAATGTAGTTCCAAAACATCTGGGGAGCCAAGGTTTGCCATTACTGGCCTAGAGGTTGCCTTTTTTGAAGATTTAGTGCTGAGTAACTTGGATAGGGCATGGGGAGTTGGGGGATACTCCATGAATACTGAGAAATAGGTTGCAGACACTCTTCCCTGTGATATTGTTTCTCAGTGTAGTACCCTCCTAGGTAGGTGCTAGGATAGTTAGATAAATGTTAGTGGGTTTTTGATAAGTTCATTTAGTTGCCTTACTGTAGGCAGTGTGGCTTTAAATGTTGGTTAAGGTAAAAGCATTGTTTGGCTCACTGTATCCAGTGAGCTGTGATTGTTTAGTTAGGTCTGATCTGTGTGCTCTGCTGGATAGCACCCTCTTTATCCAGGTAACTTGAGACGTTTCTAGATGATAGGTGTGGAGTTATACAGATAGCAGCATTAATATTGATATAGCCCTGGCTTATCTCAGACATGCAGGTGCTGAAAGCATGCTCGGAGACTGTATTTATTTTGGGAGCACACAGAGTTCTGGGCCTTGTCCGAGCGTGGAGGAGTCCAGCCTGAGGGGCACACTGCCCTCTCAGGCACAAGTTGGAGGGCTCAGATGAGCAACCTGTATCAGTATAGTTCCTCCGGCGAAGGCCCAAGCATGGATAAAACCGAGACGCCTTCAGTAATGTCCCAGCCCAGGCAAGCACTAGTACAGCTATGCTAGGGATACCAGCAGCAAAAGTCACTAGGATCCTTCACTCAGGTCTCTACTCACAGTGTCCCTGGATACGTGGATGCTTTCCTCCAAGATCAGCCAGACAATTTCTCAGTGAGCTTTTCAGACTGGATCCTCAATAAAAGTCCTTTTCTATTAGAATAGGCCCCCCCAGCTCTGCCACAGCTGGGACCTTGATGAAGACTAGCAGACTTTCAGCTGGGCTGCCCAAAGGGTGTACCTCTTCAGACTGGGAACATCTCCTCCTGGACAAGAAGCAGATCCCAGACTATTTATGTACTCTGCAGCCACCTACAGGGTACACCTCCCCAGGGATTAGCTGAGTCCCATAATTATTCAGGCTACTCCCTTAACTTGCTCCATTCCTATGTTCTGGAACCTTCCATAAGGCAGGAAGAAGCAATCATGTCTGTATAAGTATATTAGTTCAGTTCACTAACAACATGATTTGCTTTTGAATGCATGCTTTAAAGTGGAGGTCCGGTCAAAACTTAAGCTTAAACCAGCTCCCGCCCCAATTCTAAGCCCTATTCTGATTAACCTAGAATGCTCTGGTTTGGTCACATGATCGTTGTCCAGCACTGGCTTCAGGGGAGAGGATAGAGAAGTGAGAATGGCTGCAGAGCCTGGGTGGTGACATATGGGTCTTTGTCCATTGTATCTTCTCTCCCCCGAGGCCAGCACTGGGACCCGATCAGGTAATCACATGTAGAGTATGTATTTGGGCAATGTCATGGACTTTATAGGCACAGAGTACAGAAGGTTGATTAAAACATTTTGACTTTTATTACAAAGAATTTGATTAAAATATACACATATTAGAAAGATCACACAGTACAGATAATGCCTAGAGGGTATATATGTAACACCATCCAAAACCACCAAGACCCATTCCTGATAAGCGTAAGGCGTCCAAATGGAACAGTAGCCAGTATTCAATTAGGCTTGGTATGAGTAGATATGATATAGTGCCGCTCTACATGTTGCACGCAAAAGCACTTCCTCTGAGCTTTAGGCAAATGTTAAGAAAAGCAGGGTATCCCAGCGCAGTGGTGTAAAAAAAGGGGTGGAGACTGAAAATTGAAAATAAGTTAATAGGTAGTAGGATTGGCACTGCACTGAAAGTCAGAAGTGGGATTTGAGCCCACGCCTCCATTGGGAGACCAGAACACCCACGCAATGTGAAGAAACAGCTCTTGATTCTGGTGCCTTAGACCACTCGGTCATCCTGACAAGATAGCAAGACTTGACAAGGCGCATGGCATGAAGAATGTCGTCATCGTGATGGGATCACACTACCAGCCTGCTTCCCCTGTGCCTCTGGCTTCACCTCTCTTCCAGCCTCACTGTTCCACCTTGTTGGCACAGCGAAGTGATGTCATCATCTGCAGCCGTGCCTGGTTGGCAATGCTGCAGGAGGCTCTTCCCCAGCTCCCAACAGTGGCCCCCCAGCCCTACCTTGGGCTGTGATTCATCCGTGGCATCAGCCTTCCTCCAGTATCACTCACCGGCCACCTGACATCCTGCACCCCCAACCGGAAGGTTCATGTAGAAACACATCCAGGGCTTCTCAATCTGCTGGAATGTATGTGAGATCAATCTTGAGCCTACGGTCATGATGGCTGGCCAGTGGCAGTCATGGGTTCCATAGCTGTTTTTAAACTTTACTGTGTCATTTTTTAAGCCTCATGCAGGTACCAATAAATAGTGCTATCTTATAAATTGGAGGTCTGAACAGATCATTACTTACAAGACTGTTACATTTGGACTTGGGCGCTTTTCTAAGGAATTTCCTTTAGCAGTTTCTTGTTACAAATTCTGTCATTTGAGAAAAATTCCCCATCCTGCTCTTGAATTTTTCATCCCCCAGTGTCAACAATATACACTACGTTATCAAAAGTATTGGGACTCCTGCATTTACACATACATGAACTTTAAATTGGATGTGAACCCGATTCATGAGATTTGAGCTGGGCACATAGATCTGCAGTGTTTTGTTATCTCTCTCCAAAGCACTATGTTTCGTAGCTGTCTCTTGCTCCATAGCTCTGTTATCAGCCTGATAAGTTCTCACACGTTCTCCTAGATGGGAGATAGAAGTTTGTTGGGGGAGTTTGCCATTCATAGATTAGCAAACAGATTGCCATCTAAGAGCAGAGCTATGCACATTGCTTTCTTCCTTTGCCTGTGAGGAGAGGGGCTGTGTGCCTTTCCTCCAATCAGCTGTCTTGACTGTATGCCAATGATTCACTCCCAGAGGAAACCAGAAAGAGAAAAATGTTAATACGATCTCCACTTTCTAAAGGATATATACAGATGAAGAGAGCAGATATACATGTAAAACTTGTATAGGGAGATGTGTATCATCTGAGGCTGTTCACTTCACTGTGCATATGGAGGGTTTACATCCACTTTAATGGCACTTTAATGGCATCCCAGTCTTAGTCCATAGGGTTCAATATGTCCCAATACTTTTGGTAGTATATAGAAATCTGGGCTAATGAATGTTTTCTACTAGATATGAGAACTTTGCTTTGGGAATGTTTCCCAGGCTGCTGTTGTGAAAGGGACCTAAAGCCTCGTACTCACGGTTCGATTGTCGTACGACCGCGTTTCTGATTTTTGTCAAAAGTGCGTGTCCATGATTTGGTAAGGCATACTGACTATCTGAAAATTTTTCGTTCGACCTCAACTCAACGTCAGAAGTGACATGATGCTTTGAATACTTTTTGCATCTTTTTTTCCTTTCAGAGCATGCGTAGTCTCGGTCGTGCTAACGGAACAAAAATTGGACATGGCGTCAAAAATTTACTAGACTGCGCATCCAGCTTTTGACAAAAAAAGCAAATCAGCTATTGAAAGGAGCATACTTACGGTAAGAATTTCAGACGACAGGCTGTCGAACGAAAATCCCCGTCCGAATTTCTCATCTCTTGTGCGGGCCTTTAGTGGGTGCAAACTGGTTGTGAATGACCTGTTATGCCCCGTACGCACAATCAGAAAATCGTGCGGAAAATACAGCTTTCAAAGCGATCGTACGATAATCGGATTGTTAGTACAGAGCTTTCGAGAGACGATCATGACAATTCATGTGATATTTTCCGTCCGGACACGATCGGACATGCAGGGAAAATTTTCTCGCACGGTGCCCGATCGTACGATTTTCGTTTAACCAGTACAGTTATCGATTGAAAATGCAATTTCAATACACTTCACATCGCTTCTGATTTTTTATTCAGTCGTAAGAGAATTTTCGTGACTGATTTTGTGACTGCCGATCCGATCTGAGATTAGCATGCAAAAAAAAATGGACGATCATTCGCCCGATAATTTCATCATGTGTACCAGACATAAATCCATACGCAGCAGATGGATCTATAAATAGCGCATTTATTTTATCCTGCGGTGGTGGGGATTTGTTTATACTGCAGCACTGTGCTATGTTTATGTTTGTCTTTCATTGTATGTTTCCACTGGATCTTTCCAAGTTGCTGCGTTCAAGACTCTTTACCCTTTCCAGTTTATTTATAGAGCAGGAAATTAGTTTACTATTGTGCTATTTACAGTGTTTGATAAGAGACAGAAAGCTTACATTAGGATTATGCCTACGCTTTAAGATTTTCTGGCCCTTTTTGTTCTATCGGCGTTCGCTTATAAAAGCGCACCGCAGTCTCCGACATAGAATTCTAATGAACTGTGAAAAGAGAACGACATAGCAGTGTCATGTTTTTTGTGTGGTGTACAAAATACAGTTTATAAAAGAAATAAATGTTTCCTCCTTTCAGCAAGATTGTCCGTTTTGCTGCATGGGCGAAAAAAAATGCGGCTAATGGATTATTATTTTCCATTTATGAAAACAGGAAAGCTGAATAAAGCTGTCATTTTTTTTTCTTTCCTATAGTGTTAGTGAGGTTGATTCATTAACCACTTCAGCCCCGGAAGGATTTACCCCCCTTAATGACCAGGCTATTTTTTTTGCGATACGGCACTGTGTCACTTTAACTGACAATTGCGCAGTCGTGCGACGTTGTACCCAAACAAAATAATATCCTTTTTTTCCCCAAAAATAGAGCTTTCTTTTGGTGGTATTTGATCACCTCTGCAGTTTTTAATTTTTGCGCTATAAACAAAAAAGGCCGACAATTTTGAAAAAAAAAACAATATATTTTATTTTCTGCTATAAAACATATCCAATAAAACATTTAAAAAATCTAATTTCTTCATCAATTTAGTCCAATATGTTTTCTGCTATATATTTTTGGTAAAAAAAAAAAAATCACAATTAGAGTATATTGATTGGTTTGCACGAAAGTTATAGGTTATAGATTTACTAAAACCGGAGAGTGCAAAATTTGGTGCAGCTGTGCATGGTAGCCAATCAGCTTCTTACTGCTAGTTCAATTAAGCTTCAACAAAAAAAAACTGGAAGCTGATTGGTTTCTATGCACAACGGCACCAGATTTTGCACTCTCCAGTTTTAGTAAATCAACCCCATAGTGTTTACAAACTATGGGATAGATGTATGGAATTTTTTATTTTTTTAAATTTTTTACTAGTAGATTTTTAGAGGGACTGCAACATTGCGACGAACAAATCTGACACTAAGTGACACTTTTTGGAGACCAGCGATCCCATAGAAGTAATAAGGAATGTGAATCACCACCACGAAGATTTATATTGGGACAATACTAGCACTAAATACCAGCACACTTTCACTTTAATGTTTAGTTATATGAAGCACAATGATCTAAATGTGAAATATATCCGGTTGGAAATGGTACAGGAACCATATTACTGTACATCATACATAACATTGCACTTTACTAGTAACCTCATTTGAATATATTGCTTTCTGTATGCACTGATCTGTTATATATTGAAACATACTGCACAAGGTCTGCACATATGCACTTTAGTACTAGTACCTTTGCATAATACACCTGCACACGGGATCCACGATAAATCCATATTATTTATACACATACTAGCACAAGGTACTAGCACATTACCATTCAATTTTAGCACCTAAGGAATTTGCAAATCCCTTACCCAGGGCAGCGCCACTTCCAGTTTTATACGTCCAATTCCATTATCCCTCCTCTTTGAGGGAGTGCTGGAGGGCAGCAGCTAGGGTACATATCCTAAGCGCAATACCACTTATAATCATTATTCTCCTTTTTTTCCCTCATACCTCATGATCAAGTGAAGAAGTAGCAGCTTGTACCCACCTCTGCCCTTGGCAGCTTCCGCAGGGTTCATCCTCTCCCATGCGCAGTCCCTGTTCTTGGGCCACTATTAGCGCTAATAAGACTGGGAACCCCTTCTGTGGATCTTTTGGGATTTTGCAGAGTTTCCTCACAACAGAGTCTGTTGGTGTCCAAACTGATGAATGCTGGTGAATAAGGCAGGTGGATCAGCTACCTTTAAAGTGGATGTAAACCCAAAAAAAAAAAAAAATGTAATTAATAATTCTGCCTGGTAGAGTAGTACTATGTCATGTCAACTGTGCCCAGTCTTGCCACAAAGAGTTAACCCAACTGTGAGTAATGACCTTCTCTTTTTTCAGAAAGAGAAAGTCCTACTAAAAGGGAAATACACAGACTATCAGCCGCATGCTCTGTGAGTGACTGTCATGTAACCAGTAACACATGTCTTATCTGTTGCCTACCTTTGCTGCATGTGTCCAGTTAGAGGCCGGGCCTCCCTCACCTGTGTGCTTTAGTAGGCCCTCCTCAGCTGGTCTCCACTCCAGGCCTTAATTGGTAACAGGATATAATTCCTGGCAGTACAAGGCCGCATTGCTGATCAACGTTTGTCCGTGTTTGGCTTGTGTGTGGTTGTCTCCTTCGGTTGCACTGAGTCTTATCCGTATACTGATCCTTGGCTTGTCTGACTAGCCCTTCCTGCCTGATACCTTGATCTTCGGCTTGTCTTCGGTTTCTCCTGTCTTCTGGTTGTCCTGACCCTTTGCTATTCTTCTGAATATTCTTACTCTTCCTGTGCTGCTGCTTACCCTCTACCATCTGGGGCCAGCCGAGCGTAAGCTAGGGGACCCTGGGGGCCGCGACCTGGATCCAGTTGCAGCCAAATCCATCCTCACTACTAGAGGCTCTGGTGAACACCCACTGGCTCTTAGATTCTGCACCCTGGGGAAACCGATGCACTAGCTCCCTGAGTTTCAGTGTCCGTGCTCTAGGGGGCCCTCTCCCCGTATCAGCCTGTACTACTTAGCAGCAGTCAGCCATAGGTCCACAACCTTGTGGTGCGTTACACTCCCTTGATGCGATTCACACTCCAGTGGTACGCACCTGTCACCAGATCCCATTAGACAGTGAAAGCAAATTGCTTATCTCCTTCACGGAGCAGAGAAAGTTTTGCACTCCCCTCTCCCTCCCTCCTCAATCTCTCAGTATAGAGGTGGATGGGGAGGCTTGTGCTTGTGACATTACAGCTCCACCCAGCAAACAGAGCCAACCACGGATTTCAGGGTTTTACACAGCTGCAAGTGCTTACAGGAAGGACATTTGCAAGGTAGGGATACATGCAGGAGGCTTGCATGTATATATACCTTAATACTGTGCCATTAGTTTATACTGGGTGGGTGGTGGGTTTACATCCACTTTAATCTTATGGATAGGTCAGATTTTGGTTTTTCTTTCTTTTTCTTCTTACCAAAAAAAAAAAAGTCCCCTTTAAGTCTGTCCAGCACGGCTCTGCTTCCTTCATCCTTCTCTGCCGGATCCCTGGGGAGTTTTTTTGTGCATTCCCCACTGAGCAGGGATCAGGAGCATGGCGGTGGAGGGGGATTGGCATCTGGTGGCGTGCGACTTCTAAGATTCCCCGTTCTCCGGTGAGCGGCAGGGGGTGGGCCTCCATTCAAGGCGGGGCGGAGAGCGTGCGGCCCCGGTAGTAGTGAGAGGCGAGGTGGTCAGCACATGCACTCTGGGGATTTAGGCCTGGTGGATGACAGTTTTTTTCAGAGAAACCTGAGGTTGCAGTTTCCCTTGGACCCTTCTTTTTGCCAGAGGATGGGTGGTTCAGGCAATTAGCCGCCCACCCCTACTGGCATTTAAAAGTTTTGGCTCCAAATGAGCTTGGGGCTGCCTCTAATAACCAGGTGCCCTGCAGGTCGTTTTGTATGCAGCAACAGGTATGTCTTTCTTTTTACTCCATTCAAGTCAATGATATTATTTCTCTTTGGATCTCTGCTCTTCATCTTTTCTATCATCTTATAGCTGACGCTCCAGCCCATTTTTTCACCATGAGCCATTCATCTTGAAACCAAGAGCATCGGGCAGCCTATAGGTATGGGACCGTCTGTACATGAGCATAAAAAAAAAAAAAGTGCACCACTGACAAACAAACTGTGTCTTTAACAGCCCTGTTCCTTCAAAAAGGTCCAGAAAGTGTTCAAGACATTGTGACGACTATAGCCCTGAGTGAAGATCGCATTCCTCACGGCATAGGTCATCAGAAAGGTCAGGATCTTGGAGACGCTATTACTCTCCATCCCCACAAGCCCGTTCATCAAGAAACAAGTGTTGGGCATGTGGCGCTGTTCTGCTCCCTGATAAATTGGTCTGTAAGGACTGTTTCAGGGATTATGCATCAAACAGAGAACTGGAAAGCCAGCAGGTGGTTGATCTACTCAAACAGACAATGAAAGACTAATTTTCAGAACTCTTGGCATTAATTCCCACGCAACCAGTTGCACAAGTACCTGTTTCTCAGGATATAGAGCCCAGTGTCCCGAGGCCCTCAGTTGTCAGTACCCCTCTATGTCCATCAGGGCAGACAGCTAAGGATCGACCACAAGAAGATTCATCTGAAGAATCTTCAGAGGACACAGAACCATCTGGATACAGTTTTTATCTAGTGCAACCCTCCGTTAATGCCGTTAAAAATGCTATTGCCTGGGAAGATCTCGCAGAACCACCGCCAAAATCAAAAACATATTTTCCATCCCGTAGGAGGAAACAGATCGTCTTCCTATTAATGGGAGAAATTAGAGAAATTATAGAAGACGAGTGGAGTAAAATCGGATAAGAGGGAGTAAACCGCGCTAGGCCTATTAATAGTAGGTTAAATTGAGGGGTAAGCAGCCAAACAGCGACCAAACTAATCATAAACAGAAATAATAGAGTATGAATGGTGCTAACCTAATATAAATATAGTATCTGAAAAGGTAGGTAGTCAACCTAATATCAGAAAAGGGAGTTGGTCAACCTACAGGTGTTTTAAAGCCCATATATAACCAAATCAATCATTCAAGATGTGCTAAGACAAATCAAAAAGAACATGTAGAAACCTTCTGAGATCCTATAACTGCTAGTCACGTATTATGTAACCAGACTATACATCAACGGAAACAATTGAATTATCCAGAGTGTAGTAAGTGGCATATGAAAGTCCAATAATGCAAAAAATGGAAATAAGCACATAAACCAAAGGATGATATTTAGTCCCTCATGAAATGTCGTAGATGTAATTCAATGCAGAAAAAAACTGTTCATGGATACGTGCAAGAAAATAAAAATAAAAATATAAAAATATATGGAAAAAAAAATATATATAGTTCCCCGTGACATCCAAACACAACAGAATAAGGTGAAACAGAGGGGTAGGTGGGTCTTGGTCATCCACACCCTAGTGAATTCAAGGCTTACCAGATGGTAGACATATTCACGCCAGAATACAGGCAGTCCCCTAGTTATGAACATCCGACTTACGAACGACTCCTACTTACAAACGGAGGGAGACAACAGGAAGTGAGAGGAAATCTCCCCCTAGGAAGGGAAATTCACTCCTGTAAGATTTATTATGGGAAAAAGATGTCTCCACTGATGCTTTATCACCAAGATTTGTTTCCACAACAACCCAAAATTTTCAAAATCCAATTATCATTGAGACAGGAAGTGAGGTGAAATCTTCTGAACAGAAACATAGACAGCAAAACCAACATTACAGGGGTGTTAACCCTTCCCTATGCTATCCAAAAAGCTTAAAAATATTTATTTTGGCTGAAGCTACACTTAAAAATGTACCTGTTCCAACTTACAAACAAATTCGACATATGAACAAACCTACAGTCCCTATCTTGTTTGTAACCCGGGGACCGCCTGTATATGTTATGGTCCAACTCCTCCCGGTCTCCGGAATCACGTCACACTATCCACAGCCGATCAGATCAATCATCACAGGGGGGTCCCTTATCTTGTGTCGGTCTGTTCGCCCGTCCGTTCAGTCCAAGGAAAGGTGATCCTCAATGGAATCACCAAGGAGGAAATACCAGATGGCCAAATCCACATCAGGGATATAAAAAGAAGAGAAGACTCTCCATCGTGTAAAAAACCTCAGTTAAGAGGGACAGATTTTATTAAAGATAAAAAGTCCACAAGCTTGTAGATAAAAACAATCAGCAGGAATAAGATATCAAACGCAGCAATCCAGGGTCAGCAACGTCTGACGCGTTTCATCCTAATAGACGTCGTCTGAGGGCGTGGAGTAAAATGGACAAGAAGTTTTTCCTGGTTCGATTATCCAAGTTGTATCCGTTAGCGGATACACAGTCCTTTAGCTCGATGCCAGTGGTGGATGCGGCAGTGGCACACTTAGCAAAAAATGTAACCCTGCCTATGAAGGATTCCACGTCATTTAAAGACCCTCCAGATAGAAGAATTGATCTTGATCTCAAGAAGAGTTACTTAGCTACAGGTGCGGCCTGTAGACCAGCCATTGCATTAACTTCTGTTTCCAATGCTATCCGATTCTGGACCAAAAATGTGGAGACAGCCATATGCCAAGAAGTCCCCAAGGAGGACATAATCAAGGCCCTAGAAGAACTCAAATTGGCAGCAGATTTTGTAGGAGAGGCAGCTATTGACACAATTCAGTGTTCGGCCAACTCAATGTTTCATTCAGTGATGGTGAAGCGGGCCTTATGGCTAAAGCCTTGGACAACTGATCTAGCATCGAAGCAGAGTTGGTGGAAGATTCCATTTGGTGGGAAATCCTTGTTCGGGGAGAAGCTGGACAAGGTGATTCCTCAGGACAGAAAGCTCTGGAAGACAAGAGCCTATTTATCAAGATTCCTATAGTCAAACACCAGAGACTTCAGGCAGTCACGGCAGTTTAGAGACAACAAGAAATCATGGAAAGGCACTCAAGCATCCTTTCTAGGGGCCAGAAGAAATAAGACCCTCTCTACTCCCGAGAGGGGACAATCATCAAATCATCTAATGGAGCCATGAGCATTACCAGTTTTCACAGGCTCAGGTTCAGAATCCTGTCATGAACTGGATATATCCAGAGTCCTCAGGGCCTACTTAGAGGCCACTAGGAGGTTTAGGGACTGAGAGACTGTTTATTGTCCCGTGAGGAAGAAACAGAGGGATGGAAGCCTCCAGCAGAACTCTGGCATCCTGGGTGGTTAAGATGACACAGAAGGCTTACAGGGTGAAGAACGTTGAACCTCCTTCTCAACTAAATGCTCATTCAACTAGGGCGGCATCAGCATCATGAGCAGCGAGAGCAAACGTTTCCTTGGAAACAATCTGCTGGGCCGCCACCTGGTCTTCTCGGCACACATTTCTCAGACATTACCATATCGATCCAGGGGCTCTTACATCAGTAGAGATCGGAAGGAAGGCCGTTTGTGCCGCTATGGCTGTGTCTAATTAAAATGTTTTATTAGCATTGAACCCACCTGTATGCTGGTTATTTATCATGGGTATGCTGCCATGGAGGCGCCAGGAAAACTGAAAATTGTATCATACTTACCACCATCTTCCTTTCCTGGTGTCTATCCATGGCAGCATACATTCCCACCCTCTGTATTCTAATTTACGGAGAATGTTGATTTATGCTATTCCCTAGTCCTGAGGGAGGAGTCGAGGCGGAGCTCTATCATGGGTATGCTGCCATAGATAGGCACCAGGAAAGGAAAATTACGGTAAGTATGATACAATTTTCCATTTTTATAATTTTGGATAGAGTAAATCAGATTTATTTATTTATTTTGCCATCTGTGTCTGATTGCAGAGATTTCCCTTTACTTCCTGTCCCATAGCCAAACAGGAAGTAATAGGAAACCCTTGTAAATTAAGGAAATTCCTTGGGGACCCCCAGGCCACCAGAACTAGTGTCCCCCTCTATTACCTTCCTGGGGACAGCCCAAAGTTTGGGATTTTCTTTTACTTTCAATGATAATGGTAACAGGACAAATAGAGAGAGGGAATCTCCATAAAGGGGGTACAGACAGCAATAAAAACTGATAAGCTTTGTAATCCCTCTCCACGCTATCCAAAACTAAAAAAAAAAAGTTTTGCCTTTAGTTATACTTTACGGTTTTCCTCCTTAATGGATTCCATGCGTGCAATCTACGTATGCGTTTGCCTTTGCGTGTGAGCACTGCGGGAAAGGGGCGCTTTAAAAAAAAAATTTTTATTTAGCAATTTTTTCATTTTTACATTGTCCCTTTACATTTTTCTAACCCCCACATTCCAGTGTGATCCCGGTGTAGGAAAAGTATGGGATAAGTAAAGAAAACAAACCTTCATGCTGCAGCATCAGTGTCAAGATTCAGCTGTCCCCTGTCAGCTGTTCTCCATGCAGAGAGCAGTGACTGCCAGTCATAGCTCGCTGATCTGATCCTCCAACGCTCACTGGAGTGCCAGGTTGGGAAGGGGGCAGGAGCGGCTGGCTCCAACTCTCAGCCATGTGCTGAAAGGTGGCGCCAGCTGTCTGTCAAGGAGGCAGCCATGTAGATCCAGAAAATATTGTCTGGATCCTTCCAGAGCCTGGCTCAGCTCTGCCGAGTCAGCTGATAGCGGGCAATGGGTCACAGGAGAACAAAGGTAAGTGTACTCATGTGACCCAAAAGAGAAGTATGGCCCAAGCTTTGCTTTACTAACACAGACAGTAATTGCTAGATTGAAATGAATACAAGGGACATTCACTTTGAAATTTAAGTTGAATATTTTCAGTAAATCATCCTCACCTTAACTTTGTCACCAGTCTAGTGCTTTTAAAGTTGAATTCCAAGCACAAACTTTAATTTAAATATATTTCTTAACAGCCACAAATAATAAAAAACAACTTTGTGTTCCTCAAATGTCTTCACAAGGCATTTAAGTAGCAGTGATATCATCATGGTGCTGTACATAACCTTTGCAGAGAGTAGAACTGTGGGAGGGACCCAGAAGCTCCAGCCACCACAGGCTGCAGGCTGAAAACTACAGGAGGGGGTGGATATAAAACCACTCACCCTGCACAAGAAGTGAGAGCATCAGTGACCGGTCTTTATTACAGGAAGCTCCTGCACAATGGTAAAGTTCCACACTGGATTACTGCACAGATCTAGAAGAAATATACAAAGCACCAGTGGTTGCCTGTCCATTAAGGGCCACGGGCGCCACCCCTCATCTACGCATCCGGCACCCTGTATGTAGATCAGCATGGAATCCAATGGGGGGGTTGGAGTGTTTTTTTTTGAAGCATGTGATTAGTGCCAGTGACTCTAATAGGCTTCAAAAAAGGGTGTTCCCTCCCAGTTGTGTGACGATAGCCAAAAAAAAAGCCCAACAGCCGCCACTGAAAAGCACACCAAGATTCAGGTAAGAATACACATGCCACTTGTGTTTAGATGATAGCTTTTCACAATCGGGGTGCCATTGGAAGTGACGGGAATCGCACAGACGTCCTGCGATTTACCGTGAATCGGGATCGCGGGTGGAACTGAATACAAAAAAGTGCACTGAACATACAGTATATAGACAATACATCCTGTTATATCATAGAATATAAGAACTACAGTCAGGTCCATAAATATTGGGACATTGACACAATTCTAATATTTTTGGCTCTATATACCACCACAATGGATTTGAAATGAAACGAACAAGATGTGCTTTAACTGCAGACTTTCAGCTTAATTTGAGGGTATTTACATCCAAATCAGGTGAATGGTGTAGGAATTACAACAGTTTGTATATGTGCCTCCCACTTTTTAAGGGACCAAAAGTAATGGGACAATTGACTGCTCAGCTGTTCCATGGCCAGGTGTGTGTTGTTCCCTCATTATCCCATTTACAAGGAGCAGATAAAAGGTCCAGAGTTCATTTCAAGTGTGTTGTTTGCATTTGGAATTTGTTGCGGTCAACTCTCAATATGAGATCCAAAGAGCTGTCACTATCAGTGAAGCAAGCCATCATTAGGCTGAAAAAACAAAACAAACCACCAGAGAGATAGCAAAAACATTAGGTGTGGCCAAATCTGTTTGGGACATCCTTAAAAAGAAAGAATGCATCGGTGAGCTCAGCAACACCAAAAGACCCGGAAGACGACGGAAAACAACTGTGGTTGATGACTGAAGAATTCTTCACAATGGTTGATTGCTTTAAAAAAGGCCTGGATTCTTTCCTTAATGTAAATAATATAACTGGGTACTAACATTTTTAGGCTTTGCTGGGGTTTTTTGCCTTCCTCTGGATCAACTGTGGGTGAAGGATTGTATATGGGATTATTTGGTTGTTTATGTATGTATGTATGTATGTATATATATATATATATATATATATATATACATATATGTGTCTGTGTGTGTTTTTTGTTTTTGGTTGAACTGGATGGAGTTGTGTCTTTTTTCAATCTGACTAACTATGTAACTATGTAACAGTTGGCCAGATCAAGGACACTCTCCAGGAGGTAGGTGTTTGTGTGTCAAAGTCAACGATCAAGAGAAGACTTCACCGGAGTGAATACAGATGATTTACCACAAGATGTAAACCATTGGTGAGCCTCAAAAACAGGAAGGCCAGATTAGAGTTTGCCAAACAACATCTAAAAAAGCCTTCACAGTTCTGGAACAACATCCTATGGCCAGAGTGATGGGAAGAGAAGAGTATGGAGAAGGAAAGGTACTGCTCATGATCCAAAGCATACCACCTCATCAGTGAAGCATGGTGGTGGTAGTGTCATGGCGTGGGCATGCATGGCTGCCAATGGAGGTGGATGATGTGACTGCTGACAAAAGCAGCAGGATGAATTCTGAAGTGTTTCAGGCAATATTATCTGCTCATATTCAGCCAAATGCTTCAGAACTCATTGGACGGCGCTTCACAGTGCAGATGGACAATGACCCGAAGCATACTGTGAAAGCAACCAGAGTTTTTTAAGGGAAAGAAGTGGAATGTTATGCAATGGCCAAGTCAATCACCTGACCTGAATCCGATTGAGCATGCATTTCACTTGCTGAAGACAAAACTGAAGGGAAAATGCTCCAAGAACAAGAAGGAACTGAAGACAGTTGCAGTAGAGGCCTGGCAGAGCATCACCAGGGATGAAACCCAGTGTCTGGTGATGTCTAAGCGTTCCAGACTTCAGGCTGTAATTGACTGCAAAGGATTTGCAACCAAGTATTAAAAAGTGAAAGTTGGATTTATGATTGTTAATCTGTCCCATTACTTTTGGTCCCTTAAAAAGTGGGAAGCACATATACAAACCGTTGTAATTCCTACACCGTTCG
>BLSH010345392.1:318609-331072 GCA_018402905.1 Glandirana rugosa | reverse complement strand
CCTAAAAATAAATTCTATTCTTTTTAACTGTAAAGTCGCTTCCATGTAGATGGGGATCCGACTTGGAGGCGACTTCTATTGAATCCTATGGGCACAAGTCGGATAGAAGTCACCTAGAAGTAGTACAGGAACTTTTTCAGAAGTCGCCTTGAAGTCAGAACGACTTCAGTCGTGTATATTAAGACGGCTCCCATTCATTTCAATGGGATTTCAAATGTCAAGCGACTTGGGGCGACTTGAGGCAACTCAAGTCGGATCAAAAGTCGCCCCTATGTGAATGGGCACTTATAGTATGTACCAGGCTTTAGGGTTTACAACCACTTTAAGTTTTATAAGGTTTCATCCTGGGCCAGAACTGGAAGGGGGTCAGTTTGGGAGTGCAGATGCTCCCCCTTCAGCCTCGCCTATTAAACAGGTGAGCTCAGAAATCCAAGGGGCTGGGGGGAGAGAGCTGTTTGCAGGTCTACACTCCAGGAAAAAAAACTGTTATAACTGGGCTGCCTGAAAGACAAAGGCGTAACTAGAACCTTCAGGGCCCCGGGGCAAGAAATTATGAAGGGCCCCTCTGACCCCTGGCCAAGGCCCTTCCCTCGTCTCACTGATCCTGGGGCCCTTTACTCCTGTTGCAGGTCCCTTTATTACTGTCCCTCAGAGGGACCCTTTCATAAGTTCTGCAGTGGCCCCCTTACTGCCATCTTCGGGCCTCCCCATGGTGGTGAAATGCCAGGGCCGGGTCGCAATTGCAACCTTTGCAATCCTGATAGTTCCCTCACTGTTGTCAGCAGTTTTTAATTTTTATTTTAATTCTATTATTTTTTTACCATTTAATTTTATTTCTTTTACAATTTTACTTTTTATTATTTTTTACAATTCTTTTAGGAGCTCTGTTGGGGGGCTTTGATGAGATATCAGGGCTCTAAACAAACTTCAGCCCTCAATCTCCATCTGTGCGGCCTCAGCTGCACAGATGGAATGGACAGGAATAGCTGTGCACCGAGCCTCCCATTCATTCAGAAATGGAAGTATAGTAAAAGCAGTTTACTATGCTTCAGTTATGAATGAACCAATTGGTACCAATCACTGACTCTGTCCATTCAGAAAAGGAAGGAGCCGGTAAATTACAAATTTACAGACCCGTTCCCATCTCTCCATCATGACTCATCTTCTACAGCAGCTGGCAGGAGAGAGGAGGGGGGAAGACAGCAGCTCTGTGGGGGGAACCACACAGGGACCCTGGGAACAGCAGAAGACAAGTAAACTCGATAGGAGGGGTGGCAGGGGCAGCATATAGAGGAACCAATCTCCTCCATTAAGAGGAAAATGGAGGAGATTGGTTCCTCTGAATACCCCCCGCCATCCCTCCTATCCAGGTGTACAAGGGAGGCACATGGACCCCCTGGAGCGTGGGGCCCGGTTGCAATCGCAACCCCTGCAACCCCTATTGTTATGCCCCTCCTGAAATTCATGTGTGCCTGGAGTCTCTTCTGACTGGTGAACCCTTGGTGTACTTTGAACTTATTCTGAAGCAAACTGTTATGTTGCTGCGTTTTAGACACTGTATTGGCATCGAAAACAAGCCATAACATCATTTGTCTTTTTTTGTGTTTGCTGATCCTGATTTTGAGAGCCCATTCACACAGGGGCGACTTGCTCTCCGACTTGAGTCGCCCCAAGTCGCTTGACATTTGAAATCTCATTGAAGTGAATGGGAGCCTTCTTAATGTACACTACTGAAGTCGGAACAAGCCGCCTCCAAGTCGGGTCCCCCATCTAAATGAAAGCGACTTTACAGTGAAAAGAAAAGAATTTATTCAAGGCAACCCCCTCTCTCCCTGCTCTGAAAGCAAAGTCGCTTGTCATGAAGTCACGTGGTAAGTCGCCTGAAGTCGCGCGGAAAGTCGCACTGAAATTGCCTAGCAAAGTCGCGCTTAAGTCGGGTCGGGTCGCCCCTGTGTGAATGCAGCCTAAAGGGTTGTTTTATATTTATTTGTACTTTATATTATCTATATAAAATCGTTGTATTACAAAGAAACATTTGATACATGACTCCAGGATCCACCAGAGCACTAATGGTTAGCTACAGCTGACAACGTTTGGTTTGCGATTCTCATTTATTTGTCTAAATGAAATTTCAAAATGAGTAATCTAATAAGGATTTGACCGTGATGAGTCATTACTCCAATGAACTTGTTTGTTTACAGACCATTACATTGAGAGCCAATTTATTCTGCCAGGACTTACAGATGCCACGTACCACTGCCCATCGAAATGAATAAGAAGATGCATCTGTATGCTAGACTTGTGCACTGCTGAAAAATTAGTTTGTTTTTATTTTCGTTTCATTCGCTTTTTTGTTTTTTGGTTTTTATGGTCATTTATTATGACCACAATTCATAAATTCATAATTTCGAAAATTCGTATATTCACAAATTCGAAAATCCGAAAATTTTTAAATAATAACTAACTAACTGATAATAACTAACTATTAAATTATAGGTATTGGAACTTCCTTTCCAATTTGACTGTTAGTGAACTTAACGAATACGAATTTATCCAAACTTACAAATTATTCGAAATAACGAATGCCTCATCTAAAAAAATGGAACGGAACAAATTAATAATAAATAATAATAATAATAAAAAGTTTTTATTATTATTTATTATTATTATTATTATTAATTCATTATATTGCATCTGTTTAGATGCGGCATTCCTTATTTTGGATAATTCGTAACTTTTATATTTGTTACGTTCACTAACAGCCAAATTTGAAAGGAAATTCCAATACCTATAATTTAATGGTTAGTAATAGTTAAGTTATTATAGTTATTATTTCAGATTTTCAAATTTTCGGGTTTTCGAATTTACGAATATGCGACTATTCGAATTTACGAATATTCGGAAAAATTCGGTAAACGGATTTTCGTTAATTCGAATACTTCCGAATTAACGAATTTGTCAAAATTCGTCAAAAAACTAATTCGGAACAAAACGAATTGCACATGTCTACTGTATGCGGTTGTGCGCTGGGGTTGCGTAAAAGCATGCAGATGAATATATGTTCTGGACATAGATAATTTGCATTTGGAGCAGACATCTGTGCCCATGTGGGTGCATAAAGATGTACAGCTCCATCTTTTAATTCATTCAATGGTCACCATGGCAGCTACAGATCAGGAGAGAGTGATTACACAGACTCTTCGGGCTTTATGAACCCTTTGCAGCCATGTGTATGAAACCTTATAAACCTGGGATTGTCTCAGAAAAATAGTATTGCTGGGCAACTACGTTCATCTCATCACCAGTGTCCAGTATTTTCATGTGTGGAACCTGTAGATATCCTATGTTCAACTGAAAAGGTAACTACCTAGGGGGTAGAAATATAGGAGTAGGGAAACATAGGAGAGTATAGAGTTTCTTGAAAGATAATTGTTGGTCCATTTTCGTAAAGGGTAACTCCACTTTCGTGGGGAAACAAATAGCAAATAAAGAGAAAATAACATAGCGTGTACAATTGCAATACAAGTCATATTGTAATTGAATGTTATTAAAAATTACCTTTCCTTTTTAAACTACAGCTCTGTAATTTTCTGAAAATGCAATGCAATATGGCTACCTGGTGGAGGTGCCATGTACACAGAGTGTGTACTGACCACTCCCCAGCAACATCATTTCCTGCTTGTGTGATTGGCTTGTCAATTTTCCCAGAAATCTGCCTAAGATACAAGTCAGATTTCAGGCATCCCCTGCAACAAAAATGTCATTTTTGGTGAGATACTTCCAATAGGAACATGTCTAAAGGGATGCAGGCCCAGCAACTTTCCTCATTAGAGCTCTGCAGCTGCACAGCTGACTGATAATTATGAAACCACTCCCATTAGACCCACTTAGCACAGAGGCACAAAGGAACAAACAGTGATTTCTTCAGGATAACAAAAGGTAGGAATCTGCTACGAAGGTTGTTATAATCCTTGCAATGGCCATAGATCACCCAGAGGGAAATTATTTTTTTCTCAACAATACTAGAGATATGCTTTAAGTAGCTTTTAACATTTCCTCAAACAAACCTGCTTCTTTAATTGTAGTGAATGCTATGGTAATGATTACCAAGCTGCTGAAATGAGTGTGAATATCACTGGTCCACAAAGAATAGTGTATCATTCCTTCCACCCATCCACTCTTCTTCGAACATTTATTTCTATTATCATTCATAGGTCTGGTTTTCATCCCATGGGCCTGGTAGGCAAGACATCGTGAGACAGATTCTGTATCCCTCTCTGTTGTAATGATGGATTACCTTGAAACATAGGAGATAGCAAGAACTTCATATATACGTCTACAATACATGTATGGTCCTGAAGAAGCGGGGGATCCCGCGTAACGTGTAGACAAATTCTAAGTTCATGTATTTACGATATGTATGTATGTATGTATGTATTTTTTCAACTTGTTATTACATTTTTCTATATACAAAAGTGTTTTTTAACACTAAGGCTCCATGCACACTGTATTTCAAAAACAACCGTTTTTGGTCGTTTTGGCGTTTTTTTTAACAGCCCAAAAACGCCACTTTACTTTATCCTATGTGTCCATGCACACATGGTCGTTTATTGTCTTTTATCAGCAGTGGCATTTTTGGGCTGTTATCTGAACGCCCTGAATTGGCGTTCAAAAGTCGTTCTCCTGACCACAAAAAACGCCAGACGCCGGTAAACGCCGCTAAACGCCGGTATATCGGCGTCTGGCGTTTTTTGCAGTCAATGGAAGCCAATGAGGTAAAAAAAAAAGCCAAAAAACGCCGACGCCGAAAAACGCCGCTAAACGCCGCTTACAAAACACTGCAAATAGAAAGTTTTGTGAGCAGCGTCTCCTACCCGACGCTGAAACAGCCCTATAGCGTCCAGTGTGCATGGAGCCTAATTGTGTGATATATATTTTTATCTCTTGTATCTCGTAAACAATAATAAAATTTATATGTATTTTTAGTCTACTGTTCTCATTTGGTATATTTAAAGTCCCTTTACTTTTTGCTATATTTTTTCATTCCTTTTTTGAAGGCAATTATAGCCTCAGGCTCTAATCATGTGCTCCTAAAAAAAAAAAAATTAACCCTGATTGGAATCCATACATCCGGCGCCCTGCATGTAGATTAGGGGCCAGGCGCAGGATTGGGGGGGGGGCTCCATTTTTTAATATACCTAGGGCCTCTGATAGGGGGGACCACCGGTCCTCTTGTAGGGGGCCCGAGCGCACAGGGGGGCCCACACAGGGAGGGGGATTAGTGATGGACAACAATCACAGAATTCTTCCTCCAGCAGCAGAAAGCTGCTCTCTCTCCCTCTCCCTGCTGCCAGCTTTTATCTGCTAAAAAAGAGACAGTTGTCCCTCAACTAATCCCCCTCCCTGTAAGGGGCCCCCTCCCAGACCTGGCTCTAATGCTAGCTCTGCTAGGTGAATTTATTATCTCTCTAACTTTGTTTCTCTCCCTGCAGTTCCTCCTATCTC
This sequence comes from Glandirana rugosa, assembly GCA_018402905.1. Taxonomy (NCBI): domain Eukaryota; kingdom Metazoa; phylum Chordata; class Amphibia; order Anura; family Ranidae; genus Glandirana; species Glandirana rugosa. Next base: position 325,567 of record BLSH010345392.1, on the reverse strand, counting down.
ATCTTCCCTATCTGTCTGATCCCGGTGTACTGCCCAAATGCCAAACTCCGCAGAATGTCACTTCCAGTTGCTTTAAACAATGATAACTTCCTATTTCTGACAAATTTTTGTTTATGTTCAACAATTATTGTTTTTAAAAAACAGCAGCAATAGGCTACAGTCCGGTGCACGGAATATGAGCGGAGATTTATACTCTGCTCACATACTAGCCAAGAAAATGTCCGCCTCCGAGGCAACGACAAGTTTGTCCCCGTAGCTGTGTTCCTAAAATGCAACATCTCCCGGTAACAGGCTGTAGTCCATTGCCGGTGTTTTGTACAAACAGAAATTCATCAGAATTAGCAATTTATCATGGTTTAAAGCAGGGGTCTCCAAACTGAGGCCCGAGGGGCCAGATGTGGCCCATTGCTAGCCTTTATCCGGCCCTTGGGGCACTATTCCTCCCACTGATATGAGGCACTATTCCTCCCACTTACACCAACAAGGGGGCACTATTTCTTCCATTGATAGGATACTATTCCCCCTACTGATAGGGGCACTACTCCTACTGACCACCAACCTTGAGGCCATATTTATTCTCACTGATGCTGGGCCCGGGACATTTTCTGCCCCCACTATCCTCAATCTGGCCTTCCTAAAGTCTGAAGGACAATAAACTGGCCCTTTGTTTGAAAAGTCTGGAAAACCCTGGTTTAAAGCAACCGGAAGTGACGCAGGTTTGGCAGTCTGCGGAGTTTGGCATTTGGCCAGAACCAGAGCCGATGCAAGGATTTTTTTGTAGTTAGGCAAAGGTGCATTTTTGGTGCCCCAACCAACCGTTAGAGACTGCATACATGGCACAAGAGACTGTAAGCGACTGCGGACATAGCTCAAGAGACTGTAAGAGACTGCATACATGGCACAAGAAACTGTAAGAGACTATATACATAGCTCAAGAGACTGTAAGAGACTGCATACATGGCACAAGAGACTATCAGACACTGTGGACATGCCACAAGAAACTATCAGAGACTGCGGACATGCCACAAGAGACTATCAGAGACTGCAGACATGGCTCAAGAGACTGTAAGAGGCTGCAGACATGGCTCAAGAGACTATAAGAGACTGCGGACATGGAACAAGAGACTATAAGAGACTGCATACATAGCTCAAGAGACTGTAAGAGACTGCGGACATTGCTCAAGAGACTGTAAGAGACTGCAGACATTGCTCAAGAGACTGTAAGAGACTGCAGACATTTCTCAAGAGACTGTAAGAGACTGTGGACATTGCCCAAGAGACTGTAAAAGACTGCTGACATTGCTCAAGAGACTGTAAGAGACTGCAGACTTTGCTCAAGAGACTATAAGAGGCTGTGGACATTGCTCAAGAGACTGTAAGAGACTGCGGACATTGCTCAAGAGACTGTAAGAGACTGTGGACATTGCTCAAGAGACTGTAAGAGACTATGGACATTGCTCAAGAGACTGCGGACATTGCCCAAGAGACTGTAAGGGACTGCGAACATTGCTCAAGAGACCGTAAGAGACTGCGGAAGGGCAGGGCTGGTACACAAATAATCACAGGCAGATTCTGACACCATGAAGTTAGAAGTGAAGCATCTAGCTTGCCCCTACCTTCCACAGAGATGACATAGAGAGCTCTTCATCTGTAATGGCACCCGTGCCACTCGTGTTTCTCCTTGGCCTCCTGCAAGCATTGGCCTCTCACCCTGGTCTCACTCAGCTCCAGGCTATTCCCCCGACTCCCCCTTGTCTCATATGCCCTCCAGTTCAGAGGCGATGGTCTCTGGAGGATGGATGGAGGCGTTCCTGGCTGTCACTCTGCCACTGCCCAGGTGGGAGGAGGATTTTTTTAACAGGATCCTCATCACGGCAGCTGAAGGGGGCGGTGTGTTCGAGCCCAGGTTGCTACTTTTTGCAGAGGAAGCAAAGTAGCTGTGCCGGGACTATAGACAGGAGAGGCGGGCAGATAAAGTAGACGGCGCACGGCTGTGTCAGTATCTGTGTACAGGTGCAACCATGCGAGTGGGGCTGGCCGCCAGCGCTAGCAATATGGAGCAAGTGTGGAACCCCTGGCTTTGGCGCCCCCCTCTCCTAGCGCCCTCAGGCGTTCGCTTGAGCTGCCTTATGCTGAGGCCAGCCCTGAGCAGAACACCGGAGCTCCAACTGCCCAGCTTGTTTATTTTTTTCATCTCATCTTCATTTTTATTTATTAACTCCGTTTTATGTTAGATTTAGCAGGAATTCTGTGTCTGCTAATAATGATTTTATTGCATTTTTAGCTAAATATAGTTTTAATATTTTCTAGGGTGGGGGGGCTGTCAGGTAGTCTGTACGGGGCCCTGCGATCTCTATCAGCAGCCCTGTATATACCCCATCAGCTTACTTTTCCACACATCTTAGACAGTTCTGGGGTGGCTACTTACAATCAAATGGAAACTTTAGTTTTATTATTTTTTTTAGATATACTCTACTTGTGGAAAAAAAACATCTTGTATATAATCTGTGCATAGTTTGCAGTTACAATAATTGCAAGTGGCACATAAAATCTCTACTTCCTACTGAATTGTGCCTTGCTGATCATCCGGTCTCTGTACAAATTTACCATGCTTGATTTGTTTCAGAGACTGCAGAGAGTCTACTGATTTCAATCACCCAGAGGCGGCTCTCTAATTAGGCAAATTAGGCGGTCGCCTAAGGGCCGGTTCACACTTAAGCTATCATAGAAGTCAATGCAAGCCGCCTGAGATCGCCCTGAAAATAGTGCAGGAACCATTTTTCTAAGGCGGAGCGTAGCGATTCGCTCCTATTAGAACGGTTCGATTGCACAGCATTGAGGCAAATTGTCAGGCGACTCAAGTCACCTGACAATTCACCTAGATGTGAACGGGCCGTAAGGCCTCGCACTCACAGGGGCCTTGCAACCGCCTAATTTGACACTGACACCAGCACCGAGATAGAGAGTACTGGCACCAGCACCTTAAAGCTCTTAACCACTTCAGCCCCGGAAGGTTTTGCAGCTTTAGGACCAGAGCACTTCTTGCGATTCGGCACTGCGTCGCTTTAACTGACAATTGCGCGGTCGTGCGACGTTGTACCCAAACAAAATTTGCGTCCTTTTTTTCCCACAAATAGAGCTTTCTTTTGGTGGTATTTGATCGCCTCTGCGTCATTTCTGATCGCCGCTATAAACAAAAGAAGAGCGACCATTTTGCAAAAAAACCCAAATTTCTCACTTTTTGCTAAAATTCAAATCCAAAAAAAAAATATAAAAAAACATTTTTTTTCACCGTTTTTGGCCGATTTATATTCTTCCTCATATTTGCGATAAAAAAAATTGCAATTGGCGTTTATTGATTGGTTTGCGCAAAAGTGGCCGCGTTTACGGATGGTGAGAATTAATTTCTGGGGTTTTTATTTTTTTTTTATTTTTTACTAGTAATGGCGGCGATCTGCGATTTTTAGCGGTACTGCGATATCGGGGCGGACATGTCGGAACATTTTGACACTTTTTTGGGACCAATGACATTTATTCAGCGATCAGAAATTTAAATGTCCACTGATTACTGTATAAATGTCATTGGCAGTGAAGGGGTTAACCTGCAGGGGGAGAGCTAGGGGTTAATAGTGTTCCCTGGGTGTGTTCTTACTGTGGGGGGGGGGTTGGGCTAACATGGGCATGAGAGATCTAACTGATCCCAGTGACAGGGATCAGTAGATCTCTCATGCCCCACTGACAGGGCGGGGAACCGCGGTGTTTACATCGGCGGTTCCCCGTTCTTTCTCTTTTGCCGCTCATCGCGGCTCGCCAGCGGACATCGGGTCCGCCCGAGCCGCGGGCACACTCCCCAGGAGTGCAGCGGGTGCGCGCGCGCCCCCTGGTGGCCAATTGCGAATCGCCGCTTATTTATGGCGATTCGCGCAGCGCTCCCCCACTGCCGCCGTGAAAAGATGGCGCGCGGTGGGGAAGCGGTTAATATATGCAATTTATAAAGTTAATTTTTTTTATCGCTTGAATTATTTTTCCCATTATGGGTGTGAGTGGGGCCTCATGTCTAGGTTTTGCCTAAGGCCTCACAAAGCCTAGAGCCGCCTCTGCAATCACCCATAGTGCTTTTGGTAGCCAGAGGCTAGGTTTTGGATTACATAAGGAATCTTCGTTTCTGTGAAAGAAGTGCGTTCAATTTGAAATAATAATAATGGGCTTTTTAGTAAGACTGTCTTGACTGCCAATGTAAAGTGCACATTTTAATAACAGGTTCTTTTTATTATAAATATTTAAAATATTTTTTTAAAAATCCGTAAAGCTTTTAATGGATTTTGCTAGTGGATGCAATTCCAGTCAAACAGGTTACAAGGGAAATTTTGTCATGAAAGCATAACTAATGTAAAACCTGAACAACTTGTAATTCTGGGGGAGAAAAAAAATAGCCGTTAGCTAAGAAAGTAGAAAATTGTTCAGAAATATATTTTCAAGCACTGCCCTTATGTCAGGGAAACATTGGAGACATCAGAGCTTTCTTGGGGTGCCAAGAGGGATAATTCACTATTGTGTTGCAGGAATCTAAGATCTTAAGGACCGGAAGGATTTCCCACTGTAGGACCAGAGCACTTTTTTGCGATTCGGCGCTGCGTCGCTTTAACTGACAATTGCGCAGTCGTGCGACGTTGTACCTAAACAAAATTTGCGTCCTTTTTTTCCCATAAATAGAGCTTTCTTTTGGTGGTATTTTATCACCTCTGCATCACTTTTGATCACCTCTATTAACAAAAAAAGAGCGTCAATTTTGAAAAAAAAACAATATTTTTTACTTTTTGCCATAATACATATCCAAAAAAATAAATAAAAACACAAATGTATTCATCAGATATATATTCTTCCTCATATTTGTGGTAAAAAAAAAAATCACGATCGCCGTTTATTGATTGGTTTGCGCAAAAGTTGCCGCATTTACAAACCATGATAATTCATTTATGGCATTTTTACTATTTTTTTTTTTTTTTTACTAGTAATGGCGGCGATCTGCGATTTTTATCAGGACTGCGATATTGCAGCGGACATGTCGGATATTTTTGACACTTTTTTGGGACCAATGACATTTATACAGCGATCAGAAATTTAAATATCCACTGATTACTGTATAAATGTCATTGGCAGTGAAGGGGTTAACCTGCAGGGGGAGATCTAGGGGTTAAACGGGCTTTCCTAGGCATGTTCTAACTGCGGGGGCTGGGCTGCCAGGGGCATAAGAGATCTAACTGATCCCAGTGACAGGGATCAGTAGATCTCTCACATGCCCACTGACAGAGCGGGGAACCACTGTGTTTACATCGGTGTTTCCCTGTTTTTCCTCTGTGCCAGGCAATCGCGGTAGCCGGTGGACTCGACTTGTGGCCACACTGCTGCAGAGTGCGGTGGGCACGAGAGTACGCCGCCGTTTATATATGGCGATTCGCGGGAACGTGCCACTCTGCAGCAGTAATGTAATGTACGCGAACCAGTCTGGAACCGGTTAAAAATAGATTATCCCGGGGGGCCATGTCATTAGAAGTCAGAGCTCCATTACAGAAATTATTGCTAAATATGTTTTTTTCAACATTTATTGGGGGACATATAGCTCCTATCCACAGGATGTTTGAACTCTATGGAAAACAAAAGAGCCCTATTTAGTGGTTATACTCAGGCCCATCTTTAATATTGATTGTACCCTGGGCAAACATTTTCTTGGGCCCTCTCAAATTCACTTATCAACTATTTGTGGGTAGTGCGGGCTCGAGAGGCAACTGGTTTGGGCCCCACAACAATGATTGGGCCCGGGGCAGCTGCCCCTTTTGCCCTGTGTTAAAGACAGCTCTGGTTATACCCATTCACCTGCATATAAGCACAGTTTAGCTTAGTGTCCTGAAAATGAGGTAAGACATCTCTTTTAAGCTTTTCTGGGCCTAAGCTTAGATACTGAAAATGCTTTGATAAAGCAGCTGGTGGCGGTATCATAGGGGGCTGCCAGATCCTGTCAACTAACAGATTGGCTACACCAGCCTCCTGTGGAATTCTTCTTTCTCTTGCCTTAACAAGGAGACCCCAGCTAAGAACTTGTTCCAGGATCCAACAGAGAAATAAAGTGGCCGTAAACTTCATGCATGAAACATTAACAAAGCGCATCTCACAATAGTGTGTACTAGTCTGAATCCAAAGCACTAAGTCTGGTTCCTCTCTGGTCTTTCCTCTCTCTGCTATTTGCATGACTCACTCCTAAAAGAACAATACACTTACCGGCCATTTTATTAGGTACACCTTCCTAGTACCGGCTTGGTCCCACTTTTTGCCTTCTGAACTGCCTTAATTCTTCATGGCATAGATTCAACAAAGTACTGGAAACATTCCTCAGAGATTTTGGTCCATAGTGACATGATAGCATTACGCAGTTGCTACAGATTTGTCGGCTGCACATCCATGATGCGAATCTCCCGTTCCACCACATCCCTAAGTGCTCTATTGGATTGAGATGTGTTGAGTGTGGAGTCCATTGGAGTGCAGTGACCTCATTGTCCAGTGGTGAGATGATTGGAGCTCTGTGACATGGTGCATTATCCTGCTGGAAGGAGCCATCAGAAGATGGGGACACTGTGGTCATAAAGGGATGGACATGGTCAGCGACAATACTCAGGTAGGCCGTGGCGTTTAAACGATGCTCAATTGGTACTAAGGGGTCCAAAGTGTGCCAAGAAAATAACCCCACACCATTACACCACCACCAGGCTGAACCAGTGATACAAGGCAGGATGGATCCATGCTTTCATGTTGTTTACACCAAATTCTGACCCTACCATCTGAATGTCGCATCTGAAATCCAGACTCATTAGACCAGACAACATTTTTCCAATCTTCTATGGTCCAATTTTGGTGAGCCTGTGGGAATTGTAGTCTCAGTTTTCTGTTCTTAGCTGATAGGAGT
>BLSH010345392.1:255968-283748 GCA_018402905.1 Glandirana rugosa | reverse complement strand
GGAGTTAAGGTGGGTAGTGTACTCATGTTTAAGTGTACTCCGGTGATGTCTTGATGTAGGGCTGGGTCACCCTGCCGTTAGGTAATAGAAATCTGTTCTAATAAAACCAGGGAGCTTGCCAGTTCCTTAGGGACGTTACCACCGAGTTGAGCGAAGCAATATAACTTCCCGCGTCTACTCGTGTCTTGTTAGACCACGTCTAGGGGTGTCTACGGTCGTAAGATCCCACCCCTCGTGTGTACCCCCTGGAGACACGTGTTCCCTTCACCTTGAGGTTCTACAACACTCGGAGTAGTTTGTACTCCCTCGATTACCGTCACTCCCTTCGCAACTCTCACAAGGTCGGCCGGTAAGTTCCATTCTCATGTTTGATGAGGCTCACAACATCTTGGAGTTCCACTTCCCTTGTGCACAGAGGTCCCCCATGTGTGCTCCCCACCCTAGAATGCTGGCATCTGTGGGGATCTGCACCAGATTGTTCTGTGCTCATCTGCGCCCTTCAATATAACGAAGCGAGTTGAGCCACCATTGCAGGGATTCCTTGACCGTTCGAGGGACCAAAATAATCTTGTCTAAAGATAATGGATTGCCGTCCCACTGGGTCGGGATGTAGTTCTGTAGTGGCCTCATGTGAATTTGTACTCATGTGATGGGTGGAATTGAGGCCAACATCAGTCCTAGCACTGCCATCCCTGATCGTTATGTCTTTGGCTCTCAAGAGGGATGCTATGGCTTCCGTGATTTTTTCGGTCCTCTCCTCTGTCAAGAAAATTTTGATCTCTTTTGAATCTAGTACATAGCCCAAGTAGATTAGCCCTCGACTTGGGGTAAGCTGTGATTTTTCGGTGTTTATTAACCACCCTAGATTATGTAAGTAGGTCATGCTCGCCTGGAGGTTGTCTTCCCGGGATTCTGCTGAATCTGCAAAGAAAAGTTGATCGTCCAGGTACGGAATCACCCCTATACCTCTCAGCCTCAAATCTCTCAGGGCTTCTGCCATGTTTTTCAAAAAGATTCTTGGTGCAGAGGAGATGTCGAAGGGCAGGGAAGTGTACTGCAGATGCAGAGTGGCTGCTGGCCCCTGGATCGCGAATCTCAGGTATTTCTGATGAGTTATTTTTAGGGGTACATGCAGATATGGAGATCTATCGTGGCCATGAACACTCCCTCTGAAAGAATATTTCTGACGGAATAAATGGATTCCATTTTGAACTTTTTGTATACTATGCTCTTATTGAGGTTTTTGAGGTTCAAAATAAGTCTTAGTCTGCCCGATTGTTTCTTCCTCGGAAACAAGTGAGAGTAGACTTCTGTTCCTTCTTCCTCTCGTGGAACATAGCAAACCACTCCCTGTATCAGGAGGTTTTGCAGGGACTCCAGAAAGACTTCCGCTTCATCTTTGTTCCTTGGCAGTGTGGTAACTTGGTATTTTGTAGGGGGGTTGCTGGAGCATTCTATTGCATATCCTTCTGTTATTGTGCGCGGTACGAATCTGTTTGTTGTGGCTTTTCTCCATGCCTGTGAAAAGCCTGCCAGCCTGCCCCACACCTGGCAACTGTCATTGTGCTTTGTTCTTTTGGGCTGAGGGTTTAAGAATAAAGTCTCCCTTCCTTTTTAGTTACGTTGCCAATTTTGTGGTCCCCAATTTTGTTGCCAGCGTTTTTTCGCCCCTTATTTTTAAAACTTTCTGGGCTGATGAAAAGGGGTCTTTCCCTGTTTCTTTTTGGATTGGGGGAATCCTTTATTCTTGGCCACAGTATTGTCCAATACAGACTCTAGGTCAGGCCCGAACAGTAGATCCCCTGTAAAGGGGATCCCACACAACCTGTTCTTGGAGGCAATGTCTCAGAGCTCTCCTGACCGATTTCACTAAGGCTGTCGTCCTTGATGATATCCTCGCCGTTTCGGCTGAGGCGTCTGCCAAAAAAGATGCTGCTTTAGTTAAAGTAGGAATGGTCTTCACTAAAGCCTCTCTAGGCGTGTCACCTTCAAGTAATGCAGAGGCGATTTGTCTTTTTCGCCCTTTTTCCTTATTTGCTTTTTTCTTTTTTTTAAATCTCGCACTGTCCCGCCGGAAATGACGTCACCGGAAGTGACCCCTCACCAGACAGCTTCCTGCCCCCACCAAGATGGCCACCGACCAGAAACAGCGTGACCGGAAGTGATGCTTCCGCTGTTCTGGTGCCATCCTGGTAGACCCGCTGGGTCCGGCCAGCAAACAGATGTTGCCGGTGCCCGAGAAGAGACAGAGCAGAGTGGAGTGCCCCAGAGGATGCCCGAACGGTGACTGGCACCCATGCTGCTGGGGAGACTGGAAACCGTGCTCCCACACACCCCCAAGGCATGAGGTCGGCCGGTCGAGCGGCAGCAAAACGGGGAAGTGCCCATAGCATGAATGCAGTGTGGTGGGATGGTTGCTTAACCCCCTGCAGGGGTGAAACTTCAGGCAGCCCAAAGGCTATTGCTGCCCCTGCTAGCCTCCCCCAAGCCACATGGGTCGCTAGGGGTGCTAGCGAGGGAGTCCCCTGCAATCAGCATGGAGACTGAAGATCTTCTCTTGTTTACAGCTCATGTGGTCCGGAGGAAACACAAATAACTGAGGCACGCAGGTGACTGTTATATAATGGTGGACTAATGTGTTTCCTTTTTTAGTGAGGAGGAGCCTATCTCTTGGATGCTGCCCTGGAAGATAATTCGAGAAAGTTCTTTAAAAAGTGCAATCGGTGCAGAAATATATGGCAAAGGTGATGAAAGTGCTGTGCTCCCCTTCCTCCTGTGCCCTCTCTCACCAGCTATCCATGTAAAGATCGCCTGTACTGGTGAAATATGTCTTTCATAGATGTGTCTTAATCCTCTTCCACACGTCCTCAATAGTTAGACATACTCATAGGATAAGAAATAGAGCATACATAGCGTGATATCATTTAAAAAGGTTTTTATTATAAAATAATATCCACTCACATGTTAGTCTTTCATGACAAGCATGTAAAACGTTGTGCAATCTGTGGTTTGCGTTCCAAAATCCAGGAAATAGCGTCACTGGAAGTGTCCGTACCTAATGCATTACACTCCACGCCGGGAGCGTCATCAGAGACCATGCAGAATTCCACTACTTCCGAACACGTGCACATTTAGTGTGTCTGAGGCATGGAGTCACCTTTGACAACAACTCTCCTCTGGCTGGGGGTTCTTCTTGGATTGGGACCAATGTCTCACACGTGGCTGCAGGACAGAGTTCCTACTCATCTATCTACCACCATCCCCGAACCCAACCAGGTTTGTACTGAGTTGTTCCACTGGGATCTTCTCTCCCAAATTGTGTTCTTCATCAGATGCACAGTCTAGCTTTAGCTTAACAGGGCATTTTCTCACTTTACAGCAGCAGAGGTACCCAAGACCCACTCCACATACTTGGAGCAGCCATAGGCTTGGTCCAGCTCCATGTTATTGAGGTAGTTTACAATCCAGTTCAAATGAAGTAATTCAGCAATTAACAGTTCCTCTCTCTGTGGAAGTGTAACTTCAGTGCCAATGGTAGGGGTGCCATCCCTGGGGTAGCAGAAAAGAATTTCAACTTCATATCCCATCTCTATTTGTTTGCTCTGTTCTTCCTGTCAGCTAGCCTGAACTACTCTCGGCTAGGCTCCACAAGCTTATATAAGATCCTGCAAGGAGGGGCATGAAATCATTCCCTTTCCTGGAAGGATTTAAAAAAAAAAAAAAAAAAAAAAAAAAAAACTTTCTTAACCACTTCAGCCCTGAAAGGATTTGCCCCATTAACCACTACAGATCCGTGCTATAGCTGAAAGACGGCTGAATTGCCGGCGCAGATATGTCCATGGATGTCCGCCCCTTTGCGCGCTCCCCACGCATAATCATAGCCAGCGGCGGCATGCTCTCATGCCTGCCGCACGCTGCATGGTCGGGCGGACTCGATGTTCGCCAGTGACTCGCGATCGCCTAATAGAGAGGCAGAGCAGAGAACCGCCAATGTAAACTCGACGGTTCCCCATTCTGTAAGGGAGACATGACAGATCTACTGATCCCTGTGATCGGGATCAGTGAGATCTGTTATATCCCTGCCAGCCTATCCTCCACACAGTTAGAAGACACACAGGTAACACGGTTAACCCCTTGATCGCCCCCTTAGTGTTAACCCCTTCTCTGCCAGTGATATTTATACAGTAATCAGTGGCTATTTAAATTTCTGATCGCTGTATAAATGTCAATGGTCCCAAAAAAGTGTCAAAAATGTTTGACATGTCCGCTGCAATATCACAGTCCCGATAAAAATCGCAGATCGCCGCTAATACCCACCGCCATTAATAAAAACACCATAAATCAATTACCATAGTTTTTAGATGCAATAACTTTTGTGCAAACCAATCAATATACGCCGATTGCATTTTTTTTTTACCAAGAATACGTTGAATAATATATTTTGGCCAAAACTGATGAATTTTTTTTTCGTATATATATATTTTTTTGGGATATTTATTATAGCAAAAAGTTAAAAATATTGTTCTTTTTTCAAAATTGTCGCTCTTTTTTTGTTTATAGAGCAAAAATAAAAACCGCAGAGGGGATCAAATACCACCAAAAGAAAGCTCTATTTGTGGGGAAAAAAGGATGCCAATTTTGTTTGGGTACAACATCACATGACGGCGCAATTGTCAGTTAAAGTGATGCAGTGCCGAAACGCAAAAAGTGCTCTGGTCAGGAAGGGGGTAAATCCTCCCAGGGCTGAAGTGGTTAATGACCAGATCACTTTTTGCGATTCGACACTGCGTCGATTTAACTGACAATTGCGCGGTCGTGCGACGTTGTACCCAAAACAAATTGATGACCTTTTGTCCCAGAAATAGAGCTTTCTTTTGGTGGTATTTGATCCCCTCTGCGTCACTTCTGATCACCGCTATAAACAAAGAAAAAAGCGACAATTTTGAAAAAAAAAAAAACAATTTTGTTTACATTTTGCTATAATACATATTCAAAAAAAATATAAAAAAACAAATGTATTCAACAGTTTTGACTGATATATATTCTTCCTCATATTTGTGGTAAAAAAAAACGCAATCGGGGTATATTAATTGGTTTGCGCAAAAGTTACAACGTATACGAACCATGAGAATTCATTTGTGGCATTTTTACTATTTTTTTTTTTTTTTACTAGTAATGGCAGCGATCTGCGATTTTTATCGGAACTGCGATATTGCGGCGAGCATGTCGGACATTTTTTACACTTTTTTGGGACCATTGAGATTTATACAGCGATCAGAGCTAAAAATAGCCACTGATTACTGTATAAATGTCATTGGCAGGGAAGTGGTTAACCAGCAGGGGACAATCTAAGGGTTAACTGTGTTCCCTGTGCGTGTTCTAACTGTGAGGGGGCTGGTCTGCCAGGGGCATAAGAGATCTAACTGATCCTAGTGACAGGGATCAGTAGATCTGTGTCATGCCACCTGACATAGCAGGGAACCGCCGTGTTTACATCGGTGGTTCCACGCTTTTCTGCTGTACCAGGCTATCACGGGTCGCCGGCGGACATCGAGTCCCGCTCTCGTTTATAGATTTTGGGATCTGTGTACAGCTGCCACTTTGCAGCAATAAATGTACGCGAGGAGGTCGGCAACTGGTTAAAAGGGCAAAACATTAATACCTGCCTACATGTTGTCCTGTGTGTTTGCACATTGGGTTTATAGGTACATGGGGGACGTAGCTGGCCAGCCTTCTCTGCCACAAAATGTGCCAAAAAGCATGCAATATTTAAAAATGAGCCATGACTTTTTTCTTTTCTTAGCAAAAGTGGTATTTTTTCCTAATGTATTTGCTCAGTAAATCGATCACATTGATATTCTATCACATTCACTGTATAATCTGTGTGGGCATTTTGCCTTCATTTTTTCCTGTGATGGAAGTATGATTAGATTTTTCTCATGTTGACCATGAACAGTTTAGTTTCCAGTAGCTTTTTAATTTATTTTTTAAATACCTAAAATTGCCGACAGCTATGTCCCAGATAGCAAGGATAACAGGATGTACATTTACAGAGCACTTGAAGCACAAGTTCTAGTTGACACTTTTCCGATTTGTAGCAAATTTGCACGGCGAGTCTCTACCAAAAGCAAAGTTGCAGTGGTGAGTCTACAGCAAGAGCTTTTTTAGTCTACAGCATGAAAATTCAACCACAGTGCCCCCTGTGGTGGGATGACTATTGCACAACATAACTGAACCAGAACTTGCAGCAGACTTGCAGAATGTTTGCAAAGAAAGTTGACCTGGAGTCATGCGATGCAGACTTGCTGCAATTGTGCAAAAAACTTTTGAAGCCTGACAAGTCTAAGAATAGTTTAGCAAGTCATTTTCAAACTTGCAGCACAATTGCTTGTTATCTGGGGTAGTATAATGGCCTAACAGATTGTATCTACGCTGAAGAAGAGACTGTATTAAAATTGCAGACAGTTACATGTGTAGTGAGCATGGAATCACAGTTTAGATGGAATCACATTTATGATCCAATAGGAGTGGAATGGACAGAACTATGCTAACTATCATAGGAAATGCCAGGATTTTCATATACAGTGCTTTGGAAAAAGTATTGATGCCTCTTGAAATTTTCCAAATTTTGTCATGTTACAAACAAAAATGTAAATGTACTTTATTGGGATTTTATGTGATAGACCAACAGAAAGTGGCACATAATTGTGAAGTGGAAGGAAAATGATTTGTATTCCCCCTTTACTCTGATACCCCTAACTAAAATCTAGTAGAACTAATATACAATGTAGATTAAATGTAATTTAATCTCAGTAGACATAAAGCTGTTCTGTGAAGCCCTCGGAGGTTTATTAAAGAGCCTTAGTGAATAAACAGCATCACGAAGGCCAAGGAGCACACCGGACAGGTCAGGGATAAAGTTGTGGAGAAGTTTAAAGCAGGGTTAATTTATAAAAAAAATATCCCAAGATTTGAACATCTCACGGAGCTCTGTTCAATCCATCATCCGAAAATGGAAAGAGTATGGTACAACTGCAAACCTACCAAGACATGGCCGTCCACCTAAACTGACAGGCTGGGCAAGGAGAGCCACTTTGTGTTGGTCTATCACATAAAATCCCAATAAAATACATTTACGTTTTTTGGTTGTAGCATGAAAAAATGTGAAAAATTTCAAGGGGTATGAATACTTTTTCAAATCCCTGTAGGTTTTCATATAAGTTTAGCAGTCTTGCTAAGGCTGGCCAAACACGGGTCGAATTTCAAAAGAATTTTCTTTTGAAAATCTTATCTAAGAATTTTCGTTCGAATTTCGCACCATTAGTGGGCTGCAGCATCAGCCGATTTTCGTGCGGCAATCAAATTTGAGTAATCGGGCATGTTGGAAATTTTTGGAAAAATTAAATTTTCTAATCAATGATGGGAGAATCGTGCGAGAAATGTAATAGAAAAGAAATGCACGAGGGCAAGAAAAGAAAATTCCTGGAAAGAAAAGAAGATTCCCAGCCACAAAAATTCTTTTCTATAGCAACATTGAAATCGAAGGCTTGGTTGGTCGAATTTCGAAAATCAATGGTGGCACCATCGGATCACAAAACTCACAAAATTTCTGATTTTAAAAAGAAAATTTGTTTGAAATTTGACCATGTATGGTCTGCCTTATAGTATGGAATACGCTGTAAGAAAATCGGCTTATCGCTTGAATGCCAACCGACGAAACAGCGGCCGGTGGTCAAAAACGTTGCAGGAATACATGGGTAGGAAACTGGCCGATTGCTTGACTGCCGAGAGGTCGGTGGTCGAAAGCATTCTGCTCATGCTTGATATGTTCAAGAGATTTTTTACTGCCGACCTTCACACCAACGCATAGAATATCGTTTGTTTGCAAATGATACAACACTAATTTTCCATTTTTTCAATCGGTCTTTTTTGTTCACAATATCGATATTGGGTATTACCTGCTGGGCATCAACGGTTAGAACATCGGCCGATCGTTCGCAGAATGGAAATTTTCCGCCGATATTATTATTGTGTATTCCTGCCATTAGTCTGTAGATAAAATTGATTATGTTCTTCTTCTTTTTTTTTTCAGTTGCAGTGCTCAGCCTGGGACAGTATTGCTTTAACTATAGTTCTATACGGCTGGGTTCACACCTAATACCAATGTGGCTCCCAGCAGGGTTTCGGTGCGTCCCGGTTCACCGTTTCAGGTCTGATTTCAGCCTGAGTTTTGGGCTGAATTCAGACCTGAAACGGACCAATTCACACCGGAAGCCACATCGGAGATATATGATCCGGCTCCTTAAAGAGCCGGTCAAAATCTCCTGCTATTGCGAATTCAATGGGGGGCATGCAATTTGCAATAGTGTGAACCCGGCTTAATCTTAAGATGTACATAGACCTTAGACAAAGTTTGGATGATGTAAATAGTCATTCAAATGTATGCTATTCTGGGAAAAGTGTATGTTTTTTAAGGGCCGGTTCACACTGCAGTGATGCGGGAACCCTGCGAATCCACTGCGTGTTCCCACATCGCATGTCTCCCAGCGGTAGTTCCCACTGCCATATGCAAACTGCGGGAGTGTCAATAGAAAGCTAATGACACCCCCAAATCAGTTTGCATATCACACTGAGAACTGCAAACTCGCACTGGAATCGGATCGCATGGGTGTGAACAGCCATGTGATCCGATACTGCTGCTGCGGAAAAAAAGGGTCTTGTGCGAGCTTGCTCCGATTGCGATGCAATTTCAGCCATACTATCTCTATGGCTGAATTTGCATCGCACAGAGATCGCATGTGACTCACACTGCAGTGAGAATCATATCCGATCCAGCCACACACAGAAGTGTGAACCATCCCTAAGGCTGCATTCACACAGGGGCGACCCGACTTTGCTAGGCAATGTCAGCGCGACTTTCAGCGCGACTTCCAGGGACTTGAGGCGACTTTGCTATGTCCAATCAGAGAAGGGAGGGAGGGGGTTGCCTAAAAATAAATTCTATTCTTTTCACCACAATGTCGCTTTTATTTAGAGGGGGGATCCGACTTGGAGGCGACTTCTATTCAATTCTATGGGCACAAGTCGGATGGAAGTCGCCTAGAAGTAGTACAGGAACCTTTTCTGAAGTCGTTCCGACTTCAGTAGTGTACATTAAGACGGCTCCCATTCATTTCAATGGGATTTTAGATGTCAAGCGACTTGGGGCGACTTGAGCTGACTCAAGTCGGAGCGACAGTCGCCCCTGTGTGAATGGGGCCTTAAAGTCTTTCCAGTGTAGTGCACCTGTGAGTATTAGCTTTGATAAGGATGTGTACCGCGCCTACCTAAATCTGGTGATCGTTTGAATCTTGTGTCACAGTGAGACAGAAAAAGCTAAATATGTAACTTCGTATAGTGGAAACTGCATGCTGACAGTAAGAAAAATGGTTAATGCAAACACAACAACCAATTCACTAATCAGAGTGGAATCACAGTATTGGCATTAGAAAATCAATAAATATGGTCCACCAGTTAATTTTCTCCTACCCAGCTAAGCTAGTTGGAATGAGCTCCAGTTGGCGAGCTCACAGGTCTGCATTGGGGCCCTGAACAATTATACACAAATTTCTTTCCTAAGCAATGAGGTGATTGTGAGTGCAATTATGACAGAGAAAATTGAGTTCTGTCCGTGATACTTTTTTTATTTGCACTAACATACATTTTTTCGGGACAAGCTTTCGGGGTGTTTCCCCTTCTTCAAGGTCCAAGCAGTACTGATTCACAGTAGTTTTAGCCGAATGTAAAAAAAAAAAAGAAAGAAAGAATGAAAAAAATCTCTGAGGGAAAGGAAAAAAAAAAGAAAAGAAAGAAAAACAAACACAAATCAATGTATAAGGC
This sequence comes from Glandirana rugosa, assembly GCA_018402905.1. Taxonomy (NCBI): domain Eukaryota; kingdom Metazoa; phylum Chordata; class Amphibia; order Anura; family Ranidae; genus Glandirana; species Glandirana rugosa. The sequence continues at coordinate 273,869 of BLSH010345392.1, read as the reverse complement.
ATGGTAATAAAGTTTGCAGCAGAATTGGTGAGATAAGGCAGAGAGAGAGCTATAGACAGGGGAGGGGGTAATGACAGTCACAGAGGGGGTCATAAGCAATAGAGTAGTAACTGATGGTTGGTCTGAGATATTACATGATAAAAGATACTACAAGTGTTTAGTCCCTTTAAGATGATTCATCTTAAAGAAATACTTTTCTGAGACAGTCGGCTTTAAAAAACAGGTACTTAGAACAATTGTCTGTAAGTATCCTCGGTATGTAGCTGAACATTCTTTCTTTGAGTAGCAATACAGTCTATCACACTGTCTGCTGATGAGATGAACAGGTAGCTGTAGATATAACAGCTCTCTATGGCAGCAAAGTAATGTGATTCTAGAAATCTGAGTCACTGCAGCACAAATAGCGTCTTTGCAGAGAGCATGTGGCCCCTACAATACACATATCTCCCAACTAGGATTGCCACCTTTTCTTCAAGCCAAACCCGAACACTTGGTGCCCCAAGGAGAGTAGTAATGTGGTGTGCATAGTAGTGGCAGCTGGTGAAATTGAAGGATGGGGGGGCGCCAGACCCCACCCTTCCTTTTTGACCCCTCCCACGTCTTATAGGCCACACCCCTTATAGATTCCACCCATTGTGTTAGGAGTATACAGCCCAGTATCACCAGATAGAAGTATACAGCATCACCAGATAGGAGTATACAGCATCACCAGATAGGAGAGTATACAGCATCACCAGATAGGAGTATATACAGCATCACCAGATAGGAGTATACAGAATCACCAGATAGGAGTGTATACAGCATCACCAGATAGAAGAGTATACAGCATCACCAGATAGGAATATATATACAGCATCACCAGATAGGAGTATACAGCATCACCAGATAGGAGTGTATACAGCATCACCAGATAGGAGTATACAGCATCACCAGATAGGAGTATACAGCCCAGCATCACCTGATAGGGTATACAGCATCACCAGATAGGAGTATACAGCATCACCATATAGGAGTATACAGCATCACCATATAGGATTGTATACAGCATCACCAGATAGGAGTATATACAGCATCACCAGATAGGAGTATACAGCATCACCAGATAGGAGTATATACAGCATCACCAGATAGGAGTATATAGCATCACCAGATAGGAGTATATACAGCATCACCAGATAGGAGTACATACAGCATCACCAGATAGGAGTATACAGCATCACCAGATAGGAGTATACTGCATTGTTATTACCAGGTGATGAGGAAATGACGCTGTCTGTGTGTTTCACTGGTGGGTAACTGTGTATGTAGTATAATATAACACCCTATACAAAACTGCAACTGAGTGATTTAGGTCTTAAACACCTTAGATACTATATAAAAAAAGTGCTAAGTGCTCAATAATGCAAAAAAATATATATAATAGGAAGTGCAAAAAAAAATCAATTGTAGAAAAAAGTTTTTGTGTGTATAAAAATATAAAATATATAAAAATAGAAATATATTAGAAATATAAAAAATATGCATAAAAATAGTCTCTTAATTGCAAAGTTCAGTTTATATATAAGTCTTTAGAAAACTGTAGTGATGATGTGACAAAATCCAAAGTGACTTAGTGCATCAAATTCAAATGTTTTTCCTGTGTGTCAAAGTGGTTCCACGCATGCTCCCCCTTATGTGTCTTTTACTCACCAGTAGCCAATACCCCTACAGGGGTGACCCGCATGTATACAGCCCGTGTGTCATCCTGGTATCCAGATATGGCACACTCCTCAGCACGCTCCTCAGCAGGAAATCATGGCATGTGTGGAAAAGTGGATGAAAACACACATAGCGTAATCCAGTATAGAGGTGTGTTTATTTGGTCCAAAAACATAATAAAAACAGCTAAAACATTTACATTTTTTTTTTTAAAAACGGCTGACACCAGGTTTAATCTCAGCACATGGGCTGGGAAGAACCAGGTTCCTTTCGTCTGGGCTCATTTGCATTCAACAGACAATTTGGCTGGAACCAAACGTGATGTAACGGCGTACCAAAAGCCCCATCTAATGCGTTTCGTCATAGTACGTCATTGGACGCGGGTACACCGTTACATCACTTCCAGTTCCGCTGGGCTCACGGCACTGACAGCAGACCCCCCCACCACCAGCAGATCCCCTCTAGGATAGTCAGGACATCAAAGTCCTGCACTTAACCCATCTAGGAAGCGGGCTGGGCGGGCAGCGAGCGGTGTCTGGTGAATGGGAGCTAAACCCCTCTCCTCTGAGAAAGGGTCCAATAGGATCGCCTGACCATTCAGCCAATCGGGAAACCAGTAACATACCGGCACTTCCCGATTGGCTGAGAGGCGATTTAGTGTTAGAAAAGCAAATATTCATTTGCTTTTGTAACACACGTCAGTGGGCTCGCAGCGCCATGCTCTTTTTGAAGCCTATTGGAGCCTAGGGCTCTAATCAGGTGTTTAAAAAAAAACACCCCGCTTTGGTAATTCACGCGGTCGGCGTCCTGAAGGGGCCGGCTGCATGAATAAGGGGAGGTGGCGACGGCCTTGGATAGATTCATGCTATGCATGAATCTATCCATTAGCATAAGGGGGTGGCGGGTTAGAGCCGGCGCCGCCTGTGCGCCCTCAATGGATGAGCCGTCCTTGGTGCATAGCGTACCGCAGCGAACAGTGAATGTGGCCAAATTGTTCTCGATGACATCCTGCCCCCCCAGTGATGCTGAACCTGCACCCAGACAGCTCCCGGATGGCAACAGATTTGTGTGTGACTATCTTAGTTACTTGGGAACCAGAGCCGGTCTGAGTAATGTTTCCAGGTTTCAGTCCGTCTGAAACCCGAACACGTGATTCAAAACCTAAACTGTCCAGGTGAATTCCGGACAGGTGACATCCCTACTCCCAACACGGGGCAACTACTAGAAAAAAGTATGTAGGCATAGGACACACACCCCTGCCACGCCCCCTTAAAGGAGAATTATACAAAAAAAATGATTAGTTAAACCCACAAGTGCTTTTTTCACCACTACTATTCCTTTATATGAGAAAAGAAAATGAAGTGTGAGGCAACCCATGTGACATGCCTCCATCCCTAACTGAATGAACAATAAAAAAATGCATGGCGATGGGACTTTAAATGAGGCAGGTTACTCAAACATAGTAATAACGTAACATATACCCAGGGCTTTTTTTCAGCTGGACTTGGTGGAACTCAGTTCCACCCCCTCTGGCTCAAGCCCTCTGCTCCCTGTTCATCACCATCAACAGCTTGTCTCCCAATGGCTCCCACACATCTGATCACCTGAGCGTCTCTCACTGAGTGCAGGGTAGGGAGATAGGAAGGTGCAGGTGCCCGGGGTGCAGTGCGGGCATTGTTGAGTTCCTACACCTATTCTCTGAGAAAAAAAGCCTTGCATATACCTATATGTAAGTTATATTGCAGCAGGTTGGCTCGACTGCGCAAATCACCGTAGGGACCCACTGGTCAGTGGGGGAGCCAATCAGCACCCCTGTGGGACTCGATGTCTGCTGCCCGCCTGTGATCGTTCCCTGCAGAGACAGAACGGGGATCTGCCTGTGTAAACAAGGCAGATCTCCGTTCTGACAGGGGAGATCACACAGATCCTGTCTTTCTGCTGTGCTATTCCCAAGCAGACCATCCCCCATACAGTTAGAAACACACTAAGGGAACACATTTAACCCCTTGATCTCCCCTGATGTTAAATCCTTCCCTGCCAGTGTCATTAGTACAAAGTCAATGCATATTTTTAGCACTGATCACTGTATTAGTGTCACTGGTTCCCAAAAAATTGTCAACAATGTCAGTTAGGTGTCCGATCTGTCCGCCGCAATGTTGCAGTCCCGCTAAAAATCACTGATCTAGTAAAAAAAATAAATAATAAAAATGCCATTAATCTATCCCCTATTTTGTAGCCACTATAACCAATCACTATATGCTCATTGGGGTTTTGTTTTACCAAAAATATGTAGCAGAATACATATCGGCCTACATTGATGAATAAATTAGATTTTTTAAAATTTTTCATTGGATATGTTTTATAGCATAAAGTAAAAAAATATTGTTGTTTTTTTTTCAAAAATTGTTGCTCTTTTTTTGTTTATAAAACAATAAAAACCGCAGAGGTGATCAAATACCACCAAAAGAAAGTTCTATTTGTTGAGAAAAAAAGGATATCAATTTTGTTTGGTTACAACGTCGCACGACTGTGCAATTGTCAGTTAAAGCGAAGCAGTGCTGTATCGCAAAAAATGGCCTGGTAAATCCTTCCGGGGCTGAAGTGGTTAATGTATGTCTTTACCATATTGAAAAGTGTCATTGTGTATTGCTATGAATATGAAATGTGTATGTCTATGGAATCTTTATATATGAATTTTTAATACATTTGGAATTATTTGGACTTTATATATTACATTATTTTATATGTTTGAGTGGCCTGCCTCATTTAAAGTCCCATCACCATGTATTTTTTATTGTTCATACTATTGCTTTATAATGTCTTTTGAACTTTACAAAATGGGCCAATTTAGAATTTGGATGAAAGGTTTAGCACTGGGAAACACTTTTGAAAGATAAAAAGCGCATTTTATATACAACTTTATAGATCAGAACAAAAATGAGGGACAAACGAGGAGGAAAGAGGGACAGAGGGACTTTGCTCCAAATCAGGGACAGTCCCTCGAAATCCGGGACAGTTGGGAGCTATGGCAATACAGCACTCAGCTTTACTCAGCCTTCTTAGGCAGACAGTAGAAATAGGTTGAATCTGCTCCAGCTTCTCTGCACTGCCCTCTAGGCCAAGAACAACAAGAATCTGACTGAAGAATTCACAGGATGCTTCCTAAAGTCTCTCTCTACTGCCTGCCAGAAGCTTCTCTCACCAATTTCCTAATTTTCAAGAATTCCTTTCTTCCCTTCCTTCCACTGATGGCATATACTCTGCAGGCTGGCACATGTGTCAGTGGCCATTTTGAAACAGTCTAAGATCTGTTGCTGGCAAGCTGTTTGGAAAAGAGCGTCCTCTATTGACAGGAAAACAATCTGTGCAAAACAATAAACTGCTTCCGCATTGCAAAGTTAAAAGTGGAACTTCAGTCATTTTTTCATCTTTTCATCTATTAAATCCTCTGCCCTTGTTGTTTTATAATAAAACATTTTTTTTCTGCCAGTAAATACCTTATACAGCCCACTTCCTGTTTCTTGTCTGGGAAAAAGCCTCTGCGTTTGACATCATGCACAGCTCTCTTTCTCACTCTCGTGAGAGTTTGCCACGAAGGGAGGGGTGAGTCATAAGAGGGCAAATGAGAGCTGCAGAGCTGGAGGTGTGTCTGTGTAAATCCAGGAAGTGAACAGGCAGCAGCTTCAGCTGCCCACAGTTAAAATGAAAGCAGCCAGACTCAGTGGAGGGAGATTTCTGCAGCATATTTGGCAAGTACAAAATCACAGTATATATAAAATAATATGAAAAGTGGTTGGAGGGAAGCTTCAGAATGGCAAAGATGTTATTACAAATTATGTGAGCAGACTGCAGTTCCTCTTTAAATAGTTCTACTGCACACTTAGGTTGGCAATACATGGGTCGAATTCCGAACAATTTTTTTTTTTTTTTTCGAAAATCATAATTAAGAATTTTCATTAGAATTTCGCACCATTAGTGGACCCCAGCAATGGGCGATTTTTGCTGGGCCATCGAATTTGAGTGATCGGGGATGTTGGAAATTTTTTGAAAAACTAAACAATTTTCTGATCAATGGTGGGAGAATCGTGTGAGAACTATAATCGAAAAAGAAATGAGCTGTGACCTGGAAAGAAAAGAAAATTCCCGGCCACAAAAAATTATTTTCTGCAGCAACATGAGGTGAAATTGAGGGCTTGGTTGCTTGAATTTCTAAATCAATGGTGGCACCAACCATCGGATCGCAAAACGTACAAAATTTCTGATTTTCGAAAGAAAATTCTTCTGAATTCGACCCATGTATGGCCTGCCTTATAAAACAGGTGACAGCAAATGTCTCTGGGTGGGGCTACACTAAAAATTTTGTAAGGGGTGTGCAAACCCTGCTCAATAATAAGCCATATCTCTAGAAATAGCTGGAAGAAAAATTTGAACCGGCAACTCCAAAGTCCATGCAAGTTACTTTGTTAACCAGTTGTGCAGGATCGTGTATCGTGGGCACGCGCGCGCGATGCTGGAGGCATTCTCGCGTGCTCGCTGGCTAGCAGGGGAGCCAATCAGCGGGTGGGGCGGACTCAAGGTCCCCCTGCCACCCGCGATCACTCCCCCGCAGTGACAGAACGGCGATCCATGTAAACAAGCGGATCCCCGTTCTGACAGGGGAGAGGAGTGAGATTGTCTGTTCCCTGTATATGGGGGCAGCGATCACTCTCCTCCCCTAGTAATCCCAGCCCCCACACAGTTAGAACACACTGACAGGGAACACATTTAACCCTTTGATCGCCCCCTAGTGTTAATCCCTTCCCTGCCAGTGACATTTACACAGTAATCAGTGCGTTTTCATAGCTCTGATCGCTGTATAAATGCCAATGGTCCCAAAAAAGTGTCAAAATGGTCCAACATCTCCGCTGCAATGTTGCAGTCCCGTTAAAAATCGCAGATTGCTGCGATTACTAGTAAAAAAAGATAATAATAAAAACGCCATAAATCAATTATCATAGTTTGTAGACGCTATAACTTTTGCCCAAACCAATCAATATAAGCTTACTGCGATTTTTTTTTTTTACCAAAAATATGTAGAAGAATACATTTTGGCCTAAACTGATGAATAAATTTGTTTTTTACTTTTATTTTTTTTGGGATTATGGGGGTATTATAGCAAAAAGTAAAAAATATTGTGTTTTTTGCAAAATTGTCGCTCTTTTTATGTTTATAGCGCAAAAAATAAAAAACACAGGGGTGATCAAATAATGTCAAAAGAAAGCTCTATTTGTGGGGAAAAAAAGGACGCCAATTGCGTTTGGATACAACGACACACGACCGTGCAATTGTCAGTTAAAGCAACGCAGTGCCGTATCGCAAAAAGTGCTCTGGTCAAGAAGTGGGTAAATCCTTCTGGGGCTGAAGTGGTTAAAGAGGAAGTAAACTCCCCTGATTTGTTTGTACCTATAGGTAAGATTATAATAAGGCTTACCTATAGATGCTGTAAATATCTAATAAACATGCACCGTTTAGGAGATATTTACAGTATACCCCGCCAATTACGTCATCGGCGCACGCGCTCTGAAGGAATGGCCACCCACGCCATCTTGGGAAGATGTCAGCCGTGTGTGTGGGCGCCGCTACGGGGGCTTCGTTTTAAGGTAAGTATTTCATAATGAGCCAGTAGGCAATGCATACTAACGCATTATAACCTTGTCTTACTGTTTTTTTTTGTTTTCTTTTTTTTTTTGAGGGGGGGGGTTACAACCTCTTTAACCACTTAAGGACTGGAAGGATTTCCCCCTTAATGACCAGGCCATTTTTTTTGCAATGAGGCACTGCGTTGCTTTAACTGACAATTGAGCGGTCATGCGACGTTGTACCCAAACAAAATTGCTGTCCTTTTTTTCTCACAAATAGAGCTTTCTTTTGGTGGTATTTGATCCCCTCTGTGCTTTTTATTTTTTGCACTATAAACAAAAAAAAAAACAATATTTTTTAATTTTTGCTATAATAAATATCCAAAAAAAAGGGAAAAAAATCGAATTTCTTTATCGGTTTAGGCCAATATAGATTCTGCTGCACATTTTGGGTAAAAACCCCCGCAATAAGCGTATAATGATTGGTTTTCGCAAAAGTTGTCGCGTCTACAAAATAGGGAATAGATTTATGCCATGTTTTTTTTCTTTACTAGTAATGGCGGCGATCAGTGATTTTTAGCATGACTGCGACATTGTGGCGGACAGATCGAACACCTAACGGACATTTTTGAGACTTTATTGGGAACCAGTGACATTATTACAGTAATCAGTACTAAAAATATGCACTGTTATTATACTAATGACACTGGCAGGAAAGGGGTTAACACCAGGAACGATCAAGGGGCTAAATGTGTTCCCTGTAGGGGTGTTCTAAATGTATGGGGGATGGGCTGCCTGGGGAATCACACAGATACGTCTTCCTGCATAGCAGAAAAACAGGATCTGTGTGATCTCCCCTAACAGAACGGAGATCTGCCTTGTTTACACAGGCAGATCCCCGTTCTGTCACTGCGGGGAGCAATTGCGGGAGGCTGGCGGATATCGAGTCCGCCCCACCCGCTGATTGGTTCCCCCACCGGCCAGTGGGAGCACGTGCGCGCCTCTTACTGTGCGCGCCCACGAAACCCGTTCACACGACCAACATACAGCTATGGTGATTTACGGGAACGAGCCGCAGTAAAATGATGGCGGCTGGTCTCCAAATGGTTAATACATAATAGTGAGTATAAAACAGGCTTACGCGTTTCGGCAGGAAGCCTTGATCACAGAACATGAAAACATAAGACACAAAGTATATATAGAATAACATACAGACTCCACCTCTCCATTGTGCAATTCATCAATTATACAATTTAAAATCAATGATAGGTGTAACAGCTCTAGAAATAGCACTTGTACTAAAACATAGCTGTAGAGATTTAAAAGATTTGAAATTATTGGAAGGGTGGTTGAAGCAACAGTGGAAATAGATTTATTCCATTTGAATGAGAAGTGAAAATCATAAAACCAAATGCTGATCTGGCCTCCTTAGTCATGATGATATAACTAAAACATTGTCATTTTTTTCCTTCTAGGTTCTCTCGTGAGTTCTGTTCCTCACTTCCTTTTTTATACATTGTACAAAGACGAAAATACGGTAAACATTGTTTATGCACTGTTGGATCTCCTAAAGAACAGATGGCACGTTCAGGGCTTCATTGTTTGATTAATCACTTGATTATACAGTTTAAGAGTGATAAATACTCAAACAGATTAGAAGTGACAGTTATTTTATTTTTTTCTATTTTACTTTTAAGCCCCCAAACACCCCCACCATCACAACTTTGTCAAATACACTAAATGTCACCAACATGTAGACCTGGTATACAAGGAATATATATGTTACGGTAAGATTTAAAGTAGAGAAAAGGCTATTTAATAGTCCACCCAGTGGCAGCTGGTGCTCACTATTTTGGGGGGCAAAACCAACACTCCATCCCCCGCCCCACGGGAGACGGACGGCGGCAGTCCTAAGACTCCCTGGCCAATAGGGGCTTCCCGATTGGCTGGGAGGAGAATGAGGAAGAATAGCAAATTCTCATTCGCTACTGTCACACAGCTGGGTGGGATCAGGGCGCGGTGCTCTGTGCCCCCAGCCCACCCTGTTTTGAAGCCAATTAGAGCCTCAAACTCTCATCACGTGCTTAAAAAAAAACACCCCCCCCAATGGAATCCATGTGTCCGGAGCCCTGAATGTAGATCAGGGGGCCGGACGCAAGGATGGGAGGGTGGCACCCTTGCGCCCTTTATGGAGTGGCCCCCACTGAGCCCACCTTATAAATGTTGCCTCTCCACTGCTCTGATATTTGCTGTCTCAATGTAAATATTTTTTTTAATCTTTTTCATGCGGTCACGTGACCACAAGGCTCTGGCCAGTGTATAAGTCTGTGCAGCTGGTGCGCGTAAAGCAGAACCTAACTCCCAAAAGTTAGTTCTGCTTTAACACTCATCACATGCAAAATAGTTTTGTCTATTTTTTTTTATATCCTCTCCCCCCCCCCCCCAATGCCAATCTAGGAACGACACGTATAGTACCTGGTCCTGCAGCCTCCTGGGCTACTTATATCACATCTCCTAGGAGGACGGTCCAGAGTGCAGGCCAGGGGCCATGCACCAGTGGGTCATCAGGAAATCATGTTGTGACTAATGACGCAATTCCTTGGGCAGAGCCGGTGACGTTACGTTCGGTTAACATGGAAAACGAGAAGTGCTAGTGAGAAGTTCATGACTGGTCATTGATAAACAGTGCAAACTTTTTCATTTGAATGTGAGTGCATTTTTATGAAGTCAATAAAGCCGTTTTATTCATATCAATTTGCTGCGCTATGGGCATATTCCCTTCTGTGCTTGAGTGACATTTGGAGTGGAGGCGGCAGCGGCCGGCCTCTTAAAGGGAACCACACAAGTGAAATTAAAGTTGGTGTAAATAGCTGAATGGTGGATCCACAACGATGACATATATATGAAGTGTTTTTGACCTGTTCAGGTCAATCTTGGAGGTGAGCGAGCACTGCACCTAGAGGTATACTGGTGTTGGTTTCCCTGGAGGGTACTCTGGAGCACATCATTGTTTTTCGTGTTCAATGGCACAGACACTGTATTCCCTGGATACTACAGTATCTCACAAAAGTGAGTACACCCCTCACATTTTTGTAAATATTTTATTATATATTTTCATGTGACAACACTGAAGAAATAACACTTTGCTACAATGTAAAGTAGTGAGTGTACAGCTTGTATAACAGTGTAAATTTGCTGTCCCCTCAAAATAACTCAACACACAGCCATTAATGTCTAAACCGCTGGCAACGAAAGTGAGTACACCCCTAAGTGAAAATGTCCAAATTGGGCCCAGTTAGTCATTTTTTCTCCCTGGTGTCACGTGACTCATTACTGTTACAATGTCTCAGGTGTGAATGGGGAGCAGGTGTGTTAAATTTGGTGTTATCACTCTCATTCTTTCATGCTGGTCACTGGAAGTTCAAAATGGCACCTCATGGCAAAGAACTCTCTGAGGATCTGAAAAAAATAATTTTTGCTCTACATAAAGATGGCCTAGGCTATAAGAAGACTGCCAAGACCCTGAAACTGAGCTGCAGAATGGTGGGCAAGACCATACAGCTGTTTAACAGGACAGGTTCCAATCAGAACAGGCTTCACCATGGTCGACCAAAGAAGTTGAGTGCACATGCTCAGCGTCATATCCAGAGGTTGTCTTTGGGAAATAGACATATGAGTGCTGCCAGCATTGCTGCAGAGGTTGAAGGGTTGGGGGGTCAAGCTGTCAGAGCCCAGACCATACGCTGCACACTGCATCAAATTGGTCTGCATGGCTGTCATCCCAGAAAGAAGCCTCTTCTAAAGATGATGCACAAGAAAGCTTGCAAACAGTTTGCTGAAGACAATCAGACTAAGGACATGGATTACTAGAACCATGTCCTTTGCTCTGATGAGACCAAGATAAACTTATTTGGTTCAGATGGTGTCAGTCGTGTGTGGAGGTAACCAGGTGAGGAGTACAAAGACAATTGTGTCTTGCCTACAGTCAAGCATGGTGGTGGGAGTGTCATGGTCTGGAGCTACATGAGTGCTGCCGACACTGAATGCCAACATGTACTGTGACATACTGAAGCAGAGCATAGTTACATAGTTAGTCAGATTGAAAAAAGACACATCTAGTTCAAACAAAAAAAAAAAAAAATAGAAAAATTATATATAACCATACAATCCCGTATACAATCTTTCACCCACAGTTGATCCAGAGGAAGGCAAAAAACCCCAGCAAAGCATGATCCAATTTGCTATAGAGGGGGAAAAAATTCCTTCCTGGCAATCGGATTCACCCTGGATCAACTTTACCTAAAAATGTTAGTATCCAGTTATATTATTTACATTAAGGAAAGAATCAAGGCATTTTTTAAAGCAATCAACCGTGCTGGCCAAAACCACCTCTGGAGGGAGTCTATTCCACATTTTCACAGCTCTGACTGTGAAGAAACCTTTCCATATTTGGAGATTAAATCTTTTTTCCTCTAGATGTAGAGAGTGCCCCCTTGTCCTTTGTGATGAACTCAACACCAAGTTCACTATATGGACCACTTATGTATTTGCACATATTAATCATATCCCCTCTTAATCTCCTCTTCTCAGGAGAGAATAAATTCAGGTCCTCTAATCTTTCCTCATAGCTGAGCTCCTCCACTCCCCTAATTCGTTTGGTTGCCCTTCTCTGCACTTTCTCCAGTTCCCCGATACCCTTTTTGAGAACTGGTGCCCAAAACTGAACTGCATATTCCAGACGAGGTCTTACTAATGATTTGTACAGGGCAAAATAATGTCTCTATCTCTGGAGTCCATACCTCTCTTAACACAAGAAAGGATTTTGCTTGCTTTGGAAACCGCAGCTTGGCATTGCATGCCATTATTAAGCTTATGATCTACCAAAACCCCCAGATCCTTCTCCACTATGGATTCCCCCAGTTGTACTCCCCCTAGTATGTACGATGCATGCATATTCTTAGCCCCCAAGTGCATAACTTTACATTTATCAGCATTAAACCTCATTTGCCACACAGTCGCCCAATTAGACAGTGCATTGAGGTCTGCTTGTAAGTTGGAGACCTCCTGTAAGGAAGTTATTCCACCGCATAGCTTGGTGTCATCTGCAAACACTGAAATGGTACTTTTAATCCCAGACCCTATATCATTTATAAATATATTGAAAAGTAAGGGTCCCAACACTGAACCTTGGGGTACACCACTGATAACCTTAGACCATTCAGAATAAGAATCATTAACCACTACTCTCTGTATTTGGTCTTTTAGCCGGTTTTCTATCCATTTACAAATTGATCTTTCCAAACGTATTGCCCATGGGAATATACTTTACAGTGAGTACACTTTTTTTTAAAAATGTAAAAAGTCCCATTTTTGTTCTGTGTTCATCAATGCCAATATCCCCCCCCCCCCCCCCAATCTAAGTCCTGGAGAGCAGCCCTCATCTTTGTAAAATTTGCTCTTTTAAAATTAAGTGTTTTTATCTTTCCCGTATGTGTTTGTTGCTTGCAGCTTACATTAAATGAAATCATGTTATGGTCACTGTTACACAGATGTTCTTTTATATGAATATTGGTAATGATGATCCCCTCCCTTCAGAGACTGGGCCGCAGGGCAGTATTCCAACATGATAACGACCCCAAACACACCTCCAAGACAACCACTACCTTGCTAAAGAAGCTGAGGGTAAAGGTGATGGATTGGCCAAGCATTACTCCAGACCTAAACCCTATTAAGCATCTGTAGGGCATCCTCAAATGGAAGGTGGAGGAGCGCACGGGATGTACTCACTTTTGTTGTCAGTGGTTTAGACATTAATGGCTGTGTTGTTATTTTGAGGAGACAGCACATTTTCACTGTTATACACACGTTGTACACTCACTATTTTACATTGTAGCAAAGTGTCATTTCTTCAGTGTTGTCACATAAAAAGATAGAATAAAATATTTACAAAAATGTGAGGGGTGTACTTACTTTTGTGAGATACTGTAGCTCCCAACTGTCCCTGATTTCGATGGACTGTCCCTGATTTGAAGCAATGTATGTCTGTCCCTCATTCCCCCTCATTTGTCCCTCATTTTGGTCTGATCTATACAATTGTATATAAAATGCACTTTTTATCTTTCTCAGTGCTAAACCTTTCATCCAATTTCTAAATGACTGCATTTGTAAATTTTAAAAGCCAATATAAATGAATGGTAGTGCTAACAAAAAAGGCCTTGTGGATTTAATTAACCTTTTTTTTTGGTTAATTCTCCTTTAAGAGGGTATGGTAGGGAGCGGGTCCTATGCCTAAATATGTTTGCTAGTAGATGTCCCTCACTCCCATCTCAAAATGTTGGAAGGTATGTGACAGTGTCAGTAGTTTTTATTTGTATTTTATTGTTTATTATATTTTACAATTTTATTTTTTTTTTTACACATTTTTTAGGAGCCACATTAGGGAGCTTTGGTAAAATCTGTGCCAACCCTGTGTACATGTCTATGCAGGCATCCCAATAGGTTTCGTGAAAAAATTGTGCAAAGTAAAAATTAAACAATAAGCAGTATATGGAAATTATCTACAACAACACTATAAAAAAACCTTAACTATTTAGTAGTCATAAATCATATATACAAATACCATAGGTTCATAAGCTGTGCAAATTAGCATATTCTGTGCAAAAACACGTGTGCAATCTTGTGCAATGACGTGCAAATAATATTGGTTTACATATGCATAGTAAAGAGTGGTAAGAATGTGAGTAGGTTCCAGTAGGTAAAAGGAAAGTCCAAATGCCGTTGGTAAACTCTAGGGAAAACCTTCCACCAAGTGTTGGAATAAGGAGGAGAAGAAGGAGCTGTGAAGACACCCACAACACGCCAAGTCTGAGGACCCTTACCAGAGCCAAGTGACCACCTACCTCTAGGATTGTATTCTACTATTTCACTTGCCTTGCTACCACATGTTATCAGATGCTGACATCTTATAGCCTACAATGTTATCACAGAAGGGAAAGGGCACATTTTTTGCTAGTGAAATATTGCTAGGTGACAGGCCACAAATTACCCCAGAGCAGGGGCGTAACTACAAGGGTTGCAGTTGCAACCGGGCCCCATGCTCTAGGGGGCCCATGTGCCTCCCCTATACACCTGGATAGGAGAGAAGGAGGCAGCGGCATTTAGAGGAACAGATGTCTTCCATTTTCCTCCTAATGGAATAGATTGGTTCATCTATATGCCACCCTCACCGCCAGGGGCGTATCATGAAATTGGTGGGCCCGTGGGCAAGCCACACCACACCGATCATACCCGGCTGTCATGGAGAGATCATCCATAGGTGCAGTGTGGGTCAGAGCACAGTGGGCCCCCCCACCCCTCAGGGCCCGTGTTCAGTGAACACCCTGCACCCATGGATGATACACCACTGCTCACTGCCCCTCCTATCCAGTTCACTTTTCTGCTGTTCCTGGGTCCGTGTGCTCCCCTGGTCCCCTCTGCAGCACTGTCGTCTTCCACCCCTCCTCTCTCCTGCCAGCTGCTGTACTGGGAGGCTCGGTACACAATTATTCCTGTCCATTCATTCTGTACAGCTGAGGTTACACAGATGTAAATTGAGGGCTGAGGTTTGTTTAGACCCCTGATATCGTATCAAAGCCCCCCAACAGGGCTCCTAAAAAAAATTGTAAAAAAATCATAAAAAATAAAATTGTAAAAAAAAATAAAATGAAATGGTAAAAATAATAAAATAAAAATTAAAAACTGACACCAGTGAGAGGACTGTCAGGATTGCAAAGGTCACACTTGCGTCCTGGCATTTCACCACCGCAGGGAGACCCGAAAATGGCAGAAAGGGGGCCGCCGTGAGACCATAATAAAGGGAGTAAAGGACCCCAGGATCAGTGGGAAGAGGGAAGGGCCCCCGGGACGGGTCAGGGGGACCCTTCATAATTTCTTGCACTGGGGCCCTGAAGGTTCTAGTTACGCCTCTGCCCCAGAGATACAGATAGAATTTGGAGCTCCATGGGCTCTGGATCAACATTGCGGATTAACCATACCAACAGGTCTTCCAGAAATGCAGTTCTGCATCAGAGTGCTTCAGAGTTCTACATTCCCTGAGATATATATCATTTAATATTTATTCCTGCGCTCTAACCCACACACAAGTCTTTAAATAGAGCCCTGCATTTGCTGTGCGTTACAGAACAGCTGGCTGCCCAGTACTGTTCAGCAAAGTGTGGTAACTTTGTAATCAATAAAGATAATTGAAAGGCTGTCAAGACTCCGAGCCTCCCCAGCCAGATCATCAGTCAGGCACATTTTTCCATCATATTCAACCTGCTATTTCCCTCTCGCAGATAAAGATGGGAGCAAAAAATAGATGTTTGCTACTGCTCCTGTCAAGAGTGTGTACATCCATCTCCCCACTTATAAATAACATTTGATTTTTCCGAAAGCCGCAGATGACCTATATAACTACGCGTTTCCTAATTGTTTACGCTACTTCCTTTCTTTTTTGTTCCGGATTGTTTTTCCGTGAGTTATTTTGTGCTAAGTGTGTTTGACAGTTTCAAGTCAACTCATAAACCGCCTGGGTGCCAACCATGACATTCATGGGAGGCCTTGGTAAAAATAACGTTTGGGATAGGTTAATTTATGATATATATTGTATATATTGGCTCTCGCTGAAAAGAGGACCTGTCATGCCCTATTCCTATCACAGGGGATGTTTACATTCCTTGTAATATTATTATTATTATAATACAGAATTTATATAGCGCCAACAGTTTGCGCAGCGCTTTACAATATTAGGGCAGACATTACAATTACAATTCGCTGTTTACAGATTGGATAGCGCCCCGAGAGAAGGAATAGTGGAGATCATTGCTTCGTGTTCTCTAAGGATAGTCTTACCAAGAATGTGGATATCCAGTCTGTGGTACAGGCGGTCCCCGGGTTACAAACAAGACAGGGACTGTAGGTTTGTTCTTAAGTTGAATTTGTTTGTAAGTCAGAACAGGTACATTTTTTAAGTGTAGCTTCATAGGGAAGGGGTAACACCCCTGTAATGTTTGTTTTGCTGTCTATGTTTCTGTTCAGAAGATTTCACCTCACTTCCTGTCCCAATGATAATCGGATTTTGAAAATTTCGGGTTGTTGTGGAAACAAGGATTGGTGATAAAGCTTTGGTGGAGACCCCTTTTTCCCATAATAACTCTTACAGGAGTGAATTTCCCTTCCTAAGGGAGGATTTCCTCTCACTTCCTGTTGTCTACCTCCGTTTGTAAGAAGGAGTCGTTCGTAAGTCGGCTGTTTGTAACTAGGAGACCGCCTGTACAACATAGGATTAGAGGCTGTGTTCAGCTTTACCTGGAGAGGTCCTTATGGTTGATCCATTCGAGGCGTATCTTTGTTGGCTATCTGGTAAGCCTTCATTTTTTCTGGTGGTGGTGTCACATATTCTTCTTAGAGATTCACTGAAGCTATAAACCTATTCCCAAGGATTCCCCATGTCTTCTTAAAGTGGCCGGAAATGTAACACTCCCATTGGTTGTGCTCTAAACCAAACTGTCAAACCATCCAATGGTTGGTGTCATAGCTGATCACATGTGCAGCATCATGGCAGTTGTAGATTAAAAAGAGGCCAATATGGCAGCTTCCTTTGGCTGAAAAGGATAGGAGGGTTTACTACCACTTTAAGGATCAATATGAACTTTCATCACTGAACTTTTTGTGGTCCAGAACTGGCAATATATGTATATACTGTATACATTTTTTGTCACATTTTTTATCTGGAAGGTTTTGATTTATACACTTTATTGATTTATTATTTACACAATAGCCATTGTTTATTTGTACCCCAGTAGAGAGGGATACCTAACCATAAGGCTCCATGCACACTGCACGCTATCTGGGCTCTCTCGGCGTCGGGCAGGAGACGCTGCTTAGAAAACCTTCTTTTGCAGCGCTTTGTAAGCAGCGTTTTGTAAGCAGCGTTTTGTAAGCAGCGTTTATCGGCGTTTATCGGCGTCTGCGTTTTTGGGCATTTTTTTTATTTTTTCTTCATTAGCTTCCATTGACCGCAAAAACCGCCGGACGCTGATAAACAGCCGTTTATTGGCGTTTAGCATTTTTTGTGGCAAAAGAAGGACTTTTGAACGCCAATTCAGGGCGTTCAGATAACAGCCCAAAAACGCCACTGCTGATAAACGACAATTAACGTCCATGTGTGCATGGACACATAGGATAACATAAAGTGGTGTTTTTGGGCTGTTGTTTATCAGATACAGTGTGCATGGAGCCATAGGGTCATTCCTTCCCTCTTCTCCAGAAGTGCAATAATATATAATAGATGAATTTGTATTATTACATTTATATCTTTTCACATTTTATTTCCACTTTTTGTTTCGGAGTTATATCTGTGTTATACACTAAGGTTGATGCACATATATTATCTCATACATCACCCACTATTTAGGGTTTTGGTATATTAATTCAGGTTAAAACAAGCCCTACACTTTTAGACCTCACAATACAAGTCAATACAGGAGGAATCAGAGGGCCCGGCTCGTTACAGTTTACAATCTAGTAGGAATAATAGTGATCAAAA
>BLSH010345392.1:242257-253515 GCA_018402905.1 Glandirana rugosa | reverse complement strand
TTTTGTCCCGGCCAGCCCGCCCCCCCCCCCCCCCCTCAGTTAGAACACACCCAGGGAACACTGTTAAACCCTTCACTGCCCCCTGCAGGTTAACCCCTTCACTGCCAGTGACATTTATACAGTAATCAGTGGACATTTACATTTCTGATCGCTGTATAAATGTCATTGGTCACAAAAATGTGTCAAAAATGTCCGACATGTCCGCTGCAATATCGCAGTCCCGATAAAAATCGCAGATCGCCGCCATTACCAGTAAAAAAAAAAAATTGTGAAAACGCCATAAATGCCACAGTTTGTAGACGCAATTACTTTTGCGCAAACCAATCAAAATACGCTGATTGCGATTTTTTTTACCAAAAATATGTAGAAGAATATATATCGGCCAAAACTGATGAATCATTTTCTTTGTTATATTTTTTTTTTGGATATTTATTATAGCAAAAAAGTTAAAAATTATTGTTCTTTTTTCAAAATCATGGCTCTTTGTTTGTTTATAGCGCAAAAAATAAAAACCGCAGAGGTGATCAAATACCACCAAAAGAAAGCTCTATTTGTGGGGGAAAAAATGATAAAAATGTTGTTTGGGTACAACGTCACACGACCGCGCAATTGTCATTCAAAATGCGACAGCGCCGAAAGCCTAAAATTGGTCTGGGCAGGAGGGGGGTTTAAGTGCCCAGTAAGGAAGTGGTTAAACGTCATCAATTCTCCATATAGTGCATTGTTGGGTGTCAGATCTTACAGGAGGCCTGTGGTTATATCTATGATAGTTCTGAACATGTTTTTTTAAAAATCTTTTCCTTTTGCATTTTATCTTTGTAAAATCTCAGTATGAAATAATTATCCTCTTACTACATTGAGATGGAAAAATGTGGTAAACAGTTCAAACAAGTTCACAGTAGAAGCAGATGTTCGATTTAACAGGGCCATTTGTTTTTGTATCACAGTAGTCATCAATGGACAGATCTCTTCCCGGGAATGTCAGGGTACAATTTTGAACATTCTCAAATGAATACACATAGGGACCTGTCATAGGCCTTGTCAGACAGTGACAGCGCTATTGTTTCCTTTCCTCTGCACAAGAGCAGAGCAGCAGGTTCTTTCTATGCAATAACGAGTACTACCGATCTCCTACAATGCATGTTACCACCATAGCTCCCAACTGTCCCGGATTTCGAGGGACTGTCCCTGATTTGGAACAAAGTCCCTCTGTCCCTCTTTCCTCATTTGTCCCTCATTTTGGTCTGATCTATATAGCTGTATATTAAATGCACTTTTTATCTTTCAAAAATTGTTTCCCAGTGCTAAACCTTTCATCCAATATCTAAATTGCTACATCTGTATATTTCAAAAGCCAATATAAAGGAATAGCAGTAATAAAAAAAAAAGCACTTCGGTTTAACCACTTCAGCCCCGGAAGGATTTCACACTTTAGGACCAGAGCACTTTTTGCGATTCGGCGCTGCGTCGCTTTATCTGACAATTGCGCGGTCGTGCGATGTTGTACCCAAACAAAATGTGCGTCCTTTTTTTCCCACAAATAGAGCTTTCTTTTGGTGGTATTTGATCACCGCTGCGTCATTTCTGATCGCCGCCATGAACAAAAGAAGAGCGACAATTTTGCAAAAAAAAAAAAAACAAATTTCTTACTTTTTGCTAAAATAAAAATCCAAAAAAAATATATAAAAAAACATTTTTTTCAACGGTTTTGGCCTTTTTTATATTCTTCCTCATATTTGTGATAAAAAAAATTGCAATCTGCGTTTATTGATTGGTTTGCATGAAAGTTGCCGCGATTATGGGCGATGAGAATTCATTTTTGGGATTTTTATTTTTTTAAATTTTTTTTTACAAGTAATGGCGGCAATCTGCGATTTTCAGCGGTACTGCGATATTGGGGCGGACATGTCGGACCATTTTGACACTTTTTTGGGACCATTGGCATTTATACAGCGATCAGTGCTATAAAAATGCACTGATTACTGTGTAAATGCCATTGGCAGTGAAAGGGTTAACCTGGTGGGGGCGCTCTAAGGGTTAACTGTGTTTCCTGGGCGTGTTCTAACTGTATGGGGGCTGCCCTGGCAGGAAAAGGGGAGTGATCACGGCTTCCATATATAGGAAGGCTGTGATCACAGCCCTTCCCCCTCTCACAGAACGGAGATCCGTGTTTACATTATTATTATTATACAGGATTTATACAGCGTCAACAGTTTGCGCAGCGCTTTACAATAACGAAGGGACACAGTACAATTACAATACAGTTCAATACAGAAGGAATAGGAGGGCCCTGCTCGTAGAGCTTACAATCTAAAGGGAGGTGGAGGTGGTACAAAAGGTAATGGCTGCAGGGGATGATCTGATAGAGCTGGCTCAAGTACTGGACAGGGTGGGGGCTGACCGGACATTCTGGGGCAGGGAGTTCCAGAGGATGGGAGAAGCTCTGGAGAAGTCCTGTAGGCGAGCATGGGAGGAGGTAACAAGGAAGCTAGAGAGAAGGAGGTCTTGGGAGGAGCGTAGAGGACGATTGGGATGATATCTGTGGATGAGATTGGCGATGTAGCTGGGGGCAGTGTGGTGGATGGCCTTGTATGTTGTGGTTTGTATTTTGAATTTTATACGGTGGGGTAGGGGAAGCCAGTGAAGGGATTGGCAGAGCGGGGCAGCAGACGTGGATCGGTTGGTAAGGTGTACAAGTCTGGCAGCAGCATTCATGATAGACTGAAGAGGGGATAGCCTGTGTAACGGAAGGCCGATGAGGAGGGAGTTGCAGTAATCAAGGCATTACTTTACATGCACGGACCTCCGTTCTTTCACTCCGGGGGGGGGGCATCGCGGGTAGCTGGCGGAGATCGAGTCCGCCGCACCCGCTCCTTGGCCCTCCCCAGACACAGTGAGCGTGCGAGCGCGCCTCCGGCGGCGCGCGCTCACAGTGTACGATCTCGCAGCATCCGTCATATGACGGCTGTTTGCGATATCGAACCACCTTGTTGCCGTCAACCTGCGGTTGGCGGTCGGCAAGTGGTTAAACTGCTACTGAACCCAGGACCCTGCATTCCCCATACACTAAAACCTTGGATTGCGAGCATAATTCGTTCCGGAAACATGCTTGTAATCCAAAGCTCTCGTATATCAAAGCGAATTTCCCCATAAAAAATAATGGAAACATAGATGATTCGTTCCACAACCATTTGTAACCATATTTCTACACTTATGGCCCGTACACACGGTACAATTATCGGCCAACAACGGTCGTACAACAGCCTGTTGTCCGATAATCCGACGGCTAGTACGCACAATTCAACAGCCAATTTCCAATTATCACCCAACAGAAGTTGCCTGAGAAGACTAGAAAACTTTTGTTGGCCAACAAGACGTTGGCTAATTTTTTGGCTCATGAGTACAGAAGTTGGCCCAACAAAAGTTCAGGAAATCCAGGAGGTGTTCGGTCGTGTAAACCTGCATCCCTAATTCACATTCACCTGAACTTCCGCTTTATACGCTCCTAACACGTTACTACGTTCGCCTTTGTCGGGCGTTTATTTGACTACCGTCAGTAGCCCGAACAAAACCACGGACAGCCAATTTGGACAACAGTTGGATGTGCGGTCGTAAGGACAATCGACGCGTGTGTACGAGGCTTTAGAGGCATAAAACACGCAGGTTATTGGCGCACTCCAGCTGAGGTTGTTTCTGTTAAAAAGTCCTAAACAAAGAACAAAAAGAGCGGTGCCATCTAAGTGTACCGTAGTTTGATCACAGTTTGAGTCTGGTGCTCATCCGCGTAAAGCCGCTGGTATATACATGACCAGAGGTCCGGGGGCGCTGGTGGCTCCCAGCGCTTCCTGGAGAACTTGGAGACACTGGGGAACTGATGACATCACTTCCGGGTGCTCTGAATGGGTGCTACCGCCCCACCCGGCTGGGAGTGTCTCCAAGATCTCCAGGAAGCGCTGGGCGCGACCAGCACCCCTAGACATCGGCTTTACATGGATGAGCACCAGACTCCTTTAGGCATTGTTTTTAATATTGTGGGTGCCATTCCACTTTTTTTGCATTAAAACTGTGATCATGCTACAGTTAGATGACGCTACTCGTATTGCAAGACCTCGCTCATATATCAAGTTAAAATGTTTTAAAAAATTTTGCTTGTTTTGCAAAACACTGGCAGACCAAGTTACTCGCAAACCAAGAACATGGAAATGCAATTATTTTAGTAATTATAAACTGCCAAATACCTTTTCTCATCAGCAGTATATAGCAGTCTTGTGACTTCTATCACTCTTCGCTGAGCACCAGTTAAAGCTTGTAGGAGGAGTTTTCATTCTCTTCTGACTGTCCTTTGAGGCTGCATGACCCCTGACCCTCTATCTGGACAGTGCTGATTGGCCCTGTGCTGATCGCCTACATACTTTTGCTAATAGGTGTCCCTCATTCTCATCTCAAAAAGTTGGGAGGTATGTACCACCCTTTAGTCAACGGCACTGCTCTGCCCCGCCAGCACTCACTGGAGCGCTGGGCTGTGGAGGGGGCGAAAGTGGCTGGCTCAGGCTCTCAGCAGCTCGATGAGAGGCTGAGCCAACTGCTGGGCCAGGCATCTGGGTGGATTCCAACAATATGATTGGGATTTTTTCAAAGCCTGCACCGGATCTATGATATCAGCCAACAGCGGGCTTTAGCCCGCTGTCAGCTGAAAGTGGGTCATCATTGCCAATGTTGACAGCAGAATGAACTGCACTCCTGTTATTCATAGGATAAGTACAGCCAAAAAAAGCTTTGCCTATACTTCTATACTCCTTTAAAGTAGTATTAAACCCTCAGAGTGTTTGGCTTAACACACTGAGCACAATAAAGTAAATATTCCTCAGTAAACTGTTTAAATAGTTGTTGGTTCCCTGAACATCCAGTCTTTACAGGAAGAGTTAATATTGGGCAGTGCAGTCTCAAGCCAGTCCAGAGAAGGGAGAAGCAGGGGAGTGCATTGCCATACTATGCTACAGGGCTGTGTGTTTCTATTGATGAACACAGTGTAAGGAGACACAACTGCAGCCTCTGTATGCAAGTGTGGCTTCATAGGAAACTGCAATATAAATGAGCCACCCTGAAACTGGAAACCTGAACATCAGCCATTGCACCAGCTTATAGACATGTGCAGAGCAAAAAAATTTGTTTAGATATATTTGTTTCATTCGTTTTCAGAATTAGTTATAGAATCGATTAGAAAAGTTTTCACATCAATTTCGAATAGTTTTCGAATTAGAAAAGTTTTTGAATTCTAGTCGTTTTCAAATTAGAATAGTTTTCGAATGTGAACAGTCTTCGAATTCTAGTCGTTTTCAAATTAGAATTGTTTTCAAATGTGAACAGTCTTCGAATTCAAATAGTTTTCCAATTTCCAAGGAGAATGGGGTGGAGTGGAAAGTGGAGGAATAGAATGGAAAAAGATAGAATAAAAGAGAGGGGAATATAACAGAAAATTAAAGAATATAATGTGGTGGAGTGGAACAGAGCTGTTGTATTCTATTCTTTTGTTTTCTATTTTATTCTTTTCTAGTCTATTGTTTTTTTTCTGTTCTATTCCTTTGTTTTCCATTCTATATTGTTCTCTTTGGAAATGGGAAATTTATTCAAATTCGAGGACTTTTCGAATTCAAATTTGAAAACTATTTGAAAATGATTTGAATTTTGTCTGAAATTTTTTCTCGTTATTTTGGATTTGTTTAAATTTGGTATTATTGTGATTCAGAAATTCGGATACATCCGAATTTCCGAAAAACGAAAATTTGTCCGAATTTTAATTCGGAACTAGAGTTGAGCGAACGCGAACTGTAAAGTTCGGGTTCGTACCGAACTTTGGGGTGTCCGTGACCCGGACCCGAACCCGGACATTTGAAAAAAAAGTTTGGGTTCGAGTTCTGGGTTCGGGTATTTGATCACGCATGTTGAATAGCTGCAGGGCAGCCAATCAACAAGCGTTTCACTGGTTTGCCCTTAGAAGCCATCACAGCCATGCCTACTAATGGCATGGCTGTGATTGGCCAGTGCATCATGTGACCCAGCCTCTTTATAAGCTGGAGTCACTTAGTGCTGCATGTCACATGCTCTCAGGCTAGTGTAGGGAGAGGATTCTGCCGGTGCTGTGAGGGACAGATTGCAGATAGATAGATAGGTAGATATTACTACTACTACTGCTTTTACGGACAGATTGCAGATCTCATCCTGCATTACAGAACAATCTGACTGGACTAGGTAGAGTCTGCTGCTTAGAGGGACAGATTATTGTTCTAAAATCATCGCCTACTCCTATAGGGAGAGGTTCCTGCTGTTGCTGTAAGGGACAGATTATTGTTCTAAAATCATCGCCTACTCCTATAGGGTCAGGTTCCTGCTGTTGCTGTAAGGGACAGATTATTGTTCTAAAATCATCTTCTAGTTCTATAGGGAGAGGTTCCTGTTGTTGCTTTAAGGGACAGATTATTGTTCTAAAATCATCTCCTACTCCTATAGGGTCAGGTTCCTGTTGTTGCTGTAAGGGACAGATTATTGTTCTAAAATTATCGCCTACTGCTATAGGGTCAGGTTCCTGCTGTTGCTGTAAGGGACAGATTATTGTTCTAAAATCATCTTCTAGTTTCGCTAGGGAGAGGTTCCTGTTGTTGCTTTAAGGGACAGATTATTGTTCTAAAATCATCTCCTAGTTCTATAGGGTCAGGTTTCTGCTGTTGCTGTAAGGGGCAGATTATTGTTCTAAAATCATCGCCTACTCCTATAGGGTCAGGTTCCTGCTGTTGCTGTAAGGGACAGATTATTGTTCTAAAATCCTATTGCAGCCCTCTAGCAGTTTCCAGGACTTTTTTACAGTCATTTTTGTGCCGAAAAGTTTGGGTCCCCATTGAATTCAATGGGGTTCGGGGTAAAGTTCGGGTCAAGTTCGGTACCGAACCTGGACTTTTTCCCGAAGTTCGGCCGAACCCGAACATCCAGGGGTTCGATCAACTCTATTCGGAACTAAACGAACTTCACATGTCTGCCAGCTTAAACTGGAACATAGGCAAAGATGAAAAGATGAAGAAGCTGTATACTCAGTAAGCGATTAAATCAGCTGCTGAAAGTGCTTAAATAAACTGGAATTACAAGCCTGGGTAGTCGGTGTAAACTTGATCATGTCTTCATAACAGTTAAGCCTTCAGGGGCAGCAATTTTTGGTGAACAGAAGCAGCTTCTGGATCACAACTTGTCTAGTCAGGATAATAAATAACATTGATGACGTCAACCTGGTGTTCTGAAGATGTCTTGACAGACAGCATTTTTGACCCCTTTATTAAAAGGTGTCAATGTCAAAGGCTATTGCTAAAGAAAAGTCAAGTAGATTTATAGCTCAGGAACCCGTCCTGTAGGTAAAGTGCATATAACTTTAGTACATTGTAAAGCTAAGCCTTGCTTTGAACTGGAGTAGATAGTCCGGTAGTTGCTGTGTTACAAAACGATTTAATTTGTGGGAGCCAATTCAAAACTTTTCTTATATCTGCTTGGACTAAACATTTCAAGTATTCAATGTGGTATAGAAGGACAGTTCTGCTAGTGACCTAAGTTAACCTCTTGCTTACTGGGCACTTTAACCCCCCTCCTGCCCAGACCAATTTTCGGCTTTCAGCGCTGTCGCATTTTGAATGACAACTGCGCGGTCGTGCGACGTTGTACCCAAACAAAATTGATGTCCTTTTTTCCCACAAATAGAGCTTTCTTTTGGTGGTATTTGATCACATCTGCAATTTTTTTTTTTGCGCTATAAACAAACAAAGAGCGACGATTTTGAAAAAAGAACGATATTTTTTACTTTTTGCTCTAATAAATATCCAAAAATAAAATATAAAAAAAAATACATATTTTTGGTAAAAAAAAAAAAATCGCAATCGGCGTTTATTGATTGGTTTGCGCAAAAGTTATCGTGTCTACAAACTATGGCAATTGATTTATGGCGTTTTTATTTATTTTTTTTTACTGGTAATGGCGGCGATCTGCGATTTTTATCGGGACTGTGATATTGGGGCGGACATGTCGGACATTTTTGACACTTTTTTGGGACCAATGACATTTATACAGCGATCAGAAATTTAAATGTCCACTGATTACTGTATAAATGTCATTGGCAGTGAAGGGGTTAACCTGCAGGGGGCAGTGAGGGGGTTAACTGTGTTCCCTGGGTGTGTCCTAACTGTGGGGGGGCTGGCAGGGACATAACAAATCTAACTCATCCCAGTGACAGGGATCAGTAGATCTGCTTGTCCCCCTCTCACAGAATGGAGAACCGCCGTGTTTACATTGGCGGTTCCCCGTTCTGCAGCTCTGACAGGCGATCGCGGGTCAGGAGCGGACATCGAGTCCGCCTGTGAGTGCGCGCCGGGAGCGAGCAAAGGGGCGGACATCAATAGACGTCCACCCAGCAATTGAGATCCGTGCTGTGGCCTTCTTTCGGCTATAGCGCGAATCTGAAGTTGTTAAGCCTCGCTGCGACGGTCGTGTGAAAAAGGTCGTACAACCGCTTGTTGTGCGATCATCCGACCGTTAGTACGTGCAATTAGAACAGCTGATGTGCGATGGTCGTGCAACGGGAGTTGGATGAGCAGACTAGAAAACTTTTGTTGTACAACAAGTGGTCATATGACCGTTGTATCGTGTGTACAGAGAAGTTGGTCCAACAAGTTGTACGTGCAAAACACGCATGCTCAGGAGTCAGGAACGCCCAGAAGTGTCCGTTCGTGTAAACCTACGTTCCACATTCACAAATCACATTCACCTGAACTTCCTCTTTATACGCTCCTAACACGTCACTACGTTAGGCTTGGTCGCACGATCGCTTTGCATGTCAGTATGCGAGACACAACAGCCGACATATGATTTTGGACATCCGGTCTAACAACGGTCGCATCGTGTCTACAAGGCTTAAGTCAGTGAAATTGTCCAAAATCCTCCCTCTAGGAATGAAATTAAATGACAATTCTTTACAGTAATTTACTTTTTTTTTTTGTAAAATCTGTATTTTTTTAATAAGTGTAACAAGAAATCAATTCTATCCAGGGCTCAGTTTATCGGATCCACCTTATAGGTGCAATTGCTGTTGAGTTCTGCTTCAGATACAATAAAGAAATGTACAGGTTGGAGGGAAAACACATTGTTATCCACTTACCAACCGGGCCACTTTTTACATTTGGTGGTCACAAGCTAAAAACATTTTTTTTGCTAGAAAACTACTTAGAACCCCCAAACATTATATATTTTTTTTTCAAACACCCTAGAGAATAAAATGGTGATTGTTGCCATACTTTTTGTCACACGGTATTTGCGCAGCGGTCTTTCAAGCGTAATTTTTTTGGAACAATTTTACTTTTTTGAGTTAAAAAATAAAACAACAGTAAAGTTAGCCCAATTTTTTTGTATATTGTGAAAGAGGATGTTATGCCGAGTAAATAGATACCATACATGACACGGTTGAAAATTGCGCGCACTCGCGGAATGGTGTAAAAGTCCGGTATTTAAAAAGTTCCATAGGTGACGCTTTAAAAATTTTTAACGGTTACCAGGTTAGCGTTACAGAGGAGGTCTTTTGCTAGAATTATTGCTCACACTCTGGCAATCGCGGCGATACCTCACATGTGTGGTTTGAACACCGTTTTCATATGCGGGCGCAACTTACGTATGCGTTTTCTTTGCTGCACGAGCTCGCAGGGACAGTGGCGATTTAAATCCTTTTTTTTTTTTATTTTATTTATCTATTTTTAACACTGTTCCTTTAAAAAAAAAAATCTGATCACTTTTATTGCTATCACAAGGAATGTAAACATCCCTTGTGATAGTAATATATGGTGACAGGTACTCTTTTTGGAGGGCCGGGGGGTCTAAAAGACCCCCCATCCCTCCTTTGCACTTCACAGTATTCAGATTGCCAAAAATGGTGATTCTGAATACTGTCATTTTTTTAAAATTGGCGCCGTTAGCCCCCATGTAAACCGGAAGTGACGTTGTGACGTCGCTTCCGGAATTTGCCGAAGGAGAACCGATCGGAGCAGATTACGGCTTCTGTCAGGTCTCCTTCCAGCCGGCGGATGCGCCGGATCGTCGCTCCGGTCTCCCGGTGGGACAGGAGGCTGGGGAAGAGCGGCGGAAGGCGGCGGGAGGGGGGGATGTCCCCTCCTGCACCCTGGGGTAACGACCGAGCGGCTCCCGAGCTGGATCGGTCGTTACCCCTGGATAGCCGACCACCAGATCTAAAAAATGATACCGGGATATAGTCTGCAGGTGCAGTGTCCCGGTAGAGCCGCTCAAACCCGACCGCCGCCTATTTACGGCGCTGGTCGGGAAGTGGTTAAGGCCTGTACACATGGTCCGATTGTTGGCCAACAACCGTCGTCCAACAGCCTGTTGGTCCATAATCCGACCATTAGTACGTACGATTTGACAGTCAATTTCCAATTATCACCTAACAAAAGTTGGCTGACAAGACTAGAAAACTTTTGTTGACCAACAAGGCGTTGGCCGATTGTTGGATCGTGTGTACAGAAGTTGACCAAAAAAAGTTGGAAGTGCAAACACGCATGCTCGGAATCCACGAAGTGTTCTGTTGTGTCAACCTGCGTTCCTAATTCACAAATCACATTCACCTGAACTTCCTCATTATACGCTCATAACACGTCACTACATTCGCCTTGATCGGACGATTACTTGACTACCGTCAGTACGCCAGACAAAACAGCCGATTTAGACAAAAGTTGGACGAGCGGTGGCACGATAATCTTCGCGTGTGTACGAGGCTATAAAGCGGAGTTCCATCCAAAAGGGGTCACCATCACTTAAAGCGGAAGTTGGCGCAATTGGCATGTCATTTTTTTGGGGGGGCGGATACCCTGTTTTCACAGGGACCCAGGTCCACTTCCACTCCTGGCACCGTGGCGCTGGAAGGAAGTTCACCTCTTCAGATCGCGCATGCGCAGTGCGCGCCCAGCACCCACAGTTGTGATGCCGGCGCCGCTGAGGCAAGGGGGAGAGGAGCGGGGCTTCGGGCGGCCACATCGCTGGACCCTGGGACAGATGAGTGTCTGTTTATTAAAAGTCGGCAGCTACACTTTTTGTCTATGGCTATGTTCGGGTCTCCGAGCGCATCCTCCAGCTGGTCGCTCAGGTCTCCCGGTGGGACGGGAGACCTGGGCTGAGTGGCGAGAGGCGGCGGGAGGGGGGGCATCTAGCGGGGGTGTGCCGACACT
>BLSH010345392.1:191316-206884 GCA_018402905.1 Glandirana rugosa | reverse complement strand
GGAGCCTGCCCAGGGACCACCAGCAATGTCCCCACCCGGGACCACCAGGGAGCCGACCAGGGACCACCCTAGACCACCAGGTAAGGGGCATAGTGCCCAATATGAATGGCACTTAGTGCCACCTTCAGATGCCACCCTAGACCACCAGGGAATGGGCCCCTTTCTGTACATATGCCCACCAGTGCCCCTATCAGTGTGTACCAGTGCCCCTATCAGAGCATACTAGTGCCCACCTATCAGTGCCACCTATCAGTGCCCATCAGTGCCACCTATCAATGCCCAGTGCTGCATATGAGTGCCAATCAGTGCCATCTGAGTGCCCGTCAGTGCTGCTTATCAGTGCCCATCAGTGCTGCTTATCAGTGCCACCTAACAGTGCTCATCATTGCTGCATATCAGTGCCTCATCAGTGCCACCTCATCAGTGCCCATCAGTGATGTAGAAAATTTACTTATTTACGTTTTGTGACAGAAATAGAGAATTTATTTATTTTTTTTTTTCAAAATTTTCGGTCTTTTTTTGTTTATAGCGCAAAAAATAAAAACTGCAGAGGTGATCAAATACCACCAAAAGAAAGCTCTATTTGTGGGAACAAAATGATAAAAACTTTGTTTGGGTGCAGCGTCGCATGACCACGCAATTCCCATTCAAAACGCAACAGCACTGAAAGCTGAAATTGGTCTGGTAGAAAAGTGTTCTAAGTGCCTAGTATTGAAGTGGTTAATCATTAACCATGTGAGTTTCATTAAATGTAACCAGATTGCTACACTTAGAGGCGCCTCTCTTCTCTTTTATACTCTGTAGCTCCTGCTGGATTTTGCTTCTAATCCCCTTCTGGAGGCGGCCATTTGTGGATGGACATTTTATGGTTACACAACCAATCACATTGCTACAATCTTTTATATGGACTATAAACTGAAAGACTTATGAATAAATGGTTGTGGAACGAATAATCCGAGTTTCCATTATTTCTTAGGCTCGGTTCACACCTAGGCAATCCGACTTCGGGGGCGACTTTGCTAGGCGATTTGAAGGCGACTTAAAACACGACTCCATGCCAGGTGACTTTGCTAAATCGGATCGCTAGTCGCCTAGGTGTGAACCGAGCCTTATGGGGAAATTTTGCTTTGAGTGCTTTGGATTACAAGCAGGTTTCAGGAACAAATTCTGCTCACAATCCAAGGTTTTACTGTATACTCAGAAAAAGAAAACTATAAAAATGTGCCCTGTAGTGCTTTATCTTCTACTCAAGGTCTCCTCCTTGGTTCACCTGCCTCTAGTGTCGTTGTTTGCCATGTTATGTTGGGTTTCACATCTGGCAGTCTGATGAGGAATGCGTCCATTTTTCTTATCTTGTTTTTCGGGTTCCTTAGTTGAAGCCTTCAGAATGTAGTGGAGCCTCCCTACTTTTTCCTTTTTAATGAACTGCTGTGTATCTAGCGAGCTTAGAAGTTCTAGCTAAAGTCACACAAGTATAAATAGCTTCATGAAATATGTGCAATACATCTGTTCTCATTTTATCCAAGTAAATGCAGTTTGGTGAGGTGCTGCTATAGGTTTCTCTTGCTTCATGTTGTTTTAAATGGGGGAACCAACCAACAAAAAAAAACATAAAAAAAAAAAGGGGGCATCTCTTGCTGCAATACTCACATTCAATTCAGAGCTGTCCTTTGCAGCATTGCTACAAGATGTCCTGAGTCTTCCAGCCTCTATGACAACCGGTATAATATAACCACTTGCCGACCAGCCGCCGTTCATACTGTGGTAGGTTGACTCTGTGTGAATCGCCATAGCTGTATGTCGTGTCCCGTTAACAGCTATAGCAGGCACATTGCCGCGCCGGCCACCCGCGACCGCTTTGCAGAGAGCCAGAAAGGGGATCTATCAATGTAAACAAACAGATCCCCATTTTGTCATGGGAGTAGATAGATTGTCTGTCTGTCTGCTCCTAGTGATCAGGAAGGACGATCTCTCTCCTAAAGTCAGTCCGGCCCCCAAACAGTGTTAAACACCTCCCTAGGGAACACCTTTAACCCCTGGATCTCCCCCCCCCCCCCCAGTGTTAACCCCTTCCCTGCCAGTGACATTTATACAGTAATCAGTGGCTATTCTTGGCTATGATCACTGTATAAATGTCACTGGTCCCAAAAAAAGTGTCAAGTGTCTGATCTGTCTGCCACAATGTTAGTCCTGCTAAAAATCACCGCCATTACTAGTAAAAAAAAAAATTAAGAATAAAAATGCCATAAATTTATTCCCTCTTGTGTAGATGCTATAGCTTTTGCGCAAACCAATCAATATAGGCTTATATTTATATATATATATATTATATATTATATAATTTTTATGTCTTTGTTCATAATGCAAAAGATGAATATTGCAGCGGTGATCAAATGCCACCAAAAGAAAGCTCTATTTGTGATTAAAAAAAGACATACATTTTGTTTGGGTACAATGTCGCACGCCCGCGCGGTTGGCGGTTAAATCGACGCAGTGCCATATCGCAAGAAATGGCCTGGTCATTAAGGGGCTAAATCCTTCCGGGGCTGAAGTGGTTAAGCTACTTCCTCTGGGTCCAGACTGGCCTGTGATTGGGTAATGAAAAGGGGCGGTGCAGCACTGTCATGAAGTCCTCTCTCTGCCACCCTCTGCTTTCTACCCCGATCAGCCTGTTCCTTGTCGGCTTCTTACTGTCCTACTCAGAGCTCTGCTGTACAGGGACTACTAGAGGGTCATACAAAGTCAAATTCAGGTTTTTACATACATGGCTTGTATTGTCAAAAATGAATTTGATTTATCAATGAATATTGAACTGCAATTTTCATTTTTTCCCTTTTTTTTTTTTTTGCTGCAAGGAGTTCATCTTTCAGATGCCATTTTCTGGGTTTTTTTGCATAATTCTTTTTACTTCAGTGCCAGAGGTGTCCTGCAGACTTTATTTTTAAGGCTGCCGTTGGCATTACTATTTTTTGCCAATGCCCATATCTAAAAGGCAGTTCTGTCACTGGTGAGCACAACTTAAGGGTAGTAAAGTCTTTATCCTAACTTGTACCCGCAGGTCCGCTTACAATAAGGTTTACCCATTGGTACGAGTGGCTCCTAAACCGTTTAAAAGATCTTTTCATCGGCAAAAGCAAATGATCTCGCCTGTGCATACGCAGTAACTCTGCATTCAGGGCACACAGTTTGCTGTGGAGTGCAGAGCGCCGTGCCACGACCATGGCAGTGATGTCATCGCGGTCCCAGTCATTCAAACGTCTGAAGCCTGCAAATGTGGAAGACAGACCGGGTGTTGATGGAAGCGCCGGGGGAGCCAAGGCAGCCGTGACAGCGTTGCTCTTGAGAGCTTCATTTGCAGATACGTCTGTCATAATATGTCAGTATCTGGTGCGTACTAGCACATTATGGCATAAATCTGTAGGGGACAGGGCTGGTGCAAGGATTTTTGACACCCTAGGTGGAAACCTCATTTTGCCGCCCCCATTGGCTCCACCACCGACTCCACCCCCCTTTGCTCTGCCCATGTGACAGGAGGCGGCGCTATACAGGAAGCATCGGCTCTTCCTCTAGCGCTGGCTCCAGTGCTGTGCTGCGCCTCTAAGTACACTACTGGTTGGATGGAGCAGCTGCCTGAGACTGAGTTAGTTAAAGCCTGCAGAGCATGCAGACGCAGAGGGAAACCAGCGGCCGGGCGCCCCTAGGCAGCAGTATGCCCTAGGCGGCTGCCTAGTTTGCCCAGCGGTAGAACCGGCCCTGTGTAGGCAGCCCAATATTTATTTTTTTTTTTTCGTGGTTTACTACAACTTTAAAGCTGAACTAAACTCTCGCTCTCAATCAACATGACCTGTTAATCCTTAGGCAGCTGACATTTGTAAATAGATAGGAAGGTATATTATATTTACTTGTGTTAAACTTTTTTTTTCTTTTTTTTTTTTTTTTTACATTTTAGTTACTTCCTGGTGTCTGGCCTAGGCCAAAAGTTGCTACATCTAAGGAGTCTTCGTGGGCATTTGGGTTTTTTTTCTTTCATCTGGAGGAGGGGCAGAGGGGCTTTCTCAGCTAAGCACACCCTCCCGCTTGCATGCTATTGGCTAAGGGCAGATGGATTCCAGGAAGTAAATACTATATGAATAATCTGCCCTTACTCAAGATGGCCACAGGCAGAAATTCTGGGGGGTTTCAAAGTGACTTCTCAACAAAATAAAGCATGGAGACATGGATGGATGGGTGACTTTGCTTTAAAAATTAAGTAGTGTATTCTGTTTTGTGGTGCCCGGATACAGTTTGTTTTTTCAGGAAAGTTACAAGTAGCTACAGAGTGGCTTTCACTAGCAATTATATATGTAGGCAGTGCAAATTATATTGCCCAACAAAGTCCTAGGTCTGAGTGAGAATTTCTTGAGACCTGAAGAAGGTCACACCCTCCTGAAAAGCGTTGTCTTGGCAATCCATAGTGTTCCTCGTCAGCTTTTACTGCTCGAGCAGCAGGCGAATCACACAGGGGGGCCGGGTTCCCTGTCGGAGGAGGATCTCTGTTGTGAGCGGGTGGCTCACGTGCAGCTTGTCGGCGGCTGCATGCTGATACACTGGGACCATCCACCGCCAGTCTTCCCGGGATCCAGCCTGGAGCCCTGACCACTGAAGCGGAACTACGGCTTGACCCAGATGCTCAAACATACATTGCCATGTGAGTGCATAGTGTTACTTACTTTTTAATTGTTTTAAATGGTGTTGCACTAGGAGCTGGTACTCCCTTCCTTCCTTCCTTCCTTCCTTCCTCCCTTCCTCCCTTCCTTCCTCCCTTCCTCCCTTCCTCCCTTCCTCCCTCCCTCCCTCCCTTCCTCCCTCCCTCCCTTCCTCCCTCCCTTCCTTCCTCCCTCCCTTCCTTTCCTCCCTTCCTTTCCTTCCTTCCTTCCTTCCTTCCTTCCTTCCTTCCTTCCTTCCTTCCTTCCTTCCTTTCCTTCCCTCCTTTCCTTCCCTCCCTCCTTCCTTCCTTCCTTCCTTCCTTCCTTCCTTCCTTCCTTCCTTCCTTCCTTCCTTCCCTGCAAATGGTGAATAACGCACAATCCAATGATGAAGAATATTTATAGAAGTCATTGTGGATATGGTTTTCCAAAGCTTTTCTTAAACCGCCATGCTGTTACAAGGGTGTAGTGCTTGGAAAATTAACCCATGTCTGCATCCATGGGTAATGAGTTTATTTGTACTTGGCAAACTACCCAAAGACACATCCATGACTTGACTAGCAGCATATTTAAATTGGCTCAACAATGTTACAATTCCTAAGCACTGGTTACTGAGGAATAAATTCTAATAGTTACAGAGCGCAAAGGAGTGTATTTAAAGAGGAACTTTGCCAACCCTTCAACCTGT
Organism: Glandirana rugosa; assembly: GCA_018402905.1. Classification (NCBI taxonomy): domain Eukaryota; kingdom Metazoa; phylum Chordata; class Amphibia; order Anura; family Ranidae; genus Glandirana; species Glandirana rugosa. The sequence goes on along the minus strand of BLSH010345392.1, from coordinate 201,511 downwards.
AGAGTCATGGGGAGTGTAATGTTGTTTATGCTGACCTGTGTTTCCCTGATTCACAGATGGATCAGCCACAAGGTGCTCAACACTCGCAATCCATTTAGCCCTGGTTCTCAATGCTGCAGCTCCTCATGCTTGTTTTTTGAGGGTAGAAATCGCGCTGGACTGACTTGATCGGTCACTGTTTGTAGATGAGTGGTCGAAAGGGCAGATGGGAAGGGTTTCCTTCTGGAGATTTGTGCCCGGCTTCTTTTGGGAGGATGGTTTGCCCTGTTAGGGGCCTGGGCTGCTACCACGGGGTGCTGCCTGATGGTCGCTTCCAAAGATGATCAAGAAAAGTCAGTGTAAAGGAGCGCCCAATGTACAGTAGCTGTGAATATAACGCTTTATTGGGAGTACAGAAGATAGAATAAAGCCAACACGTTTCACGGGACAAAGGCCTTCTGCAGTCTTCACGTCCAATGGGCTACGATTTCATGCTGTTAGTTGGGCCTGTGCGATAAGGAGATGGATAGATTGATCTATCTCTCTATCTCTCTATCTCAAAAAGTATACCCACTTAACCTCTTCAATCCATTGGAGCTAAAAGGAAACGCTGGTGCACAGCAGTTCTCCATGTCCACCCCCACTCAATGGAAAATTTATAAGGAAAATCCTGCGCTCAGCTCTGAATTCTGATTCTTTTATTGATTGATAGACAAGCAGCTCATATAAAATGGTCTATTTACGCATTTCAGCCTCTGGCCTTAATCATAATCCCCATAGACTTTTAAAGCCCGTCTAAAGGAAAAATGCAGCCATACCAAGCAACCACAATTCAGTTCTCATGGATTCCGGTAATCTGAAATGAGGTTGGTGTGGGCTTTTGTTGATCTCTGCTCTGTCATATAAACAAAAGAAGTAGGTTGGCACCCCTTTTACACAAAATTAACCGCATCTGTTCTGATTAGGGGATCCTTGAATAGATTCCTTGTTGATTTGGAGCAAATGGAAGAGATGTCACTCTTGCGTCTGTTCAGGTTTTTATGTATCATTGGGTTCAGATTTTTATGTATTTAACGCTGGGTTTGTATGTAAGACAAACCCAATGTACCCATGATACCCATGACTCGGGGGTCTCCAAACTTCCAAAAAAAATAGGGCCAGTTTTACTGCCCTTCAAACTGAAGGGGTGCAAGAATATGGCCATTGGGAATATAAAATGTTCTGGCAACAGTGGGAGTAAAATATAAATTACATTTAGACTCACACTTGTGCAACTTGTTATGTAACTTTGGGCATCAATGTTGCATGATAAGTCGTTTTCCAATGATACTCATTCATATATGTGCGACTTAAAATTGCAGCAACTTCAGAGTAGTTCATGCACTGCTTTGCACTTTCATGCAACTTGAGGACCCATGGGCTTCAATGTCAACCCTCATTGCAACAGTTGTCAATTATCACTGGTCAAAGCCAAAGTTATACTTGCACTCCAAAGTCGGCACAGCTTTGGAGTTGTACATGTATGAATGGAGCCTAAAGCTGGATACACACTATACAACTTTTGTTGTAAGATTTCCTTTAGATTTACCTTCAAATATGGTAGTGCATGGGCCTGCCTGATTGCATACAAATTGAAAGTGTTCAGATTTGACATCCTATTATATGGTTTTGGTAAATCTAAAGGGGAAAAAAAATCTTAAAATTGTGTAGTGTGTATCCAGCTTTAGTTTCAATAAGAGGAATAAAGCCCTATCTCTAGTGTCTGTGGGGGAATTTGTTCCCCATCATTGCTCTCAGTGAGGGGACTAGTGCCTTGTATCAATGGAAGAGATGGTGACCCAAGGGGTGGATAAAGGTAAGCAAAGGGCCATATCTGGTCCGCAGTTTGGAGACCCCTGATCCATATAGGCAGGTGAAAGTAAATGGACATGCATCCATTTATATCCTTTTTTACCTCTGCTCCATCACGTGTAGGTCTGCAAACATGGAAAATTATGTATACTTTTTTTTTTTTTTCTTTATCTCCTGGTGGTCGCTGAGCTGTATATGCTTTTATTTGTTGATCACTACAATAATGATTTTGGCTGTTCAGTTGAAGTGATTCATGATCTAGAGCAGCGGTGCTCAACCCACATGTGACCCGCCTCCTGCTCTGGGATGGCGGGTCCGCAAGCACAGATCGCGGGTCCCGACCTGCCATCCCTGAGCATCAGTGTGAAGAACAGAGCCGGCGCTAGAGGAAGCAGGGCTGGTGCTTCTGGTACAGCACCGGTTCCTGTCAGTCTGAGTGATACTAAATGTACTCCACCAGTGACAGGAATGATACAAGCAGCATGGGCTCTGCTCTCTATTGCAGCCGAATGCTTCCTCCAGCGCCAGCTCCTGTCACACTGACGCTCAGATGGCGGGCCGGGAACCAGCAGCAGCCACCAGCCCTGGAGGATAGCCAGCAGCAGCCACCAGCCATACCACCTGGGGACAGCAGCAGCCAGCGATACCTGCAGGAATCCTTAGGAAGAAGTGAAGATTGCAGCCTTAGGCCCCTTTAACACGATCGGTCCGATCTGGTCTGCCTGTCCATTTTCAGGTGCACCCAATCATTCCCTCCATTTACCTCTATAGACCAGCAGATGTAAATGGACTTGTCAGTTTACACCCACCTATCTCCAATCCGATCCACTTAAAATAAACATAAGGGGATCTGTACCCTTCTGTCTGGGCTGATGGGGTTGGAGGGCCCATAGAGTAAAGTGGGCTGTGTCCGTGTCTGCATATGCAGAGTTGACATGGACTGGTCATCTGCCCGCTCTGCTGATTTGTGGCCTATGACCGGCTACCAAGTCGGGCACCCCTGATCTAGAGGAAACCTTGGCTATATATCGCCAAAGACCTGAGCGAAAAATTCCATAACACGGAACGCATGGTGTGTATATATACCACGTTTCCCTGAAAATAAGCCCTGGCCTTATATCAATTTTGGCAGCCAAAAACACAATAGGGCTTATTTTCAGTGTAGGGCTTGCCATTTGATGTGCTGTCTTCTCTCCCTACCTGTCGGGAATCCCCAGTGTGAATAATAGTAAAAGTGGTTGTAAAATGCTAGACTCCTATCTATTACAGTAGTATATAATGTAAAGGGTGTGTGTTTCTGTAATATAATTGAGTCAAATTATTTCTTATAGAGTTGCTCTGCGCTTCCGTGACTTGCCTGAGCTCTCTTCCCTTTACGTTGGGGCTTATTTTCGGGGCAGGGCTTATATTGCAGCCCTTCCCGAAAATTGGGGTAGGTCTTCTTTTCGGGGAAACGCGGTATTTAAATATTGCGCTGGATTAACCACGGGTTAAAAAATCATCTTTGAGAGTAGTTCCTCCCTGTTATTTTCTATATTTCTCTGGATATCCAGGGTATAGTTCTGTGTACCGACTGAACTATGACTGCTGAAATATGTTGGTTATTACTTCCAGCTCCATTTCCCCCATAATTGCTGCTTTCTATTTACTTGAACTGAGCTCTAGATTCCTGTTTTCTTAGAAGGTCGGTGTGGGCTCCTTCACTGAAACATTGTTGGGCTGTGAAATGGCCTGGGTCCTATATAACCATTTTCCAGACAGTACTCTAATAGTTTGCCCATTAAGCTTGTTCTTATGCCAAAACTTTATTACCATTGATTGATCTACAATCTCTGTTATACTTGCAGTTGAAGTTTCAATGGGATGGCCACTTGTTTGCCATTAATGATCTTCATGGTAACATCAATGTTTATCATACGTTTTTTTTTTCTTTTTGATTTCTTCTTGCGTTCTTCTTTACCTTTCATGTATATTGATGCTGAAATGTGTATGTTATTTTATGTAAATGATATATCTCAATAAAAAAAAAAAAAAAAAAAAAAAAATGGCATCGTTCTGGAGTATAGTGTGCAACCTGTCATCCACTTTTCCCTGCTGATCTCGGGCAGGGCCATCTTTAATATTGATTGGACCCTGGCAAACATTTTCTTGGGCCCCCCACTAATGTAATGGGGATTTACATTAACCGCCAATTTAAGGGGCAATTTGCTTACCTTTGCAGAACAGGCTGATGTTAGGCTTAATGGTTGTAGGCAGGACTTTCAAGCATGACCATTTACCTTCCTAGTGGGCAGCATTCAGCAGAAGTGATGGTGGATATGACCTCGGGGGCATGATATACATATGTTTGCCCCCTTTATTTACATATCAATGCCGTTGGTCCGAAGCTATTCACATATTAATACCATCGCGATTTACATACCAATGCAGGTTATTTACATGTAAACACAGGGGCAGAGCTGGGCAGCATTAGTAACAGAACTTCACACTGAAATATTGGGACACAGCACGGGACTAAAACTTCAAGGGACAAGGGAATTTAAACTGGGATAGTTGGCAAGTATGAGGCAGCTCCTTTGGGCCCCACAACAATGATGAGGCCCAGGGCAGCTGCCCCTTTTACCCTGCCTTAAAGACTGCCCTGATCTCGGGGGCGAGCCGAGCGGGCACCTCCTGCTTTGGAACAACACTAGACTTGCAGCACTCACACCTTGAGCGGTGTTTCCTTGTTGTGCTGGTTATCTGGAAAGATTAGAGATGTATTTTTTTTTTTGTACCAGAAAGGTAGTTGTATATCAAATATACTATGGCGGTTTTTTTTGTGTAATATAAAAAACATAATTTTGTATTGGTTTCCTGGAATTGCGAACAGCTTGGTCTTTGTATTTCTCTCGGTCACAGAACATCTGTTTGGTCATATTTCGCAGTTAGGACTCGCTAGGTGCTGACACATATGCTCTCATAACCATTCATTTTGGCAGAGACTGAACTGTATGAAAACATAAGGCCATTAGCACTATTATGTTCTCGTAGAAGATCGATATTTGTAAGTCAAAGCTTCATATTTTTTATTGTCTTTTTTTTTTTTTTTTTTTTTCTTCGTTTTATGGCAGTCTGTAATGTAGGACATGTTTGTTTTTCTCTGAATACATGTCAGCTTAATGCTTGTTGACTGTAACATAGCCCAGTGGATGCTTCGTAACTTCTGTATGTTGCTTGCTTTCCCCTGAAATCATACATTACTTTTGTTTATGCCGAGGGCTTCTCTGGCAAAATTACTTACGCTTGTGTAATCTTTAAACACAGAAAAAATTATTTATAATCCCACAAATGTTCCACTTGAAAGGGAGTTGCTAAGTAAGTTAATAGAAACGTAAGAATGCAAGGCCTTTGGTTCCCAAAGAGGAGAGGGGCTGGGGTAGCGGTGATTGCAGAACACAAGAATACGATTGGCTTGGTGGCCTTTGAATAGTTTTATTTTTAGTCAAGGCAGTTTCCATGTAATTATGAGGGCAGAATCCACAGTGTAGGTTAGTAGATGGTGTCCTAGTTCTGACTATGTGTTCTAGGAATTTCTCTGGAAAAGGGAGAGGTGAGACGGCGCAGCTGGAGAGAGCCGGGCGGCGCAGCTGGAGAGAGCCGGGCGGCGCAGCTGGAGAGAGCCAGGCGGTCCAGGGAGGGTTTTTTGGAATGCTGGTATGCAGCTACTTTAGATTTTTTAATCCTTGTTCTAGCTTAAAGCGGAGCTCCGCCGAAAAGGGGGTAATCTGCTCCCCCACCCCCACCCTCCAATGCCACATTTGACACCTTTTTTGGGGGGGTGGGTTAAGGAGGGAGCGCTGGTACCTGGTTTTGACAGCTACCCGTTCCCACTTCTGGTTCAGTTCACTGCAGCGAAGTGAGCTGGAAGTTTGGCCCCCTCCTTCACCCCCCCAGCTCCTCCTACAGCCGGCCCATTGAGTAATTTACTTAGCCAAGATGGGGGTGGCAGCACCTGAGATCCGATTAAGGAATCGGCTCTGGTGAGGACACCGCTGGATGCCCAGACAGGTAAGTAACCGGATAGTAAAAGTCAGCAATTTTCAGTATTTGCAGCTGATGACTTTTTTACATTTTATTTATTTATTTTGGGAGTTCCACTTGTTTGTAAGTTTTATTAAAAGTCAGCAGCTACAAAACGTGTAGCTGCTGACTTTTTTATTTAACACATTTTCCTGTCTCCCAGTCCAGCGATGTGGCCGCCCCTGCCCTCGGATCTCTCCCCCCTCCCCTCCGCAGCGTCGTCATTGCTACTGTGGGCACCCGGCTGTGACCGCTAGCAGCTTCGCGGCTGGGTGCGCATGCGGCGCTGCGCTCCGTGATTGGTTTCGAAGCCTTCTAGGACCTCTCCTATGTCCCATGATACTTCGGGAGGGAGGGGGGAGGCGACCTTCCACTTCCAATCGCCTAAGGTGACCGGAACTGAAGTGCCCGTCAAAATCTGGTACCTGCACCCCCCCCCCCCTCCCTGAAAGCTCAGTTTCACCATCAGGAGCTGGGGAGGAGGTCTTAAAGCGCAAGTTCCACTTTTGGGTGGAACTCCGCTTTAAGCTAGTGGCATGACTGCTGCCACAAGTTTTCTGTTCCAGGGACTTTATTTTGCAGAAACCTATGCGCCCTTGCATGCAGAGACTAGAGTTGTGACTCCATACACTGAGTATATCAAAAACACACAGCCCTGTAGTCTGGGGTAACGAGGCATTCCGCTACACCTCCTTTCTCTAAGCTAGCAGAATGGTTCAAGACTGCACTGTCCACTGTTATCTCTTTCTCTGAAGATTTAAAATTCAGGGAAAGTTGTAGACTAAAGGGCTGTACATGAATATTGGGCGGCGTCGGCCGGTTCAATAGAAAGCAACTGACAATCAGCCTGTGTGTGTGACAGCCATTCAGACAGAAGCCGGCCATTCGTTTTTCATGGCCGAAAAAAGGTTTCAGCGGTCTCATCCAGTGGCTGTGAGCATTGATCCGTGTGTTCTGGGGAGGTGTCCCCCACACCCCCCACACAATAGCTCAGCAGGGGAGATCACTGTACTAACATTGACCTGTACTAACAACTCCCAAGCTCTTCAGTGTTTTTTTTTTTTTGTTTTTTTCTCGTTCAGTCAGCTGGGTTGAACGAAAAAGGCTTATAGAGGAAGTAAATCCTTATGGGTTTTACTTCCTCTTTATTACCCTGCAATGTAAAAGCATAATGGGCTCGTGCATGCGGGTGCCGCCAGTCATGGCACGATCTTGGTGAAAGAATGGCACGGAGGCTGTTTCTTCACTGCGCATGTGCCCGATGATGTGGGCACATCACAGTACACTGTATATCTCCTGAACCGTGCAGGTTTAGGAGATATGCAGGGAACCTACAGGTAAGCCTAATTATAGGCTTACCTGTAGGATAAAGTGGTTGTCAAAGGTTGACAACCACTTTTAAGCGCTGGAGTAAGACTTTTAACAAATTTCCTGGGGGATCTTTACTTCATTGTGCTCAGTGTGTTCTACTACAAAGTGCTGAGGGTTTAAAGTAGAAGAAAACTCTAAACTATGTAACTAATCTTAAAAATGTTCTTTCCTCCTCCGCTTACCCATCCTGCCTAATCTGTATAAGAGATGTGTGTATTTATGTATTTTTAATCTGCTCCCGCCTGGTCACATGATCCTGCAGCTCCGGTTTCCTGTGTCAATGTGCGGCTCCTGCAGGGGAGAGGAGGGAGGACTGAAAATGGCTGGGCCATGGGAAACTATGGGTGAAGTTATAGCTCCCTGAATCTACAGTTGTTTGTCAAGCTGTGGGATTACGTGACTGGACCAGAGTGGATTGACTATAGGTAAAATAACATCCTCCTTTCCATTATTTTTTTTTTTTTTTTACTGGTTGGGCAGAACAGGTAGGAGGGAGAGGGAACCGTTTTAAGAATGGTTGATAGTTTCCACTTTAATTCTATTTTATTTACGGATCTCAAGTAAGCTGATTTTGTTTAGTAACTTGCTAATCAATAAAGCCAGAGGGGCAACATCTTAGCTGAGCAACTAGCAACCTCATAAGCAGGGGTGTCAAACTGGTGGCCCTCCAGCTGTTGCGTAACTACAAATCCCATGAGGCATTGCAAGGCTGACAGTTACAAGCATGACTCTCACAGGCAGAGGTAGGATGGGACTTGTAGTTTTGCAACAGCTGGAAGGCTGCCAGTTTGAGACCCCTGCTCTAAAGAGTTGGCGGCAGTAGCAGCTGTGTATCTCCAACACTGTTAAGATACTTAGGGACAACTTTTCAATACTTTATTATGTGAAAACAAAAGTCATAGAAACGACAAATGTAGCAGCACTGGCGGAGACTGTCACAAAATATCTCAAATACATTAACTGGCGAATTCCTCAAGATGTTGTTGATACAGTCACAGTCCGCAACAATGTGATTATACACGTCCCAGGTGACAGCAATAGTTTAAGCGTCCGGCTCCTAAAGGCAAAACTTTTTTTTCTCCACCTCGTGTATGTATATAGACCAGAAAGAATCCCTTCACCAAACACCAGATGGACCCTTACCAGCTCTCCATGCCTGTCATTCTCATGATCAGGCAGACGCGCTTTTATGCATTCCAAATGCCTGTCCACCATAGACGGTCAGATCCACTTCCCAGTTAATCAATGATGTCCAGATACCCGTATAGGGAGCATAAAGAGAAGGTCGCAATAGCATGATACCATTTGAAAACTTTTATTTGTAAAACAACAGCAATAAAGTAAAGTGAACCACCATTGGAAGACAGCCCCCCCCAGGTAGTCTCCTTACCCGCTTGCAGATAAAACCCGCTATGAAAGAGACGGATGTCAGCTGCTCCAAGGGTCTCTGCAGACACCGTTCCTATGGATGCCCTTCACTGCCTCGTCCCGCAGGGTATGTCAGGCACTACCACGGACGTTACCAGCCGCTCTTTGATGCCACCGCACAGACTTAGACGCGTTTCGTCGAGTATGACTTTTACTGGTGAGTGACGGTGCGGTGGCCAAACAATATATCCGCTCCACCCCTTTTCCTACACCCTCCCACTTCCGGTGTCTTCAGGGTTCTCAGTTGCTCCAGGGTTGTCAGTTACCATAACAGTTTTTTTTTTAACTTTGGTGAAAGGGACTTAGAACTTACTGACAAATGAGTCCTTCCATATGTCGATTCCTAAATTTCTAGCATTTCGAGTATTTAGACCAGCCATTCTCAAAAAGGGTTACATGGAACCCTGGGGTTCCTCCGGAGGTTGCTAGGGGTACCTTGAGCTTTGGGTGATTGGCCTCATATCTAATGGTGCCCGTAGTGTTCTGGGGCCTACCCTACTTGGCAAAGCCAGGATCATCACCAATGAACTCATCACCAATGAACTTTGGGTGTCTAGGGTGGCATTCTCTCCTCCACTGAAAGGAGAGCATTCTGCCTACTTGACCACAAATGTAAGAGATCAGTGTTCCCCAATTAATTGTGGTTTTTAGGGTTTCACTGAGACCTGAAAATTATTTTTAGGGTTACTCTACAATAAAAAGTTTGAGAGGCTGATTTAGGCATACAGTTGCCAATTGTTGCAGTATCTCCGACTCAACCTGTTTTCTTTACAAAATGACAACCCATATATTTCAGAGGTTCCTTGACATCCTATTGGTCTAGTTTCAATACCACCTGTTCAAGACCAACAATTGCTCTGATTGTCTATATGAATAGGAACAAACTTGTATCTAGTGCCCATATTTTTTTTAATTGCACCAGCTGATCCAAATAACAATCTGTGGCTATGCATATGAAGGAATATATCTCTATGGTGTTTACCTCCATGGGGTTCAAAGTGCACCATGCTTCCCTGACCGGTTTTGTTGGTTAAAGCCTGGATGATGAATCAAATTGAGCTGCGTTTAAGGGATTAACTCATGCGTTTTTTGTTTTGTTTTTTTGTTTTTTTCCCCAAGGCCCTTGAAAGTAAAGGTATTAGAAATTGTTACTGGATCGGCTTATCCATCCATCGTGTGATCTGTAGCTCTGTCACTCTAACTGTAGTATGTATTTTCCTTTATTGCAAGGCTTTAGATCCTTTAGGCTCCCCTGCCCCGTGAGAATGAGAAATCTGACCTGAATTCTTGTGACTTGCACAGAGAAGAGAATTCTGCTGATAAGTTCTCTACCCAAGAGACTGGAAGTCGTCATGTCTAGTGAATTTATACATCGTCCTTTATTGGAATGCAGATCTTTTCTTGTTGGAGCTTCTTTTTTTTATATATATATATATATATATATATATATATATATATATATATATATATATATATATATATATATATATATATATATATATAT
>BLSH010345392.1:162160-181236 GCA_018402905.1 Glandirana rugosa | reverse complement strand
AGAGTGAATATGTTTTGTGATAAGGTTGGTGATAGTGGTTGCTACCCTGTATTAAAGGTGACTATGGTTACTACCCCGTAATAAGAAGGATGACTGTGGTTACTACCCCGCGATAAGGATGGTGACTGTGGTTGTTACGTCATGATAAGGATGGTGACTGGGGTTGTTACGCCATGATAAGGATAGTGACTGTAGTTGACACATAATAAGGTGGGTGACTGTGGCAGACTCGAGGGATTTCAGAGTTCCTGGTATTTGACCGGGAAACAAGTCTTTCAAACCTCTGGGGACGTTATTTCGTTATTTTTGATCCAATAATCTAACAGGCTGGGAGATGTAATAATTCTATATTGATTGCTGGAGCTCAAATACACAAGAACTATAAGGAGCTGCTTGCTATAGGTTCCTGGCATGCTTTATTGCAGGGGTCTCCAAACTTTCTGAACAAAGGGCCAGTTTATGGTCCTTGAGACTTTAGGGAGCTCAGACGGTGTCAGTGGGTGGAATAATACACAGTTGATGTCAGTGATAGGAATAGTACCGCATTGTTGGGGTCAGTGGTAGGAATAGTACTGCATTGTTGGTGTCAGTGGTAGGAATAGCGCCCCATCATTGGTGTCAGTAGGAAGAATAATGCCCCATCATTGGTATCAGTGGAAATTATGTCCCATCGTTGGTGATAGTGGTTGGAATAGTGTTTTGTATAAGTGAGAGGAACACTGCCCCAAGGCCCGAATATAAAGGCAAGCAAAGGGCCGCATTTGGCCCCCGGGCTGCAGTTAGGAGACCACTGCCTTAGTGTATTTCCACAGCCAAATGGGGACAACACCTGCTTTGTTACATGTTCTCATTCACATCGCATAACTAAAAAAAAAAACAAAATAAACTTGCTGATTATACTGTATCTTTTGTCGGACCGGCTGGCATACACATGGGCCGAATGTCGACCAGTTTATATTGAACCAGTTGGCATTTGGCCCGTGTGTACAGGGCTTTAATTTGACTGTGAAAGTGGAACTAAAATGCAAATCCCTGTGCTATTGTATTTTGACATTTGGATATTTCCCGCCATTCTAATAAGATACCTGCTGTGGGCTATAGCCATTGGCAGTAATCGCATGGAAAAAACCTGAAGTTGATCGATTGACTTAAAGCCGAGTTTCATCCAAAAGTGGAACTTCTGCTTTAAGACCTTCTCCCCAGCTCCTGATACTAAACTGAGCTTTTGGAGCGGGGGGGGGGGGTTGGATGCTGTTACCCGATTTTGACGGGTAATTCCGCTTCGGTCACCTTAGACAATTGGAAGTGGAAGGTCTCCTTCCCCTCCCTCCCGAAGTCTTCTGGGACATAGGACAGGTCCTAGAAGACTTCAGGACCAATCACCTGGCGCCGCTCTGCTCGTGCATGCGTAGTGCGTGCCCGGCCATGAAGCCACTAGCTGTCACGGCCGAGTGCCCACACTAGGAATGACGGCGCCGTGGAGGGGAGGGGGAGAGATCCGAGGCTCCGTGCGGCCCCATTACTGAACCGGGAGATGGGGGGGTGTTTATTAAAAGTCAGTAGCTGCTGACTTTTAATAATCATAGAAAATGGTAGAACTCCGCTTTAAGTACATCCAGCCTACCCATGGATGGATGGAATTTTCGCTGGCTCCTGCCGAACTGGCTGAATTTGATCTGTCTTAGCTGGCTTTACCTTTTTCTCCAGAGCTGTGAATGTTTTTAATGGGTGTGTGCAATAAAGAAATGAGAAATTTGAACCTGCATGAGCACATTTGTGTTTGTCTATTGCTGTGACTTGATGAGGATCAGATCACATTTTATGTCAAATAAAAGCCTGTTAACGCCAAAGGGTTCAAATACTTTTTCATGCCACCTTGTGCTGTTTGTTCTGTACAAGGGGACAGAGTTGGGGGGAAAAAAGGTGCTAATTTCTCGTTTCAATTCGGTTGCGGTGCAACAGAGTGAAATTTAAAGTGGTTGTAAACATGCTAATATCAGGCCTCGACAAACCACAGGCGCCAGGTCACCATGGCGACCAGAAATCGCGTCCTGGCGAGTGACTGCCGTTTCTTCTCTCCCCATGGTAAAACAGCTGTCAGATTCAGCGAGAGCCGAGAGTTCTCTGCTTCATCTAACAGCTGTTACACTTGGCCGCTGCCTGGGATATTTGTTTCCACTTAGACTGAAGAAAAGTAACAAACAGGCTGCCTGGAATAGTTGTTGAGAGTTAGAAGAATAAACACAACAATGTATCTTATGGTTCTTTCAAAGCAATGATCTCCGGGCTATCAGGAAAGTTTAACCATTTATAGACTAAATCCTCTCTCACATTAGTGGTTTACAATTAAATATCCAGTGTTTTCTGCTAGAAAATGACTTGGAACCCCCAAACATTATATATTATTTTTTAGCAGAGACCCTAGAGAATAAAATGGCGGTTGCTGCAATATTTTATGTCACATGGTATTTCCGCAGCAGTCTTTCAAGCGCAATTTTTTGGAAAAAAAATACACTTTTATTGAATATAAAAAAACTAAACAGTAAAGTTAGCCCATTATTTTTTTGTATAATATGAAAAATGTCACACCGCGAGAAACGTGACCTTTATTCTAAGCAACAAAATTGTGATAAAGCCCTGTGTGCCATCAACAAATACCACTCTATGTGCAGCTGGGCTGCAGTATTTCATGGTGACCGGAAACCCACCAGAGCAATGAAAAGTCACTGTGGGGGACAGACATGTAGGCAGGAAGTGGCTGCAAAGAGGCAGCAGAAGATCAGCAGCACTGGAATACTTTTCACCTTTTTTTTTTTTTGTATTTTATTTACAATGTCACTAAGGCTTTGTTTAGATGTGCAAGTTGGGTGGTAATAATGTGCAGTAGAGACGTGTTTTTGCCACCCTTAAGCTCCATTAGGCAGGAGATGAGGGCGTTTTACATGCCGCAGTCACAATGCATTCAGCATAATAAGGAGTTTCCCCCATAACAGATTTTTTAGTGTCACTCTTTCTGGCCAGCCTATAACCCTGATGTAATGGTGGAGTTATTGACTGGCTGCTCTGCTGTGAGTAAGTTAGGGTTAGGGGCGCAAATTACTTGTCTTACCCCTGGCGCTGACAACCCCACACTACGCTATAAAAAACTGGCTCCTAACTTTTTTAGCCGGCTCCTAGATTCAAGGCAAATTTGTCAAGCCCTGCTAATATTAACCTAAAACACTCTCTCCTCATTGGCTGAGACAATCACAGCCAATGAGCCAATAAGGAGAGAGCGGGAGCTAGGCCGAGGCTTTGCAGCGAGCACTCACCAGTGCCCCCATAGCAAGCGGCTTGCTATTGGAGGCACTTGTCAGGAGGAGATGGGAGTGCCAGCGGGGAACCCGAGGTGAAGAGGATCGGGGCTGCTTATTGCACAGAACAGGTAAGTATAACATGTTTGTTGATTATGTAGCACCCTCCTAGTTTGGGTGTTAGTGAGTGTATATAGTTTTTGGCTTTCTCTGCTTAACAGGAGAGCAGATAGGTAAATGTATATGCTGTCTGCTTATCAGAGAGCCTTGATTTGAGTAAGGTCTGCTCAGTGTGCTCTGGTGCTGATTCATGTGGTCTGGAAAGTTTTACACTGTCCAGTAGTATGGGAGGAAAACCCAGCCAATGACAGCAGGTGTATATGTATATAGTTCTGACCAATTAGCAGGGAGGTGCCCCGCTGCATTTTGGGTGAACACATTCATATAAAAAGGAGCACATAGGCTCAAGGTGAGGAGTTCCTGCCCACCCAGACCTCAGGGATGGAGGTGTGTGATCAGCTCCTGGCTGCTAGGCTTGAGGCCTATCCAGGAGGCTGCCAGATGCTGGGCCTGGTTGAGGCCTAGCTGGATGGAGTTGCTAAACCTACAGCCCAGAGGGGGGTGTTCTCTGCCACTGTGATACCAGACAGGATCCAAGTGTCGCTTGGAAGTTGGAAGGAGGCTACCGGCTGTCCCGGGACATGGGGTGAGTACAGGCCCGTGAAGGAATCCCTGAGACTGAGTTGCTAGAATCCCCCTCCTGCACCTCATAGTCAGCTAACTGGGTGTGTGAGCTAGAAAGGAGACACTGGCGAGTGTCTTGAAGAAACCAAGTCCAGCGTATCCTCATCTAATTTAAAAAGGGACTTGTTTCACTGGGATCAGTTTGTTACTTGTGTCACTGGGATCAGCCTGCTACTTGCTTCACTGAGATCAGTCTGCTATATAGCAGTGTTGCCAACCGCCAGTAAATTTACTGACCGTTTGTAAAAATCACTGATTTTTAGAACTGTCTATAAATATCAGGGTCTGATAATTTGTCATGCTGTGCTGACTTTTTAAGTGTAAACCGGGCAAACTACTTGATATGGGTATTGTCAGTGTTTCCATGTTGTGTTTAAATATTAATTGTCTTAGTTTTTAATAGGAGTTCAGTTATTTTTAAGGTTTCCAGTAAAAAATGTGCTCTGCCAGTAAGATTTTCCATGATTTGCCAGTAAAAAACGCTGCGGGAGGTTGGCAACACTGCTATGTAGTGCCACTGACAGTCTGCTGTACAGAGATAGGGAGAAGTTGTCCTGGCTTGGAGGCAGTCATCTTGGAGTAACCCATCCATTCCCTTCTCCTATCCAAGTTTTACAATAAAGCATCAAAACTCATCCCCTAGACGGGTCATTGGAGTAACGAGCCGGATTGTGTGTGTGCACCTGACAGTGTGGAAGTGTGGAAATTCGTTGTGACTGGCTGCAGGGTAATCAGAGGGAGACCCGGGTCTAATAAATCAGCAGCTCCTCTGGGGGTACCACTACAGTTAAAAAAAAAAAAAAAAAAAAAAAAAAAAAGCGTAGTTACACCCATTTTATAAACGTTGCACCCCTGTGTTCG
Organism: Glandirana rugosa; assembly: GCA_018402905.1. Lineage (NCBI taxonomy): Eukaryota > Metazoa > Chordata > Amphibia > Anura > Ranidae > Glandirana > Glandirana rugosa. The sequence goes on along the minus strand of BLSH010345392.1, from coordinate 176,338 downwards.
TGATCAACTTTATAATGTCTTTTTTCCCCTTTTAATGGAAGTACTTTATTCTTTTCCACCGATTTTTGTTCAGCTTATGCTGAGCCTTGCCATGGTGAGGTACAACAGTGGTTCTCAACCTCAGTCCTCAACTACCCCCAACAGTCCATGTTTTGGGAATTTCTCTTAGCTAAAATAGCTGTCCAAAATACCAAGCCATTGACTCTGATTTTAAAGCACCTGTGCAACATAAGGGAAAACCTGCAAACATGGCCTGTTGGGGGTTACTTGAGGACTGAGGTTGGGAACCACTGAGGTGCATCATGTCTGGCTGCACCATTGACTGCTAGGATAGGAGTGTCATCAATCCCAGACGTCAATGGGCATCCGCTGCTTGTAGCTTTGTATGATATGCGTGAGATTGGGAGGTTCATGCTGGGTAGCTGGCAGCGCCGTTCCCTGGAAGGAGTGGTGAGCGGGCTTTAAATGCCCACACTGAAGATGGGAGCCGTGCTTGCTAGGGAGAGCAGAGTGAGTTTTTAAAAAGAAAATTAATTCTAACACTTACCTACTTATATCACTAATACCATTATGTATATGATTAGTTGTGGCCGTCACGGGGGTGTTTTTTTTGTTTGTTTTTAATGGGAAAAAAAAAGCTGTAAATCCGTTTTTAGAGTCATTTAATTCTAAATGATTTGTTAATAACCTTTGATGCCCTTGCTGTTGTCTTTATATGTTTTCTCCTCTGAGCTTTTTCCTCGTATTGCCCTTTGGTTGCGCACCCTGATTCCAGGTATGTTGGCACCCCTTATAATTGCTGGGGCCTATGGTGCTCTGCCCGGACGCTACACTACATCTGTGCTCCCATTTACAACTAGGGACTTGTGTGCAGCTGTTCCAGTGCTGCAAAAGGGTAGAGAGGCTGGACCTCTCCTCCTTCCACAGCCGCAATTGACAGCGGCTCGCGAGTCAGCGTGGCATTAGCTCGGCATCTCTTTTGGGCATGCCAATATGGCTCCGAGGAGAAAATTCTAAAAAAAAAAAACAGAGCATGTAAATTCTGATATTAGCAGCTCACTTAGCAAAAAAAAAAAAAAAATTCCGTTATTACTAACTTTTTAATTCTAACTGAAGGAAAACCACTGAATCAAAGCTTTACTCCATTCAAAACAGAACATTACTTTTAATGTAATAGTGTGTTTGTTTAGTTTAGATATAAAATATCTCGACGTGCAATTCGTTCCGTTCCGAATTAGTCCTTTAATGATTTTTGAGAAATTTGTTAATTCGGAAAGATCCGAATGAACAAAAACCAGTTTTAATGAAATTCAGAAATTTGGAAATTCAAAAATGTGAAAATCTGAAATAATTAATAATTTAACTACTACTATTAAATTATAGGTATTGGAATTTCCTTTCAAATTTGGCTGTTAGAGAACGTAACGAATACGGATTTATCCAAAGTTACAAATTATCCGAAATAACGAATGCTGCATCTAAACAAATGGAACGGAATGAATTAATAACAATAATAATAAAAACATATTATTAATTTGTTCCATTCCATTTGTTTAGATGCGGCATTCGTTATTTCGGTTAATTCGTAACTTTGGATAAATTTGTATTCGTTACGTTCTCTAACAGCCAACTCTGAAAAGAAATTCCAATACCTATAATTTCATAGTTGGTTATTAGTTATTTTGGATTTTCGTTCTTTTCAAATTTTCGGATGTTCTTTCTTTTCGGATTTTGAAATTTGCGAATTTATGAATTTCGATCAGAACGAATGACCCGAAAAACAAAAAAAAAATTAACAAACAAAATTAGTTTATTTTTTTATCCATTTTTCGTGTCATTCGTTCTTTATTTTCGGATTTTGAAATTTCCAAATTTATGATTTTAGATCAGAATATACGAAAATTCAAAGAATGAAAATCCGAAATGACTAACTAATAACTATTCAATTATAGGTATTGGAATTTCTTTTCAGATTTGGCTATTGGTGAATGTAACAAACCCGTATCTAACCAAAATAACGAATGCCGCATCTAAACAAATTGAACGGAACAAATACGTTTTTATTATTATTGTTGTTTGTTATTCATTCGTTATTTGCCATTCGTTTAGATATGGCATTCGTTATTTCGGATAATTCTTAACTTCGAATACGGATATGTTACATTCACTAATAGCCAAATCTAAAAGTAAATTCCAATACCTATAATTGAATAGTTAGTAGTTCGGATTTTCGTTCTTTTCAAAATTTCGGATGTTCTTTCTTTTCGGATTTTCAAATTTATGAATCGTATCGAATGACCTGAAAAAACGAAAAAATAAACAAATTTTTTGTCAGTGCACGTCTGAGTCTCTCCTTTTGAATACCATAGAAGCATTGTAAATGTGTTCTGGGAAATGTTATAGGTACGCAATTAAAAGGAACATGTTCATGGATCTGTAATCTAGATGGTACAGGTCTCAGCCCCACTCTCCTCCACCTTTGCATACATCTGCCTTTAATCTCAAGTCTGCTTTGCATATACTCCTCTTGTGCCGAACATGTAATGCATGCAAAACAAAATGTTCTGATTTCAGATAACAAAATAGTTTATATTAAGTAGAAGTTTGGATTTAGGGCGATACCATTTATTCGCTAAATAGATTGTAGTGCAAGCTGTTAAAGCACGCTGGCCTCCTCTTTAGGCATATAGGTTTCTTGCATTCTATTTAGTTAGGAAGTAAATGGCGTTGCTCTAAATCCAAACTTCTACTTTTCCCGATGTCTAACCTGGTATTACGCTCTTCTAGTTACAGTAAGATCATTTTTAAACTCCTCTACAACACAACTATTTTGATCATGTGCTTCTCTATATAAACCATATTACCAAAAGTATTGGGACGCCTGCCTTAACACGCACATGAACTTTAATGGTATCCTAGCCTTGGTCTGTAGGGTGAGTTGGACCACCCTTTGCAGCTATAACCGCTTCAACTCTTCTGGGAAGGCTGTCCACAAGGTTTAGGAGTGTCTATGGGAATGTTTGACCATTCTTCCAGAAGTGCATTTGTGAGGTCAGGCACTGATGGATGATAAGGCCTGGCTTGCAGTCTCCACTCTAATTCATCCCAGAGATGTTCTATCGGGTTGAGGTCAGGACTCTGTGCAGGCCAGTCAAGTTCCTCCACCCCAAACTCGCTCATCCATGTCTTTATGGACCTTGCTTTGTTCACAGGTGCACAGTCATGTTGGAACAGGAAGGGGCCATCCCCAAGTTGGGAGCATGCAATTGTCCTAAATGTCTTGGTATGCTGATGCCTTAAAAGTTCCCTTCCCTGGAACTAAGGGGGCCAAGCCCTTTTTCCTATGGTGCATTTCTATGTTTTGGAACAAAATTCAATCTTTTGGCTGCTTTCACTGCTTTTTAGGACCACCAAGGAGAAATCTATTTGCACTTGAATATCATGAGGTTCAATTAGATGCCAAGCTTCTGGTGTCACTGACCATTGCGTTTTCCATAAGAATTATGGAAACATTGAAGGACAGAGATTCAGATCTTGAATGTGTAGATATGAGAACCATTGCTTTAGTGCAAACTTTTTTAACCTGAAGTGACCCTTGAAGTGATATTTAGGTCTCCCCAGCTAAAATGAAGCCCCTCCAATGATTCTGCTGCTGGCACCCACCCACGGTTTGTTTGCATTGCTAGAAACTAAGTTTATAATTGGGAAAGTGGCTTGTTAAAGGAGACCACTTGGCACTGACTTATGCTTGCCAGCTATGGTGGCTGGGCCACTATTGACGGTGAACAATAAAACCATTCTACTACGATAGATGTTGAGTTTGTGATTTGGTGCCAGCTCTTGTAGCAGATGCCAATGGTTTTTTCTCTTGCTTTTTAGTGGCTTCAGTTTTGCTCTGGGTCCTCTTCCCCCTCCATGTGTCTTTCTGGTTTCTTTTTTAAAATTTTTTTTTTTTTTTTTCCCAACGTCGCGTCAAGGCCCAGGAGAGGAGTTTTATTTTTCCCACAATATGAACTTGAAATGATGAACCAAAACAAAATGACATTCCTTCTGCCAGGCTGATGTTGGTCTGCAAGAGGTTTTTCTACGGCAGCTCTGGGGATGGAGGGTGGTGGGGGAGAGCATTAGTGTGGGGAGAGAGATGGCAGCTCTAAACAAGCAGATGACGCCCGATGCTGGCAAATCTGCACAGATGAATGAGGATTTGTTCACTTTGTAGTTAATTTCTTAATATTTTAACATGCATGTATGCAATCACCAAATGCCAACACTTGCCTGATTAGCCTTTTATGTGCACCGCCTGTTAAGTAGACTGCATTTTTTTTTCTTTTCAGTTATACTGATTTTTATAATAAGGCTTAGTTTTCTCTATGGTGTAAATACATTGCAGTTATAGTTTGTCACTTTCGAGACAGATAAAAAAAATCTTGTATTTAGTAGCCTTATAAAATCCCTTAACTGGAAAAGTGTCCATTTTGTATTGCATATAAAAACCTATTTTTTTATTTTTTTTCCCTCGTGCATTTAATCATTCAGATCTGAACTTTTACACATATAAGTTATAATTCCAGATTTTTTTGGTGGAGTTCTTTCTTTATCCTTGACACTATACTTAACTTATACTGGAGGACTCTGTGTATGTAGACATGCAAACACATTTAAAGGAAACTAAGCATACCAAGAGTATTAACTGTTGCTTGGTTGTCCTGTTAATCTAATGCAGGGGTAGGCAACCTGAGAGAGGTGGTTATCTGCTTGAACAACAACAAGTAAAGTCAAAGATCACCACCAGGCACAATATCGCCTAGTGTCGCCTCCTCACACCTGATTTAAACCTCTAATTGCAGTCCTACCGTGTCGCAAACGTGTGCATTGCACAGCAATCCATGGATTTTAATCAGGTGGTGAGAAGGCCATATATCGCCTCCTCAGCACCTATCAACAAACACTGATTGCTTTGCAGAGGAGCAACTCTTGTGAGCCCTTAGTTGCACTCAGCAGCGGCACCTTAGGGCTCATTCACACATAATGTTGGGGGTTGTAAAACAGCAGGGTATAATAGAAATCTATGGCTAAGCGCAGGGAAGCTGCAGGTACACTGCACCCACGGTGTGGGTAAACCGCAGTACATCAGTGTGAAAGCAGCCCTATACTATTATGCCCAGTGTATTGCTTCACACTGATCTGAAGATCTCTTCTTTCCTGCTACTGGCACCTCTCTAGAGACTGCTAGCCGGGATAAGAGGTGGAGTGCAGTTGGTATCACTCTGCATGGGACGGTAGCCAGCACTATAGAGGAGGCATCAGCTTATGTGGCTCTTGCTCCCTTCTACAGATCCAACTTTACAAGTAGTCCCTCTGCATTGCACTCTTTGTTTGATGCTCTGGAATCGAGGGTCAGCAAACCCAGACCAAGATCTACCAGTCACCTGTCCGAGATCTACTGGTAGATCGCGATCTACAGGTTGCTGACCCCCGATCTAATGGTTTTAATAATTTTGAGACTATAAGCTGGAACTTGTTTGATTATTATTTATTCAGGATTTATATAGCACCAACAGCTTACGCAGCGCTTTATAACACGAGGGTAGACAGTATTAAATTGTCTTGTAATTGTACAGTAGGAATCGGAGAGCCTTGCTTGTTTTAGAGCTTACAATCGAAGAGGGAGGGTCAAGAGATACAAGTGGTAATAACTGTGGAGGATGGGCTGATGGTGAAAATAAATGTACAGTTAGGTGAGGGCCTGATAGGCTTCTTTGAAGAGATGAGTTTTCAGGGATCATCTGAAAGTGGTTAGAGTAGGAGATACTCGGACAGATTGGGTAGAGAGTTCCAGAGGATGGGGGGGGGGGTTCTGGAGAAGTCCTAGAGGCAGGCGTGGGATGAGATGAGATGACAAGGGAGCTGGGGAACAGGAGGTCTTGGGAGGAATGAAGAGAATGGTTGGTTTGGTTGGCATATCTGGAACTCTTGACTTCACTTTCTGAATGTGTATTCGAATTCTCTTGGTAAGATTTGAAGCCCGTGACATCCATATTCCACTCATAACCATTTTCCTTTCATTTGGATCTGCTTGCCCGAAATCTAAACACTCCTCTGCATTCCCATTAGTTGGGTCCTAAATACATGGACATCCTGAGGAAACAGGGCAACAGTCTACAGTAGCCTACTGCTATATTTCCCTTTTTGGATTGTTGTGGCCGGCCATGCCCTGGGATGGTCTCCTCTATTGCGGGCGCTAAGTATTTCTGTTTCCCCGGTGTTCTTAGCATCGGGGGAACTAAGAATCTGACCTTTACAGACCCAATTTAGGCACAAACCGCCTCCTGAACCCTCCCGCCACAGTCTTCCCCAACAATATAGTTCCATGTACCATTTGTCACCATAGCCGCCATGTTGATTTGTCAGTATTAACTGTATAGCAGACCAATCCAAAAGTATTCTTACTGATTATTCAGTTATGAAATGTTTTTAGCTTTAAAAATAGCGAGTATTCCTTTTCTGCTCCCATGTGTGGCTGTGTGTGTCCATAGATAAACACAGCGCCAATAAGCTTTGCCCTCTCACACTCCCTGCAGGCTCTTGCCTGACAGCAGCAGGGGCTTATGGCTCTGCTGCTGCCTGTCCCTCCTGTGATACCAGAAAGTGAGGGGAGCAGGACTGCAGCTGGGACATTACTGAATTGTGAGAGGAGGAAGCTAAGTGTTTTAGGGATGAGGGAGGAAGCAGTGGGGACTTTTTTTTTTTTTTTTTTTACCTTCATGCAGAGAATGCATTAAGGTAAAACATGTTTTGGCTTTAGAACCAATTTTAAGGTCACCAGCCTGGTTATGCTACCTTGCAGTCTTGTATCAACCTTTATTTAGCCGTGGTGGAAGGGACACTGGTGTTTTTAATGTTGGAGGAAAAGCCATGTCCGGCCCACTGTTGACAGCCTGTAATAAGACTGAGAGCCTTAGATCGGCTGTGGCTATTTCCCCATTGTGTCCAGTTCCCCATTACTAAGCTCTGGGAGGGGGTGGAGTGAACTGTGTTGGGGGTGTGGCCTGGTTGGAGGCCAGACTGAGGTTGCCACTCTATTTACCGCTCTAGGAGACCTTCGATTTGTCACTTCCAGGGGCCACCCCTTTCTTTCCTGAACCATTGTACCAGGATGGGTTCCATCCCTTGTCTGCACTCTAATACACCAATCAAACAGAAAATCTCCTGCGCTCAAGTCTTGCGATGGCAGTGGAAGTGGCATGTAAAAGGAAGCACAGGCCTTGCTGTTCCTCCAAGGGCCAGGGAACATCCAAAGGAAACACTGCAAAAGAATGAAAAGAGGGTGCACCAGCCTTGTGCATTACCCAAGTAAAATGTATTAAAATCCAAAAGGAAAAAATTGCACTCACAAAACGTAAATGACGGCATATCAAAGTTCGTAAGGGACCAGCAGCAACCAGGTCATCAGGGCTGTATCCAACATGCCGGAGGACCCTATGGAAGGCTGATGCATTTCGAGGGGGTGGTCCCCTCTTAGGGCCCCTCTTCCTCACAGCCAATGATTGGCTCTGAGGAAGAGAGGATCACCCCTCGAAACATGTCAGCCTTCCATAGGGTCACCTGGTTGCTAATAGTCCCTTACGAACTTTGGTATGCCGTCATTTACGTTTTGTGAGTGTCATTTTTTTCCTTTTGGATTTTAATACATTTTGCTTGGATAATGCGCAAGGCTGGTGCGCTCTTTAAATTCTTCTGCAGCACTCTAATAGCAGCTGTGGAAGCACTATTCATATATCCCCTCTCTACCAAGCCTGATGGGCACACACCTTTTTCCCAGATTGGCTGTGGGCTACATGGTTCACCAAGTGGTACTAAAATTTAGGGCAGCCTGTGCCCAGGGACAAATGCCCAGATTGCTTACATTCCAGGCATTTATCCCTGGGCACCTACTGCCCTAAATTTCAGTACTGCTCGGTGCACTATCCAGCTCGACCTTAAGCTGGCATTTGAGCTTTTATTTCTCTGCCTAAAAGCTTGAAGAAGCTTGTGCTCTTTTGCACGTTTTTATTGCACTTTTTCGAGCATAGGTATTCTTTTTGTTCACAAACCCTCCCCTCAGCTCATTTCCACATGGTTTTTTTTTCTTTTTTTTTTTGCCCTTTTTCATGCTTTTCCGCACGCTTTTGGGTGCTTAGGCATCTTTTGTACTTCAAAGCTCCTCTCAAAAATGCGGGTTTGTGGGTTCTGCCTGTAAGTTCGTATTCCTGTAAACTCAAGAAAAACCCATAGTGTGCATGGACACATTGATTAACACAGAGGGGAGTTTCCAGGAAGGAAAAAATGAGAACTCAAAAGCCTATAGGAGCCGCTTCTTTGAGATGCAGTGGGCATGAGCCCTTAGTCTGCTGGCAGCAGGGCTGCATGGTGCACCCGTGTCTTGTGCCTGCAGCTAAATGCCAGTCTCATGCAGCAGGGCTAAGCACCCAGGGACCTTTGAGCTTTTTCCTGTGGGTTTAGGTTTGAATGTGGCATTTGAACTGAATTTGTGGCAGAGACAGATAACTGTTTTTATATAATTGCCCCTAGCATCTCCTTTCTGGATTTCTATGCCTACGTAACAGACCTGTTGATTGACGCCCTGCCATACTGTATTTCTAATGGAAATCTGACTCTTGTGTCTGTATTTATCTATTTTTACATGTCTGCCGGACGCCTTGACAGCAGCCCTTTCATCACTGACTTTTTATTCACACTCCTGCGAGTTTGCCGAGTCCTTTTCTAAATATACATACTGAATGTAGGTCAACAAGTTGACGGGCTTAGAGTGGCAACAGTTACTTGAGATCCACGCGTTGGGTGTAATGCTCATCTGGGGGCCTGTGAAGGCTCTGCCAGCTTGTGTGGCACAGACTTTGTTAAAACAAAAAGATTTGCGCTGCCAATTACTATTGCTGGTATAGTCTTCAGCTGACTTTTGCATAGATCTTAACTGTAAATGTGAAAAGTCAAAGCGCTCAACACTTTATGGAATTATTCACATAGATCTGAAATACATTGAGACAGGCATACATAAGACTTGGATTACCAGGGGTATAAAAATAAAGTGCAAGTCCACCTTTTCAGAAAGAAAATGAAATGGCAAACTAACACCCTACACCACAGGTGTCAAACTGGCGGCCCTCCTGCTGTTGCGAAACTACAAGTCCCATCAGGCATTGCAAGGCTGACAGTCAAAAGCATGACTCCCACAGGCAGGGGGATTATGGGACTTGTAGTTCCGCAACAGCTGGGGGGGCAGCCAGTTTGACATCCCTGCCCTCCACCCACAAATACATCTTTATATATTTCAAATCCTCTATGCATGATGAATCACCTTTGGAGAAAAAAAAATACTCACCCCAAGTGCCCTGTTGCTATGTGGTCCCTGTAATCTTCCACTTCCTGATCCACGGCACTCTGCATCACTTCCTGCCTCGCCTGGGTTAATGGGAGATGTGAGTCATCATTTCCCATGAGTCCTTGGGCATCCCTGAGCTGTAAAATTGCGTCATTTCCAGACAGCAAATGATGCGATTTTGTGGGGGAGAGACATGTTATCTATGTTGCCATAACAAAGGGGCGGGACCTTCCTCCGTCGCTGCCCGTTATGGCAACGAGGCATACACTTGTGATCGACAGCATGCACCTTATCCAGGAAGAGACTCGAGGAGGGTGCGAGTGGGCTTCAAATGCCCACAGCTAAGATGGGAACTCCCAGTAAAGGAAAAAATCAGCAAACTAAGTACAAAATAAATAGGAATACTACCCGGATGTAAAGCTATCAATTGCTTTATTTATGTAATGAATACTAACTAGGTGGATGCCAGCAATAAAAATTAAAAATAATTTATGTGGGCGGAACTCCGCTTTAACAATAAAAAAAATTAGTGAACCCTGAAGGTTTGCGAAGAGGTCGGTTACATGCCACATCCCAAAATATTATGAGGATAGGGGCAGTTTGAGCGGGACAATCAAAGAAAATTGTATAGATTCTAAAAATAGATCTTATTACAATTCATAAAATTACCAACATGAGAAGAATAAAAATGGTACAATATGTGGATCACAGTGTCACATGGAAAGAAGTAACGAGTCACAAAGAACTCCAACATTTCGACTTGTTCAAAAAGTTTTCATCAGGGATTACGACCAGTCTCCCCCCCCCCCAGGCTGATAGAGGATTGATTTTCCCCTGCTAATGTGGCCGGTGTAGCCTCTCTGGCATTTTTTCGGGTTAAAGGCTCTGAGGTCCAGTTTAAAGCTCCCTCTCTTTTTGATCCCATCTGGACGTCCAGATATTGGCACGTTCATTATCTTTCTTTTTTTTTTTCTTTTTTTTTTTTTTTCTTCCTTTTTTTTTTTTTCTTTCTTTATTTTTTCCATTGTTTGGAGAAATAAGCCTATTATCACATTGAGTTACTGCTGCCAACAGGGAGACCGGCCACAACATTACTGAACCTTCCTTTGTCTCCAGCCGAATTCTATCATATGAGACCTGTCCATAGAAACAAATGGTATGATCAAATGATCAGAAGCTTCAGTTCGTTCTTGGAGTTGTAAAATAATCTTGCAGGTTTCAAGAATGTCCTAGGTGAAAACGTCTAATATGAATCCTCCCCCTACCAGCATTATATATTCTCCTTTCCTTTTACTCCCCTCTACTTAGTCCAGAATTGTGAAGCAGTTGTAGCCACTGAAAAAATTTGTTAAATGAAGCAGAACCCCCCCCCGGCGAATTTCTTCTTTAAGTCCTCTTCCCTACATTTGGCATGTCATATTTTTTTTTTGTTTTTTTTATTTTGGGGAGGGGGGAGCGGTAGCTGTGCCTAGGCAGAAGTTCTCTCCCTTCCTCCTTCCCCGCAGTCTTCTAGGACATGTCACACGTCACAGAAGACTGCGGGACCGTTCACAAAGCACAGTGCGGCTTGTGCATGTGTAGTGGGCAGCCGTCTCTGAAGCTGAAAGCAACACAGCCAGCTGCCCAAAGTCAAGATGCCAACGCAGGGACCCCAAGGATAGTGAAGAACTATCTTGGTTAAGGATGGTGCTGGCTCCCTGGATGGGTAAGTATCCAGTCATTAGCTACAGGAAGGTTCCCTTCTGACACTCTTGCCTTCAAGTACCCCCCTTAGCAAGCCGCTTGCTGGGGGGTACTCATGTGGGCTCGATCCTGCGTGTATATGGGGGGATTTTTTCCCTTTTCACATAAAGTGGGGCTCCTTTCATTCTGATTAATTATATTCTAAACGTTTCTCTTGATTTTTTTTCTTAATGGTTATAGAAAGTGTTTGAAGAACAGTTAATCCAGGCATGCATGCATAGACAGGTTTTTTAAGGAATCTACTCAGGCAAAGTTGTATTTTGCCTTTACTCGGAAAGTAGCAGTTTTGCTGAATTGCAGGCACCATGAGCAGCCTATGGTTGCCACCCCTATGCTCTGCAGTCTGCTGTTAGATCGCCCTAGTAGACCTGTGCTGTTCGTTCCGAATTATAATTCAGACAAATTTTTTGTTTTTCGGAAATTCGGATGTATCCGAATTGCAATAGTGCCGAATTTGAACTAATCCGAAATAATGAAGAAAAAATTTGTACAAAATTCTAATAATTTTGAAATACTTTTCCAATTTTTGAATAGTTTTCAAAGTTGAATTCAAAAACTTCTCAAATTTGAATCATTTTCCACTTTCCAAAGGAATAGAACAAGAAAAAAACAGGACTAGAAAAGAATATAACAAAAACAGAATAGAATACAACAGCTCTGTTCCACTCCACCACATTATATGCTTTAATTTTTTGTTATATTCCCCTCTATTGTATTCTCTTTTTCCATTCTATTCCTCCACTTTACACTCCACTTCCTTCTCCTTGGAAAGTTGAAAATGATTCAAAAACAAATAAGCAAAACGAATTCCGAAAACGAATTAAAGGAATGAAAATCTAAACAAATTAATGTAAATAACGAATCGAAACGAAACTAAAATGTTTTCGCTCTGCACATGTTTACACCTTAGTTGCTTTATGCAAGTTCCAGTTAAAAAACTAGCACATGGGGTAACAATTGGCTATTTTGGCACCCAGGGCTGTATAATGGGAGAAAGAGGGTGGCGGGGTGTGCTTGCTTCCAAACCCCACTGGCTGTGATTGACAACAGCAGAAGCCAATGGTTCTCGCTGCTGTCTCTGAGCCAATGAGAATGGAGAGAGCAAACAGAGCCACTGCTCTCCTGCACATCGCTGGATCTTTCAGGCTCAGGTAAGTATAAGGGGGTGGTGGGCTCGGAGGGATCTGCATGCAGAACGTGTTTTTATTTATTTATTTTTTTTGTTTTTTTTTTTTACCTTAAAGCAGAGAACGCAAGAAGATGCAAAAAACCTTGTGCCTTTGAGATCCCTTCACACTTGTGTGAGTTGTCCTGCGATTTGGGACTGCAAAGCCACATGACAAGTCGTACCCCATTATTTCCAATGAGTACCGTTCATATCTGTAGGACTTCAAGTCGTGCCGACTTCAAAGTAGTCCCTGCATTACTTTGGTCCAACTTTGATGCAACTTGAGGTCCATAGCCTTCAATGTTAAACCCTCAAAGTCTCATGCAAATCGCAACTGAATAATATAGATGCGATTTCTGTATGACTTTGTAATATGTTTTCATTGAGCCAAAGTTGCAACAAAGTTGGACCAAAGTCGTACTGATCCGAAATCGCGGTAAAATCGGGTCGCACAAATGTGATAGGGGCCTTAGAACCATTTTAAGTGCACAATTTCCTGCCACAATAAATATGTATGGAAGATCATGGAATGCAGAGTTGTGCAATTTTTTTTTTTTTTTTTATTGATTATTATTTATTAATTCTCTTCGGATGTCCTGTGAAAAACAAACCTCGCTCCTTCGGAAATGTTTCCTTTTCACCTGAGCAGTATTGCGTCTCTAGGGTGAGGATGTATTTCACAGTATTTATATATGCTTTGTCATTTGTGTAATCTGCAAATATGTTTTAGCACGGTCTGCGTGGGTCAGTGCGTTCTTTTATGGAAAATGGTTGCAGCTCATTTGTAACTTCATTATTGATCCGTCCCAACATCCACGCAGATCTGCTACAGTCACAGTAAAGATGTCAAGTCAGAATAAGCATAATGAATAGAGGAGGTTTACAGGGCCAGGACTCATTATAAATATGCATGCAGGTTACATTTAAAGTGTCAAAATAGAAATAAATTGTCTGCGCTAAAACTATAAAAAACACAAAAAAAAAAAAAACAATCAAAAAATGTGAGCAGCAAACAGAAATGACGTATAATCACTGTGAATAACAATAAAAAAAACAGATAAATGTGAAAAAGAAAAACGTGATAAATGATATAATGTGACAGTCCAATATGTCACGGAAAATCCATGTGGAGTAAAATTTCTTAATGAAAAGTAGAAAAACGTATTTACTAGTGGAATAAAATATCCTTATGTGGTGAATATGTGAAACAAAATTACATTTTACTACTGTTTTTGGAGAGGGATCTTTGGTCCAAATCAGGAGTGCAGGCGGGTATTTATTATACCTCCATGCTGTGACTCATTGTTCACCTATTGGATGGATTGATGGGGATATACATAGAAGTATATTTATGGGCCTTCATTACTTGTCAGCTTTATGTCTTTTTGAGGGCTCCTCTACCCGTTAGAGACTTTGGGTGACCCTGGTGCGCTGTGCATGCATGCGCTGCTTTTTACACATAGAGTAAGTGCATATTTATGTATATTTTTTCTATAGATAGAGATTGCAGGATCTATATAGATCTGATACTCACTATTTATATCCTGAACAGCTGTTATAGTGCTTGTTCTACCAAAGACCCCCTGATGAAGACTGCAGTCGAAACATGTAGGGGTATCTACACAAACTACTGTGGGCTTTATTGCTGTCTCTCTATTCTGTTGTACTCTGACTAGTCTGTATACATTTTCTGATCAAATTGTTCGGATATTTTCATGTTTTTTATCGGTTATACATTTTTTTACATTTTTATATATTTTGTTGCCTCTTTGGTGCCTATCTAAAAGTCCCGACCATTCCCCCTTTTTCTTTCTCTCTCCCTCTCCCTCTCTCCCTCTCTCCCTCTCTCCCTCTCTCCCTCCCCCCCTCTCCCCCCCTCTCCCCC
>BLSH010345392.1:109978-128682 GCA_018402905.1 Glandirana rugosa | reverse complement strand
CTAGAGCAGGGCAGGTGAGATGCAAGGAGGCTTTTGTGTGGCGTGGGGGGGGGGGGATGGATGGATGCAGGGGTCAGAGCTGAGGAGAAGGGGGTGGACAGCCTGTGAAAGACAGCTAAACCTTGCACTCTGTATGCAGCACACTACTCAACCCTACACTCTGTAAACAGTGCACTCCTGAACTGTGTATGTAGCCATATTGCACAATATTGGGGTGCTAAAGGTATAACTGCAAGTGCACTTAAATTCTAAAGTTCCATTATAAATTGTCCCCAGCAGCTGCAAAGATAAAGGCGACTTGAAAAATGGACACTCCCGATTTAACGTGTTGACACAGATGTCTTGATTACATTTGCTGCTGCGTTCCAGCTTGCGTCCCATCTATACTCTGCTTTAGCCAGTGGTGCTCTTCATGGTGTTTGACGTCACGTCCAGTACATCACTTCTGGTGACGAGCAACTCCACAGGATGGACCCAGCCGCTGGCGTCCCTCCCTGCAGCAACTGATCTTTGTGGGCTTTGACCCTTCCATACACCCTAATTTCTGCACTTTTGTTTACATCACTAGCACACAGATTGGATTCCTTTTGAACAATGTATGCATGCTGTATCAGGATGCTGTGCACATGCTGGTTGACCTATGTTTTTAATAGAATCATGATGGCATTGTGTCTAAGGACTTTGACTTCTGCTGAGGATCATTGTGAATTGTGCTTTTCATCCTAGTGTTAATAAACTGAACTTAACCCACATGTACGTTTCACAGTGGAGTATTTTGTGTTTGCTAATCTGCTAAGACATAACTTGAATTCATTGCTCCTGAGTGCTCTTTATTTGGTTTCTTGGATTATGACTTTACGTAGCATACTGCTGAGCCCTGCGCTCTGTGCATAGCCTACTGCTGAGCCCTGCGCTCTGTGCATAGCCTACTGCTGAGCCCTGCGCTCTGTGCATAACGTACTGCTGAGCCCTACGCTCTGTGCATAGCGTACTGCTGAGCCCTGCGCTCTGTGCCGTAGCGCACTGCTGAGCCCTGTGCTCTGTGCCTTTAACGCACTGCTGTGCTCTGTGTCGTGGCGCACTGCTGAGCCCTGCGCTCTGTGCCGTGGCGCACTGCTGAGCCCTGCCCTCTGTGCCATGGCGCACTGCTGAGCCCTGCCCTCTGTGCCGTGGCACACTGCTGAGCCCTGCGCCGTAGCGCACAGCTGAGCCCTGCGCTCTGTGCCGTAGCGCACAGCTGAGCCCTGCGCTCTGTGCCGTAGCGCACAGCTGTGCCCTGTATACAAAGTCTTACAGATTCAACTGGTCCTTTTTGAGGGCAACCATAATGTTGACGCAGCCGATTATTAAATTGAGTTTAACACCCCTGTTCTATAGTCTGTTCTTCTCTCAATCCAAAGCACAAAGTGTCATTTCTCTCTTCTGTCTCTTTCCTCTGCTACTATCTGCATGAGTGGACATTAGACAATCTTGGGCGACCAGCTTCCTATGGTGGCACGAAGCGAAAAGGAGAAGCCAGGAGCTCCTGCGGGGGCCCCGAGAAGAGGAGGTGTGGAACTGCTCTCCCCCAATTCCATTGCACAGAGCAGGGGTAAGTATAACATGTTTGCCTTTTAGGAAAAATACAAAAGAAAGTAATTCCCTTACAATCACATTAATCCTTAAGCTGTAATTCCTTAATTTTCCAATCAAGGCCCTTATCAATTTGTATTGTTTTGCACCAAGTGGAAAAATGTGAATGTTTGTGTCTTTGGGTAGCATCTGTATTAGAAATAAATTACAGCGAAAATGTTCCCAGCATGCATGTCAGGTGCATTGAGCAATTTGCTTAGACTAGACAAGTGATGATCTTGCCATTATCTGAGATCTTCGAGTTGGTGATCTGCAGCTGTCCTATTTTTTTCTTGGCCCGTTCTTTCAGCTTGGTTTGAATTTTTAATCGCATTGTTTTCCTTTAAACTGCTTTTGTCACCGGTTTGCTTTAACACTTTTTATTTAACTCTCTTTACTTTGGTGCAGATTCAGATGCGGCTGGCATGACAGAGCAGACTTGATCTAGCCTGCAATTTAACACAGAATCCAGTTACCGATGGCAACACCAACCCTTTTCATTTATCTGCGCTGTTAGGCCCCATTCACACCTGAGTGCTTTGTAGCTTGAAGGTCCAAAACGCTGGACAGGGAAAAAAATCAGTTATTCTCTATGGAGATGATTCACATCTCCACTCCAAGTCGCCTGAAGCTCAAAGTTCTGGAGTTTTTTTTTGTTTTTTTTTTTTTTTTTTTTAGCTTGAAATGAGCAGATTTGAGAGTTTTTGGCACATTTTTTATTCTCATTGAAACTAATGGAAAATCGCCATTCGCGCATTTTTGTGCAATTTTCTGCTCAAATGAAAAAAGGAAAAAATAAAATCATAATATATGAATACATTTAAAATACAGAACTAAAAATCCTTATAAATAAGTAAAATAAATTATGTAATACATTAATAGACATCTAACCTTAAAAAATATTATTAATAGAACTATAAAAAAACCAAACTCAAACAAAAAGTACATTGTTAATAATGTATTTTGGGTTAGGGTGTTTTAGTTTTTTTTTTTTTTTTTTTTTGGGGTAAGGGTTAAAGTTGATGCTTAATTATTTGTTACATAGTATTTATTGAATTTATTTTTTTATTTGTGTATTTATTTTACATTCATTTATTTACTATTATTTGTATAATGACATAAAGAATAAAATAACCCCAACTCCTAATTCTAAGCTGAACTCTAACCGCTTACCCTGACGAAAAAACATTATAATAAATGAATTAATAATAAAAGAGAAAAAAGCTGGTGTTGCGCCCCCATAGTATAGGTGCTTTAACTTTTTTGTAGATTTTTGGTAGGAGATGAAGAATCTAGTCAGGCCTGACTGTAAGTAAAGGCCTGAATTAAATGTTTTGATCTGGGCTGCCAGTGGCTCAGGGGAGGGACTGGAGATGAAGGGAAGGTGCACTCCTTAGAGATTCCTCCCCTTGAGCTAAGAAAGCTCTAGAAGGGGGA
Organism: Glandirana rugosa; assembly: GCA_018402905.1. NCBI lineage: Eukaryota > Metazoa > Chordata > Amphibia > Anura > Ranidae > Glandirana > Glandirana rugosa. Next base: position 125,634 of record BLSH010345392.1, on the reverse strand, counting down.
TGGATGAGGTGGTGTCATTTTCCTGATGTATGACAAGGAGCCCTAACCAATCCATGAGCTGGGTGGTCAGGGGGCAGGCCTCCTTAAATACAGCGATCTGCCCAGCTGGTGTCAGGAGAGTTCGGGTGGAAGAGTGAGGATGTAGTCAGGAGCTGCAGATCAGGCCTCGCCCGGGAGGGGATCCCCCTAAGGCCTGGGGCTTGGGTGGATCAGGAGAGCAGCTGAGGTGTACATGGAAGGAGACTCTTTAAAGAATCCACCTTAAAGTCGGTGAGTGGTGGCCCTTGTGAGTTGGATGACAAGGCTGAGACAGTCTGGGATGAGAGAGAGCAGTCTGTGGGAGCCAACCGAGGGGAAGGAGAGCCATTAGACCACAGGACAGACCGGAGGGGTTTGGAGGAGGGATGGGGTGGGAGTTGTAGTCCATCAAAGGCCCCGCTAGCACCAACGTGTTTTGCTACACAAAGGGTCCGTGGTTTCAGTGAAGGAAACCTGTGATTCCTACCCACAAAGGATGGATCTGAGCATGGGCGTCCACAGAAATTTTTTCAGGGGGGGGCATCATTTTAAGGTCACCTATGCTATGCTGCTTTTTGACATTATCACGGTCAGACACTGCGGACATAGTACAAGAGACAGTCAGAGACTGCGGACATAGTACAGGAGATGATCAGACACTGCAGACATACTACAGGAGATGGTCAGAGACTGCAGACATACTACAGGAGATGGTCAGAGACTGCAGACATAGTACAGGAGATGATCAGAGACTGCAGACTTACTACAGGAGATCGTCAGACTGCAGACTTACTACAGGAGATCGTCAGAGACTGCAGACTTACTACAGGAGATCGTCAGAGACTGCAGACTTACTACAGGAGATCGTCAGAGACTGCAGACTTACTACAGGAGATCGTCAGAGACTGCAGACTTACTACAGGAGATGGTCAGACACTGCAGACTTACTACAGGAGATGGTCAGACACTGCAGACTTACTACAGGAGATGGTCAGACACTGCAGACTTACTACAGGAGATGGTCTGAGACTGTGGACATGGCACACGAGACGATCAAAGACTTCATACATAGCCCAAGAGGATAAGGACCTAGTGGGCAACCCCCGATCCGATCCCTGATTCCAGGGGGGGTAATTGCCCCCCCTTGCCCCTATCTGCGGACACCCATGGATCTGAGGCCTTGCAAGCGGCTGCAGCAGGCCTCACCATGTGCTAGCTGTGGTGAAGAGGTGTCGTGAAGGTCTGATTTCCCTTTGGGCAAGGAGGACAGGTGTAACGGTCAGCGAGTAGTGTGCTGGAGAAGAAGTGTATATACTGGAGGTGTATATAGAAGGTCCTATGGTCAATTACTGGGCATCCCACAGTCATCCCTAATCCCTATCCAAGTTCAAACCCCTAAATAAAACAACAAAAAACAAAGTACAGACCTGTTCAGTGCCTTTGGATGTGTGGAATTCATGTGATTGATGGTAGCGGGCAGGTGAACCACAACTATCAGCCACTCTCGAGGGAGCTCATGGCTACACAGTGAAAGCTATAAAAGCTGAAATGCCTAGGAACAAATGATGCAACAGATACGTTTTTCTCTATTGGTTAATAAATAAAACGCCAAAGCCAGGCCTCGACAAACCCCGGTCGCCATGGCGACCAGAAATCGCATCCTGGCGAGTGACTGCCATTCCTTCTCTCCCCATGTTAAAACAGAGTGTCAGATTCAGCGAGAGCCCAGAGTTCTCTGCTTCATCTAACAGCTGTTAAACTTGGCCGCTGCCCGGGATATTTGTTACTTTTCTTCATTCTAAGTAGAAACAAACAATGTATCTTCTTCTTTCAAAGCCATTATCTCCGGGCTATCAGGAAAGTTTAACCATTTATAGACTAAACCCTCTCTCACATTAGTGGCTTACAATTAAATATCCAATGTTTTCTGCTAGAAAATGACTTGGAACCCCCAAACATTATATATTATTTTTTAGCAGAGACGCTAGAGAATAATATGGCGGTTGCTGCAATATTTTATGTCACATGGTATTTGCGCAGCGGTCTTTCAAGCGCAATTTTTTGGAAAAAAATACACTTTTAATGAATAAAAAAAACTAAACAGTAAAGTTAGCCCATTATTTTTTTGTATAATATGAAAGATGATGTCACACCGCGAGAAACGTGACCTTTATTCTAAGCAACAAAATTGTGATAAAGCCCTGAGTACCATCAACAATTACCACTCTATGTGCAGCTGGGCTCCAGTATTTCATGGTGACCGGAAACCCACCAGAGCAATGAAAAGTCACTGTGGGGGACACACATGTAGGCAGGAAGTGGCTTCAAAGAGGCAGCAGAAGATCAGCAGCGCTGGAATACTTTTCACCTTTTTTTTTTTTTTGTATTTTATTTACAATGTCACTAAGGCTTTGTTTAGATGTGCAAGTTGGGTGGTAATAATGTGCAGTAGAGACGTGTTTTTGCCACCCTTAAGCTCCATTAGGCAGCAGATGAGGGTGTTTTACATGCCGCAGTCACGATGCATTCGGCATAATAAGGAGTTTCCCCCATAACAGATTTTTTAGTGTCGCTCTTTCTGGCCAGCCTATAACCCTGATGTAACGGTGGAGTTATTGACTGGCTGCTCTGCTGTAAGTTAGGTTTAGGGGCGCAAATTACTTGTCTTACCCCTGGCGCTGACAACCCCACACTACGCTATACAAAACTGGCTCCTAACTTTTTTAGCCGGCTCCTAGATTCAAGGCAAATTTATCAAGCCCTGACCAAAGCTCAAAAATGCTGCATACGGTCGTGCATAAAAATGCGTGAAAAAACGCCGGAAAATCCCTCAGACGCTACGCTCAGATGTGAATGCATCCTTAGGGTTTATACATGGATTACGAACCTGAATCCTTAAACTTGTACAACATCCAGCACTTCAGGATCTTCCTGTACTTGGAATGGTAGGATTGAGCTTTAGCAGATCAAAGAGCAACAATTTATATAGCAGGAGAAGAAATTGTAAATGTCTGCTCCAGGGACAAGTGACGTGCCCTGGTGAATCCAGATAATGCTGCACTGCAATAGATTACATGGTTAATTACCCCGAGGAAAAGGTCAGACAGCGCCTACTGTAAACATATCATACGTTACAGCGGCAGAGCCTGGGCTGCATTGTGCATGTGGCTTTTCACAGTGCAAAACCCGATAAGATAGAATTCCTTAAAGGGAAAAACGGAACGCTTGAATGACCTGAATACAGGAAGAATACATCTTTTTATTTGCAGAGTGGTAAGTCAACACCTATAATTACATCAAGCAGCTTTTAGAGTGTTCTACAGATCCACGACATTTGGTGATGAGAGAAGACACCTCTAGTTGCTAGGGTAAAAATAACATAAAAAGTAGTTTACTCTGCGGGATCGAGTTTCTATGTATTCATGGAATTACTCTGTAATATGTAAGATTATAGCCTTGTGTTACAGGTACATTGTACTGATTTTACACCTACAGTGAAGCCTGTAGACAATTGATTAATATTTGTTGCCCAGATGTTCTGGGCCGGATATTCAGAGTATGGGAACGCAGTCGGTAGAATATGAGAGATTTGCCAGAGGCGTGTGTGGTTTAGCCTCACACCGCCGCGGCTTCAGAGTCGCGCTACATTGAATCCGACATCCTTGCGCGACTTCATCGCGGCTTGCATAAACATCTTTTAACATAAGTGGCACCTAGGTAGCGCAGAAACCTTTTTAAGTCGGAGCGACTTCAGTCACACCCATTTACAGGGCCGGCTCGACCACTAGGCGGAGTAGGCGGCCGCCTAGGGCACACTGCTGCCTAGGGCTCCTGGCCACTGTTGATCTGTCACTGGCTGCTCTACGTTGATTCATGCAAAAACTGACACTGTCTGACTGAGATAATGAGATTGTATTATCACATGCCATTTGCAAATGTATAAAGAAATAGTGACTGATCTGCCAAATACCCCCCTCTGCCAGGTTATGAAGGGGGATCCGAATTGGAGGCGAATTCCATTGAATTCTATGGGCACAAGTTGGATAGAAGTCGCCTTGAAGTAGTACAGGAATCTCTTCTGAAGTCGGAGAGACTTCAGTAGTGTACATTAAGACGGCTCCCATTCACTTCAATGGGATTTCTTCTGTCAAGCGACTTGAGGCGACTCAAATCGCAGCGCAAGTCACCCCTGTGTGAATGGGCACTAAATGGTTTGCCGTGCTACCAAGTGAAACAAAACAATCTCGTATAGTGACATGGGTTAAATGAACACTTTTAAGAATACTGTGACAAATCTAAAAGTTTAAGAATATAAAAGTGCCATGATGTTCACATGTTTGGTTTCAAAACAATAAAAATAAAACTGGTAATAAAGTCCATTTGGTAAATAAAATGGGTATTCAGTGACGAAAGTCTATTGAGGCTCAACAGGTTTCCTGGACACAGTCCTCTTCATCAGGAGCTATAGACGTTGGTTAACTGTTCTCTAAATAGGACATCAACCTTGTCAAAATTCATGTTACAACATTTTTTTTCATGTTTATTTTCATTTAACGTTTCATATTAACCGCCCGTCCGCCACAGATGGAAAAGGGAAGGAAAAAAAAAAACACAGGAAAGAGAATTAAAGGAAAGGGAAGATAAGATGGGAAAAACCATAAGAGGAGAGAAAAAGAAACCAAACTTGTAGAAATTATGTGCCGCATCCAGGTGCCAAGATGGGGCCTGCAAGGTACACATGCATCCCAGGGGGGCCCAAAGACCCCTCTCCTTCTCAAAGACCTAGGTAGGCACCCCTTGGTTCAAGTTTCACACCGTCTCCAGCTTTTTCGCATACATTCAGTCCGTGTCCTCTATAAACTCCACGGAAGGGACCATACAAATAAGATGGGGAAACCCACATAGCTTTAAGCCGTATAAAATTTTTAGGCTCAAAAAGATGCATAAAACTCACATTTTCAAGATTTTCTAGATAAATATATGCTTGATATCAAATACAAATTGAACCACAATTTTTTTAAAGTCGGCAGCAACAAGTACTGTAGTTGCCGACTTTTAAGGACATTTTCCTGTCCAAGGAGCCCGCGATGTCAACCCCCCCGAGGCCGATTTCGTCCACTGGTTTGGGTGCAGGCGCCACCATTGTAATTAAGGGAAACCTGCAGTGGAGCCTTCGGGCTTTACAGCTGGTTTCCTACTGCACATGCGAGATTCGCGTGACGTTTTGTGAATGGGCAGCTCGTCTTCTGGGACACACACAGGTCCCAGAAGACAGCGGGGGAGAAGGAGGAGGGCTCACCACAGAAGAGGATGTGACCTAGTTCACTGAACTTACTGGTGGGCACTCGAAGTACTGGTGTGGTTTGTTTTAATATCAAATACATTCCTTGCCAATGTTAAAAGCAATTTAAACATACAGACCAGCCTGGTGAGATCACGTGCATTAGCTCTGCCCTACGCGTTTCGTCATAACTGACGGGGGCATGCCAGTCAGTTATGGTTCAGCTATTTTGTTTACTTCATGGACTTCACTATCACCAGTTTTATTTTTGTTTTAAATGTTCACAACACATGATTATCACAGCACTTTTATTTTTTTGAATGTTTAGATTTGTCACAGCAATTTTTGAACAGTTTGTTTCATTTGGTAGCACGGCAAACTATTTATATAATATTGTCTGCACAGTGTGTCTGTGTTTTTTGCTGGCGGCTTTGTCTGCAATCTGCCAGTGCGATTTTTAGGGGAGTCTAGAGATGGGGGGGACCTCTGCGCGTTATATAAAATATTGTAACAACCGCCATTTTATTCTCTAGGGTCTCTGAGGTGTGTGTGTGTGTGTGTGTGTGTGTGTGTATGTATGTATGTATGTGTATATATATATATATATATATATATATATATATATATATATATATATATAGTGTATGTAGAGAGATAAAGATTGTATATACACAAATGTGTGCTTTTCATTTCTATTTTACATAGAATGGGTTATTTTGCAAAGTAAGGGTTCATATGTACTTTAATTCCTAGCATTATGCATTGCGTTCTATTTGAGTGCTTTAATAAGGCATTGGCAACACATTTTTGGTGTTGTGTATGTAGCCAAAAGTCCTGGGGCAGATTCATAAAGTCATTTTTATTGTTAGTACAACAAATTTAAGTAGTAAATGTTTGCAACATTTTTACAGTGTATTGCAGATATTGCAACAAGTCCATAAAGAAATACCGCCATATCTATAAAAGGAACATGGAGTTAACCACTTGCCTGCTGGGCACTTGTACCCCCTTCCTGCTCAGGCCAATTTTCAGCTTTCAGCGCTGTCAGTTTGAATGACAATTTGCAGTCATGTAACACTGTACCCAAATTGCATTTTTATCATTTTTTTCACACAAATGAAGCTTTCTTTTGGTGGTATTTAATCAAAATGTGTTTGAAAAATTGCTGCGCAAATACCATGCGACATTAAAAGTTATATTCACCGCTATTTTGGTTACCTAGGGTCTCTGCTAAAAAACATAATGTTTGGGTTCTGGGTGATTTTCTAGCCATAAAATGATTTGTACGTGTAGAAGAGAAGTGTCAGTATTGTCTTGGGAGGAAGGGGTTAATACCATGAATAGGGATGCTGTGTCTCTGCTTTTGTCAGCCCGTTCTATGCACTAGGTGGGTATTTAATTGCCCAAATTTCCCCAGATTTTAACTTGCTATATCTCTATATATTATTTCAGGAATAGAAGAGGCAGATGAGTCAGCGTGTCAAAACGAACACTTTGCCTGCAAATTGAGATCCTAATACTGAGCAAGTAGCTGACTAAATGGCAGCTTGTGATTTGAGGTTAATGGATTTCAGTTTGGACTGTGATAAAATGTTCAGGAAAATCCTCTCCTTTATCTGGATTACCAGTCGGTAATAAATCAGAAAAGCAAGGAGGGGGTCTTTTTTCGGGTGTTAGTGTAAAATCCAGCTTGATTTCTGCGGCTACGCTCATCTCTTCTTCTGTACAACTCACTGTCGTCTTTAGAAGGATGGGGTGAAGTAATGCAGAAGATGGCAGTAGAAGAAAAATACAATTTTCACCTTCTATTCTCACTTTTCTGCATGGGAAATTTTGATTTCCCTTTGCTATTATTTAGAAATGGGTTTCCTTATCGTAGTAGGCAATGAAATGGTTTTTGTGGATTTCATATGCGGCTGCACATTATCGTATTATTATGCGTTTACACCACCATTTGTGCTTTTTAGCTGCAGTGTTTTTTGTTTTTCTTTCTGTCTTCAAAGAGTAAGGGCTCTATCACACAGGTGGATGGTTCGGGTCCGCCTGTCAGTTTTTCAGGCGGACCCGAACGGACGCTCCATTATCCTCTATGGGGCGATGGATGTCAGTGGTGACATGTCTGCTGACACCCAATGCGCTCCGATCCGCCAAAAACAGATGAATGGAAACCCTATTTTCCATCCGTCTGGCGGATCGGATGAACACTGACAGACGGTTCGTGTTCATCCGATCCTCCATAGAGGAGAATGGAGCTGTGACAGGTCAGTGCAGAGACAGTCCTGTCATCCGCCAGCTCAGCGGGGATCAACAGATGGATCCCCGCTGAGCAGCGGAGCCCGTGCAAAACGCTCCGCTCGTGTGAAAGGGGCCTAACTGGGTGATCTATGTACACTGCAAGGATTATAACCAACTTTGTTGCAGATTCCTACCTTTTGTTCTGAAGAAATCCCTGTGTGTTTGTCTGTGTCCATGCGCAGAGTAAGTCTAATGGGAGTGGTTTCATAATTATCAACCAGCTTCTGCAGAATCAGGGCTCTGAGGAAAGTTATTCCTTGTAATAGGAATAAAAGTGATCAATTTTTTATTTTTATTTTTTTAAGGATGGTGTAAAAATAAATGAAAAGTAAAATCAGATAATCAAATAATAAAAATTGAAAGCGCCCCATCCCGCCAAGCTCGCGCACAGACGTGAAAGCACACGCTGGTGTTTAAACCACACGTGCGGTATAGCCACGTGATAATTCTAGCACTAGATCATCTCTGTAACTGAAAACTGGTAACCTGTAGAAATTTTTAAACGTCGCTGATGGAGATTTTCAAGTGCCAACGTTTGTCGCAATTCCACAAGCGGGCACAATTTTTAAGCATGACATGTTAAGTATCAGTTTACTCTGCGTAACATTATCTTTCACTATATGGAAAAAATTTGGGCTAACTTTACTGTTTTATTTTTTAACTCAAAAAAGTGTATATTCTTTTAAAAAAGGAGCTGCGCAAATTCAGTAGAACTTAAAGTATTGCAACAACCACCATTTTATTTTCTAGGGTGTTAGAAAAAATAAACTATATAATGTTTGGGGGTTTTAAGTAATTTTCTAGCGAAAAAAAACAGATTTTTAACTTGTAAACACCAAATCTCAAAATGAGGCTTGGCCTTTAAAGCGGAGTTCCACCCAAAAGTGGAACCTCCGCTTGTTGGATTCCCCCCCCCCCCCCCCCCTCAGGTGTCACATTTGGCACCATTTTGGGGGGGGGAAAGAGGATACCTGTCAGACAGGTGTCCTTTTCCCCAACATCCGGGAGCCCTGCGCTGCGGCTGCTGACCTCACAGCCCGGCTCTCTCCTCCTCCTCCTTCGCCGCTGGCCAGTGAGAAAGCGCAGCGGCAGCTCGCTCATGCGCAGCAGGGGCCCGGCATGAAGCCGAATGGTTACACTGCCGGGTTCCCTTACACTCAATGGCGGAGACAGCACTCAGCCAGCTGATCCGAAGATTGGTGGCAGTGCCGACGTCGCTGGACTCCAGGACAGGCAAGTGTCCTAAAGTTAAAAGTCGTCAGCTACTGTATGTGTAGCTGCTGACTTTACCACTTAAAAGCGGAGGTCCGCCGCCACCCCTTTAAATGTTAAGTCATGTTATACTTACCGCCTCTGTGCCATTGGTTTTACACAGAGAAGCTTGGATCCTCCTCTTCTTGGGTCCCTCGCCGAATCTCCTGGCTCCTCCCTCCTGCCGTGTGTCAGTTCAGACACGGAGCATAGAATGCATGAAGATAAGAAAACCTTCTGCCTTTACAACCACTTTAAATGTATTTTGGACAGGCATTGCTAAAGCTGAAATCCAGGCATGGCAAACTTTGTTGTGCAGAGTATTGCAATTAAGCGCTGGAAGCTTCTTGGTTGCAGAGAATACTTTACTTTCATGTATCAGAACATAAGCAGTAACTGAGAGGATACAAGTACATACTTATGTACGGAAGGTACTACTTCTGATTACTTTACCATGCAACACACACTACCACTCTGCAGTGCCACCTGCTGGATAGAGAAGTATAATGCATAGATATGTATAGTTTACAGAATATACACTCAGATTACAAAACAACTTGCTGTTGCTTTTCCAACACCGTTACATTGGACCAATGTAATTATGCATATACCATTCCTGGTATACCTGATGATCCCCCCCCCCCCTCCGGAAGCGGGAAATCACTAACAGCCACTGCTACTATAGTGATCGCTTCTAGCTTCCAGGTCCCCTGCTGCTTTGCGTACACAGGCGGGCACGGGTGGCATTCAATGCATTGTGATTTCTTAGAGCATGCACCGCATTTTCTGACTGGATGAGATGGAGAGGTGGGTGGTGCCATCAAAAACACCACCTCGTCCAATCAAAGAATGCTTTGCGTCCACTGAGAAAGTACAAAGCGTTCTCTGAATAGCACCCATGTTAATCGGACTGACCTTCTGTATTCAGCAAGCAGCAGGGCAGACACTGGGCATGGAGTTGGAGGTGCCTACAACAGTTATTTCCAGCTTCCCGGGGGATCCCACAGGCATTGATTTGGATCAATGTAAAGATATCCATACCTGGGATTAATCTTTAAAATAATAGTATGAAGTTGAACAGCCAAAAAGCACTAACAATGGAAACTCTCAGGAGTTTGCTGCAATATTGCACGTTCTCATAATTGAGAGAATGCTTCAACAATCTGTATGGCCATAAGGGGATGAGTCACATAATGAATAAACTTTGTGAAATGTATTATTCTGCCATATATGATCAAATCTGAAGGAAATGTTCAGCATTATGGCGTTGTATATTAAACATTACGTAAATCCCGCAGTTTGGTAGATACTAAGTGAACACGCTGTCTTCTCTTTGCTTCTATTCAGCAGTAGAATATATATATATATTTATCCATTTCCTGTTTTTTAGCTGTCCCCCAGACTTCTTTTCCACCTTACTACTTGGTTTAATTTTGCAACTACAGTTGTGGTTCATTTTCAAATATTTTTTTACTTCTCAGGAACTGCTCTTGTAAGCTGAATTTCTTGTCGACATTTATGCACCTGATGATAGCCAGACCTTTCTCCGTTTCCTTTCCTTCTGTTGTTCTTGATCACTGGGGTTTTACTGAGAGCAGAGCAGAATAAAGATTATTCCAGTCATTGCCTGCTGTTGCTGCAGCTTTCTTTATGTCCTGCATTTTACCTTCATAACTATTGTAACAAATGAGGCAGAACGGTGCAGACGTTTCCATTGTTTATGGGTTCAGTTAACCTCACCTTTGCTTGAAATAACATTTTATCTTTGCCTATTTTTGCCTATTGAATAGACATCTGAAAATAGTATAGATATATAAATATATGGAGAGTGATTTCTTCTCTACCACTTCCAGCAATTAAAAATATCAATGGCAAAATCCAAGTAGAACTCTACTAAAGCAAAATCAAGGTGCCAATGTGTTGGAGCACCAAAAGCCAAATCGAAATGGATTGTGCAAAAAATGTTTTCTATATTTAATAACACCACATAAGCCGGTCTGGGAGGAATCTGGGGCAGTGGTCTCCAAACTGCGGCCCTTTGCTAGCCTTTATCAGGCCCTTGGGGCGCTACTTCTCCAACTGACCCAAATGGTGGGGCACTATTCCTCCCACTGGTACCAATGGTGGGGCACTATTCCTTCCTCTGGTACCAATGGTGGGGCACTATTCCTTCCTCTGGTACCAATGGTGGGGCACTATTCCTTCCTCTGGTACCAATGGTGGGGCACTCTTTTTCCCATTGGTACCAATGGTGGGGCACTATTTCTCCTACTGGTACCAGTGGTGGGGCACCATTTTTCTCCCGCTGGTACCAATGGTGGGGCACGATTTCTCCCGCTGGTACCAATGGTGGGGCACTATTTCTCCCGCCGGTACCAAAGGTGGGGCACTATTTCTCCCGCCGGTACCAATGGTGGGGCACGATTTCTCCCGCCAGTACCATTGGTGGGGGCACTATCTCTCTCGTCGGTACCAATGGTGGGGGCACTATCTCTCCCGCCGGTACCAATGGTGGGGGCACTATTCCTCCCGCCAGTACCATGGGTGGGGCACTATTTCTCCCACTGGTATGAATGGGTGGGGCATTACCCCTCCACCTACTGACCACAAACCCTGAGGCAATATTTATTCTCAATGATGCTGGGCATGGGACATTTTTCACAACTATTGGCCACAATAAGCCCCCCTTAAATCTGAAAGCGTAAACTGACCCTTTTTGTTTTAAAAAAAGTTTGCAGACCCCCCTGTTCTAAGGTATTCAGATACCCCTTTCTTCTGGGCTTTCAGGTTTGGAATGCAACCAAGTATGTATGCTCTTGTCTATAGTCACTGTATGTACAGGCTTACATGTTATCTAATAAAGGAAAGCAGTGTGACTAGAGTGGAATTCAGTGCCTGGCATTCTGTGTGTAATGGGACAGATAGAATGCCAGCTGCCTGACTTCCATCTTGGAGTGCTTTCTTCTGTGCAGGCGGCCTGAATTTACACTCAGATCCTCTTCTTCTCTTGTCCCTCTTCGGCTGTCCTGGCCCATCCCTCCTGTCAAGTGCCCCCACAGGAAGCAGTTTGCTATGGGGGCACCTGATATGAGCTCCAGCTTCGTGTGTCCATTCAGACATTGAACCCCTTGTTTGGCCCCGCCCCTGTCTCTTGATTGGCTAACGAACTTTGACAGCAGCGGGAGCCAATGGCGCTGCTGTGTCTCAGCCAATCCGAAGGGAGAGTCAGACGGCTGAGGCAGTCGTTCACATCGCTGGATAGAGATGGGGCTCAGGTGAGTGATTAGGGGTTGCTGGGGAGGCTGCTACACGCAAAAGGTTTTTTATCTTAACGCATAGAATGCACTTTTTGCCTTTACAACTTCTTTGAGAGCCGGCTCACACTACAGCGACTTGGGAGGCGACTTGTGCCGCTCCAAGTCGCCCCAAGTCGCTTGCAAAGTGAAATCCCATAGAAGTGAATGGAAGCGGTCTAAATGTACACTACTGAAGTCGCTCCGACTTCAGAAAAGGTTCTTGTACTACTTTGAGGCGACTTCTATCCGACTTGTGCCCATAGAAATCAATGGAAGTCGCCTCCAAGTCGGATCCCCCATCTAAAAAGAAGCGACTTCACAGTGAAAAGAATAGAATTTATTTTAGGCAGCCCCCTCCCTCCCTTCTCTGATTGGCCACAGCAAAGTCGCCTGGCATGAAGTCGTGTTGTAAGTCGCGCTATAAATTGCCCAAAGTCGCGCTGAAGTCGCGCTGAAGTCACCTGCAAAGTCGTGCATGAAGTCGGATCGCCTCAGTGTGAACCGGCTCTAAAACATTTTAATCCAGTGCCAGCAGGTGCTCTGGACTAATGAGTTCAAATTTAAAGCAATTGACTGAAACAGAAGACCGTTTGTTCACAGAAGGCCTGGAGAGCAGTAGGACAAGAGCCTGCACACAACAGTGAAGCTCAGTGGAGGTTCATTACAGGTGTGGGACTGCATTTCTGCTCATGGACTTTGGGATTTGGTCGGAATTAATGATATGCTTGATGCTTTAAAGTACAGGCAAATACTTATCGATCATGCAATACCATTGGGAAGCCTTTGATTGATCCGTAATTCATTATGCAGCAGAACAATGACCCCAAACCTACAACCATACTTGTTAAGCACGATCTTCAATGAATTGAAAGACAAGGCATCTTGAAGTAATGGTATAGCCCCTATCGTGCTAAGCATAGTCAAATCGGTCTTAAGCCTCGTACACACGGGACGGCGATCGTATACAACAGGTCGTACTAACGACCGTTGTATGCGAAATCGATCGTATGCGCGATTAGAACAGCCGACATACGACGGTCGTACAAGGGGAGTTGTATGAGCAGACTAGAAGACTTGGTTGTACCAACAAGCGGTCATACGACCGTTGTATCGTGTGTACAGAGCAGTTGGTACAAGTAGTTGTATTGTGCACCTGAATGTTCTTTCTGTGGTCGTACGATCGAGTAATGCAGTCAGTATGCGAGTTACATTATCCAACATATACGATTTGAGACGATCGTAAGTACTCCTTACTCCTCCTTTTATATCCTCCCCTCAGATCTACAGCGACTGCACTTCCACGTGCACTTACAGTGCAGAGTGGATTTGTCTTTAGTAAATTAACCCCATGGTGTTATTGGAAGCAACAGTGCCACATCATTAACAATGGAAGAAGTAGTGTCCTGTTGGTGTCATTGAGAGGAACAATGCCCTATTGTTGGGGTGGCAAGAAGGACAGTGCCTCATCATTGGTGTATCAGCGTGAGGAATAGTGCACCATCATTGGTGTCAGTGAGAGGCCTAGTTGTCCCATTGTTGAGGAGTTCTGCTCCATGATTTGTATCGGTGGGAGAAAATGTGCCAGTTTGTGTCAGTGGGAGAGGTCTTGCCCCATCTTTGAGAATAATATCTCCTCTTCATCTCAGAAGGTGCATTAGTACTCGATCTTTAAGCTGCATTCACACCTGAGCATTTTTTAGCTGGAAGGTTGAAGTTCAGGTGCTCAACAAGCACAATCCCATTCATTTCAGTGGCCCCTGTTGACATCTGAGCATGAACAGTGACCATTAACGTTAATGGGATTTTGCTTATTGAGCGGCTTCAAGCGTCGAGCTACAAAACGCTCAGGTGCGAATGCAGCCTTATATTGTAAGCGGAAGTATTAGTGACCTCAATGGCTGGTTATGGTTAAGTAAAGTATCCCAATTTAGATCATGGGTAGAACCAACATGGATCCATCAAGCTTCCTTGAAACCGCAAATGTGTGTCCTTGATGTCCATTTTGATTATGATGATTGATTCACTTTTGTGTATTTCCTTTTTTTTTACTGGATTTTAACTTTGTAATAAAGTTGGATTGATTTTATATTGGTATATAATTTTTAAGGCATAATCTAAAATCCCAGCTCACTTTCGCCTACTCTAGTTGGTGGAAGAATGGAGAAGGGTTATTGTAAGATTCAGCAAAGGCCCAAGGTTTTGAGATTGTTAGTTTATGGCGTCAAGAAATCTTTTTGGTTTGGGTTTTAAAATCTCAAGGAAAAATGTTAATGTCTTAAAAAAAATATGAATTTTACTCTTTTTGAAGGGTAACCTGCAATGTTACTTGATATACCGCACCAGATATTGTTTCTTGATGTTTTACCCAGAGGTCTCAAACTGGCGGCCCTCCAGCTGTTGCAAAACTACAAGTCCCATCCTGCCTCTGCCTGTGGGAGTCATGCTTGTAACTGTCAGCCTGACAGCTGGAGGGCTGCCAGTTTAAAACCCCTGGTTTAGACACTTTTGGAGTTAGTTTTATTTTAAAGGAAAATTGACTGTTCACATTGTGAAGGAACTTGCACTTTGCTATAGAATCTTTCCATCATCCAATCATGTGCGAGCATAAATGCGTTTTTTTTTGTTTTTTGTTTTTTTTTTCCTTGCACTTGATTAGCTACTCTTTGCAAAGTGCATTTGCACCATGTTCACTAAGCTTTGGGGAAGATTTTCTTGCAAATGGACCTTCCCATGCAAAGTGAACAGCCTATTTCACTTTGCAGAACCGTGTTTTGCATTTAAAGAAGTCCCTAACCCTTTCCAAAACGCAGAGGCTCAAAAATGCATTGATTTGAACATGATCCATAGGAACCCGTTTTATAAAAAAAAAATGTCCTGCGTTTCTGCAAAAAGCATGAAAAAACGCATTGGTGTGAATGGAGCCTAAGGGCCAGTGTACACAAAATGATGGATGGACAGATTCAAAACTTGGCTTCCCTATATGTTTTAGGTGCATCGTTTCTAACGTCCATCTGACTGAGAGTTTTGGGCATTTCTCCATCTTTGTGTATTTTATTCTCAAAATTCAGAAGAGGTGTTCAGATGTAGAAGTTCAAGCTCTGAGATCACCAACCGAGTCTTCAAAAGAAGACAGACCGCCGTTCTGTGACAGGAGTGCTTGCCGTTCTTGTGTTCCCTTTTAATCAGGAACACAGATCTCGGATCTGTCTTCCCCCGATACTGTAACGCCGCCTTTTTAGACTGTGTTTCGTTGTGAAAAAACCCCTGGTCACTGTGGTTATGTCACTAATCACGATTTTTTTTACGTGACAGTGACGTGACTGTGACCGTCCATTCCCCAATTGTGGTCCTCGCTAGTCTCCCAATTTTACACAAGAGACCCTCACGAACGATTGACACACCCCCCCCCCCACGAGACTGACCCCCTTCTGTCTAGGCTCTAGGCACAAGGACTAATTTTCCCTTGTGTTCTTGCCGTTCGTGAGGACAGTGTCTTGCCGCCAGACAGAAGAAAA